>OX465296.1:227964536-228564536 GCA_949987735.1 Leucophora obtusa
CAAGTTTTTGTAATATTCAAAGTTTTTGTTTGCCCAATTATATTGTTTCTTTGTCTTTTTTCATTTTATTTTTTTTCTATTCTAGAAGTGCCAAATTCCTTAAATAGCCCCACATATCGACCGCCACCACGTACAAAAGAAGTCCTTGTTAAAGGTCAAACTGTAAAACTGAAATATTGTTTTACATGTAAAATATTTAGGCCACCCAGAGCATCACATTGCAGTTTATGTGATAATTGTGTAGATCGTTTCGATCATCACTGTCCATGGGTAAGTTTAAAATATTTTTGTTGATATTTTAGTTTTTCTCAAAATTGAACCAGAAACCATTAAAAACAAGTTCATACAAGGGGTCTGTTTGTGGGTCCCTAAACTTGCGATGATATTTATTAGATCAGTGATAGAGGGTCCAGTGTAGAAAATCATTACCAGGTATGCGGTTATATAACTATATATTTCTTACTTATTTCTTTCATATATCGCGCCAAATAATAGGGGTTTTCATATAAACTCGTATTCTACTCGTAAACGGTTTTTACATATTATTGAAATGTTACAAAAAATATGGCGTATCAAAAAATGTCAACACTTTGTATTATCCAATACTTTAACAGTCCTTTTATACTCATTTGTTTTTTTTTTCTCCTTCCTTCAAATACAACAACCTTTACAATCGAACAACAAAGTCTTCAACATAATTTGTGGGTCATCCCTTGAGTGTTATTTGTATAATTATAAAATACCATAACAAATTAAAGGAAAAAGGAAATGTAATGAAATAAAGTATATCCTCGTTTAATATTTTAATGAAAGATCCTTTCATTGAATAATCATGTTCTCCACAGGTGTTTACGCGTTTAAGTTGCTGGTTTAAATACACATCAACAGCAGCTCAGTATACACGTAGCAACAATGTTTTTTATATTTCCAATAACAAAAGGCAGCAACAATTAATTGTTCGAAGGTTAATGAATGACTACAATACAGTACAATTATAATAATAAAAAAAAAAACACAAGACGCAATAATTAAATAAGAATAACAACAACATCATTATCCTTTAAACAAAGCAACACCTTTTTTGTATTCGCTCATACATAAAAATATGAATGTATAAGTGCGTATATGTGAGTGTTTGTTTGTGTTAATATTTATACTGTACTTTGGCAATTTTAGTTGTTTAAAATATGCGTGCGATTCAAATCACAGCCAAAGGAAAAGAACATGCAACAGCAAGAAAACTCAAAAGTAAGACATCATTTACATTTTTTTTTCCTAAGGATAATTAGTTCTGTGAAAATTAAACGAAAGAAAGCATGAAATGAATTCTACATTAATAATAACATCAGTTTATTTTTTAGTTCAAATAGTAGGTACTTATTTATTTTATATTCTTCTTTATCACCATCGTCATCTTTTTTTTTTTTGCAATAGAATTTTTGCTTTAAATAAAACGACCTTCAGAAAGTGTTAAAGTGAAAGTGTTGCGTTTGTTTAGAAAACATTCAGTTAAACATATAAAAGGCAAAAAAGGCGCTCAACCTACATTGAATTGTAAAAAGAAGAAAAGATGTAGATTGTATAAAAGAAAAAAGAAATTATAAAAGAAAAAAATCTTTGTAAAAAATTAAATATTACACAGTGCAGTATTGCAATAGAATATGAATGTTTGTATGTAATCGTACCAGTTAAACACTTACACACACTTACATTAGTTGCTTACTTATGTATGTGCTTCTGGTACTACTAGCTGGTTTCATACAGCTGGTTTCTTTTTGTTAAATGAATGAAGTAGATTTTTTAAGTTATTCCTTTTTTTCTTTCCTTCCTTTTTTCAAGTGGGGCTACTTACGTAAATATGTATGTTAGTATGATGCCTATAAGTACATAGCCTCTGTGTAAAAAGGGAGAAAATTTAAAAGACTTAATCACGAGGGATTTTCTTGTTTTCTCAGAATTTAAATTAGTATGCTAGTTATGGCAAAGCCAACATGAAAACTGATTTAATTGCTGTGATCTTTTAAAATTACTGTATATGTATTTTTTACTAATCGAGTAATTTTTATAAAATCAACCGATTAGAACATATAAATTTTAAACATTTTGTTTATCTTGGTTGATTTGTGAGAGATTTGTCAGTAATATGGAAAGAGTAAATTTGCGTTAATGGATTTTGGACAAAAACTATTGTTGTCATAATGGCTTTATTTTAGACTGACTACTTATCAATGCTCTTTCTACTAAACAGCAGCTGTAGAATATTAAAGTCTAGTATCAAGTGTTATCAGTTGTCCCCGTATAATATGATATACTCGTACATTAACGAATATAAATATTTTTTTAGGTTTTTATGCTGCGGTAGTATTTACTTGCCTGGTTACTGTGCCAACATATCATGTGCTATTTTTTCATATTTTATGAATAGATTTATCTTTTTTTACATTCCAATGAATTGGAAAAACGAAAGTGAATTATAGATTGGCAATAACACAGAAGTAACACCCTTCAATGCATAATAGACTTATTCATAAAAAAAAGGAAATTAATTCAAGGAATTACACTCTGCGACAGTCAAAATCGGGATGGGATGAGACCAACGGGAAATGTTATATCGGTCAAAAACAAGTTATACGTGTCCCGGCGTTTCGCTGGGTCACCCCTAGGAATCGAGATATATCTTTTTTTTGACATAACTCGAGAACCACTAGTCCGATTTTGCTCAAACAATTTTAAAAAAATTAAAAATTACAATTCCTTTAATCTGTTCATATAACGTTTTTCTATATACTCAACAGTTTTGCCGGTAAAAATAAATGTTTGTTACCGCTACCATAAAAATCAATAACCTTTTGTTTATTACTTTTTTTTAATATTTTAGGCAAAAAATATTTTTTTCTTCATACATTTATTTTTACCGGCAAAACTGTTGAGTATATAGAAAAACGTTATATGAACGTTAAAGGAATTGTAATTTTTAATTTTTTTAAAATTGTTTGAGCAAAATCGGACTAGTGGTTCTCGAGTTATGTCAAAAAAAAGACCACCAAAGGTCAAATCGATATATCTCGATTCCTAGTGGTGACCCAGCGAAACGCCGGGACACGTATAACTTCTTTTTTACCGATATAACTTTCCCCGGTAGTTTGAACCCTTCCCGATCACTGACCCCTACCATTTGTCTCACAGTGTTATTGTTCTAGGGTACTGCCAACTATTTCAGACTTACATAATGCCAAACGTAAACCATACACTCAACCAAAAAAGTCTGTAATGGCTACTTAAAATGTTGCTGTTATTACGGGAAATTTAACTGTTTTGAGCCCAGCGGTATTTTTTGCTAATTTTAGCAGCACATGGCTGCTGATCTGTAGTACAACAATAAAATTAGTAGAAAAAATTAGTAGCCGCTACTAAAATTTTAGTAAAATTTATGTAAATTGCAATTCAAAATTTATTTGCTAAAATCAGTCAAAAAACTTACTAAATATTATAAATTTAGTACAATGAAATTAGTATAAATAATTAGTTAAAGCTACTATATTTCAGTAAATTGTTGTAAACTGTAATTTAAAATCAATCTGCTGAAATTAGCAAAAAAGTGTACTAAAAAATAAAGAATCTGTAAAATATAAAAAAAAAGAATAAACCAAAAAAAAAACTTTTCTTTCGATTGTAACAAGCGTATAATTACTTTATCGTACTTGAAATTTGGTTCTCCAGTTATTACCTTTTTATGCATTGGAGATACAATAAAATTTTCTGAATGTTATTTCCAAACTAAGAATATATCAATAGTAACAAATATAAACTAAACAAGAATTGTAAAAAGTCAACGAATTCTTGTAAATAAAATTTTTTAAATTAGTATATTTTTCGGCTAAATTTAGCACTCGGTTTTGAAAAATTAGTAAAATGTTTTGCTGAAATCAGCAGCGAAAATTAGTAAAAAAAAATTCGTAATTTGTAATAATAGAATAGCAAAAGTGATTACTAAAAAAATTGTACTAAAAATCAGTATAAAAATAGTAAAGTGCGATTGGAAACTGTTTACAAATTTTTTTACTAACTTTTTTATCTGAGTGTATATAAAGTTAGTTATATTTGCATGGTTTTTAAAATTCTAATTTAAAGTTTTTAAAACTACTTACCCCCATTAACAGAATGTCCTGTTAGCTACTAACTGGGACATTTACTGACACATTTGTTGTTGTTTACCACATAAGTTTTAAATTTGAATTAAGGTTAAATTTTAACTGGTCATTGTGTTAATGGGGGTTAAACAAATTTTAAATAACTATATTTCGAAAATTGACTCAACGTGTAAAACTTTAATTTTGAAAACTTGGGAAACTTGAAAAGAGTTAGTAGCTCATTTATAGCTTAATTTGGAGAGCGAAACTAACCGACTTGATTAAAGTGAATACAATTTTTTAATCTTCATCGTTTACACATGCATTTTTTTTTGACAGTTAATGCTTAACTTGACAGTTAAAGGCAACATATTTGATAACACTACCAAAATATTTTTGCGGCAGCATCTTAACTTAATAGGTCCATTCGATTACTTTTCTCAGTCAAGTCCAGTAAGAATTACTCAGTACAAACTTACAGAGAGTTAGATAAGATTTACTCTCAAAATAAAATTTTCCCAAACTTGTACGCGAACAGAAAATTTGCAACAATTTGCAAGTTTGTAGACACAGCTGATTACAACACCAAATATACAAATAAATTTTAACTGGTCGTTATGAAAGAAGAGAATTATTGATATTAAATCTTAAGTAGAAAATTTTTAGAAGGTTTTCTTATCTTTTCCATAATTTGTTTTGAAAGTTTTACTGCTTTGCATTTCCATAAAATAACATAATTGGAAAATATTTTTTTTATTTACAATAAACAAACATATGTTTTCGAAACATAAGTTTTTTTCTGTTTGCAAATTCTTACTGGCAAAAATTTGTCTAGTAAAAATTTGCAAGAAAAAGAACAAGACTTAGAAACTCTCAACATAGAACTGTCACTTTATTCTCTCTTTTTTCTTCCTGTTTACTGAGTATTTGTGTTAACGAACGCCATCCAGTAAAAATTTGTACAAATTTGTACAAATTATCCAGTAATCGAATGGACCTAATTTTTTTCTGACTCTGTGTATATGTGTGTTTTAATGTTGCTAAACAAAACACAGCGTTGTATACAATTAGTATTATAAGTAACCAAATTAAAAGTTGGATTACCTGTTAATCAAAAAGATTAGAATATGGTTTCATCTGCTTATTTAGTGCTTGATTTAAATCAGTTAATCCGACTTTTAAGAGATTAACTTTTCTGTCCAAAGTGGGAATTAGACTGCGAAATTAATTTACTTGATTAAAGTTAATCGACTATTTTAATATTAATCGTTTACACATGCATTTTTTGATAGTTAAAATATAAACTTGACGGTTAAAAGTTTAACTTTGTCAGTTTAAAATACCGAAGTGTCGTCGATAGTGATCCGGCATGCAAAAACTATGCCGACGTTTAACAAAAAAATTGTCGATAGCGAAAAAATAACTTTGTTTTAAAATCGCTAAAATCAAAGAAAATTAGGTCATGTTTGAGGCACTGCAATTTTAAGTCTGGCAACTTTTTGAAGATAAAAATAGCGCAAAACTTAGGGAAATTTTATAGAATTTTCAAAATTATACAGTTTGTACAGAACGAATCAGTACTCGTTAAATTGTACTATGTAATTTGATAAAAGGTCGATATAGATATTTTTTCATTAAAAGCCACGCCCACTTAAAACAAATAACAGAATAGAAAAACAAACAATACGTTAAAATTCTGCACAATTTTCAGAACTATCTCCTCGGCTTCTGCGGTGAATCAAGCCACTATTTTGATCTTTAAAAATAAAGGCAACGAGAATAAAATTAGAAAAGATTTGAATCGTTCCTATTATATTTTCCACCAATGTATATAGTATATCATCATTTAAGAACAGAAATCGATTCCCTTCGTACCTGCTAAGAGTATTAAAAACTCCTTCGAACTACGGTACGAGTCTTTAATACTACTTGTTGAATATTTTTACTAATTAAAAATGTTGTTAAAATCTTTAATTTGTTTTATATAATTATAACATCATTAATGTTTTTTTTCTTCTTCTTTTTTGGTTTCAAAATTTCTTTCAGGTTGGTAATTGTGTGGGCAAACGTAATTATCGCTTCTTCTATTTGTTTCTAGTCTCTTTGGCTTTTTTAGCTGTATTCATATTTTCATGCTCTGTGACGCATTTAGTATTATGTAAGTATACTTCCTTTGTGCCAGTGCAATAGTGCAACATTATTGAAGTCAAAGAAATTTAATAAAAAGTGTAAAAAAATATGTAAAAATTTATTATATTTTCTAGTAATGAAAACTGAACAGGAAGTATTTGAAGTTATTAAGAAAGCACCATTCACTGTGATTGTGGTATTTATATGTTTCTTTTCTATATGGTCTGTGATCGGTTTAGCGGGATTTCATACGTATTTAACCACCAGTGATCAAACAACAAATGAAGATGTATAATATAACGTTTTAAAATGAGAATAACGAGGGTCATAATTGAGAATTTTTATTGGTTAATTTCTTAGCAACTTGATATAAGTATGTCAAATGACTTGTATAGTACAGCAGTCGTCTGATATAATTATCTTAACTTGCAAAAAATGGCAGTAAAAAGTTATCAATTTATGACCATCGATATGTTTAATTAATTAATTTTCTGTTTTTTTTTTCTGTTTTACTTTTTTATTGTTTAGCTCAAAGGTTCATTTTCTTCCAAAGGTGGACAACGTAATTTAAATCCATATTCAAGAGGGAATATATGTTTAAATTGTTGTCATATATTATGTGGTCCTATGACACCTTCACTAATAGATCGGTAAGTAGATAGGATGGGATAGATAAACATATTTTATTAATATCGATTTTAAAAGAGCCCACCGGTATGCGCCATTTCTAATCCCATAAATAATGTTGGGTTGTCTAAAAAATCCCCCGGTATACACTAAAGGCCTGCATGAATACATTTAAAACAGGCTGTTAAGAATTTACTACACTTTTTGCAATTCATAAATCTTCAATTTAAATTCAGAGAATATCAATTGAAATATAGGAATCATTAATTAAGATAGAGGTTATGTTTTCTGAATTTTAATTGAAATTTTCTGAATTTCAATTGATGATTTCTTAATTGCAAAAAGTTTAGTGAATTTTTCACAGCCTATTTTAAATGCATTCAGGAAGGCTTTTAGTATATATACCATTCGAAATACAAAGTAATACTTTGAAACCACGCTAAATTATTTATGCGTTTTTGTTTATTCAATTGACTTATAGGCGAGGCACTGCTACCGATGAATATATTTTACAAATGCAACAACATTCAAGTCCTCGCCATCCATTGAGTGATGTTATAAGTGCCACTCATGTGGGCAGCGGTGCCATGATTACCTCTCAACCTATAATTAGCGGAGCCGGTGGTGGCATTAGTATAGGTGGTTCAGATTTAAAAACTAGATATTATGATGAGGTAAGTTTTAGTTTTACATTCCCACACTTTTATTCAACACTTTTATTTTTATTTAAAAACTCTTGGTGTAATTTTATACAATTTTAAATTTTTTTAAATATTAAGGCACTTGTTTTTAACCAATTATTTCTAATAATGCACTTTGTTTATTCTTTTCTTGTTTATTTTCTCGTTTCAAACTAAAAAATCCGAAACAAAACTAAAAAAAAAAAACAATTCACCACACTTGATTCAAAACTCAACTCATCAATCGACAACACTCAACCAACCAATCCAAATAAACGCCACATCAAATAACAAATTCTGATACTCAACATTATCATGGATTATATTAATGTGCATACTCGACAATACTCACCACTCTCACCCATATCAAATACACCACCACTTCAATTTCAAACTCTACTTCTGGGTGTTTTTTAATTTGCCAACCATGTAATTTGTTAAATTATAATAAAATTAAAATCATTTGAATCCAAAAGTCAAATACCTCTTCGTCGGCCATGGATGCTAGTGCTACGGCGGGCGGTGTTTATAGGCCGCGTAGCTATGATAATTTACAAAATGGTAAGTCACGTAAAAAACATCATAAAAAACAAAAACAAAAACATCACCCTCAAAAATGTTCACTACAAACACTTTTACCACCTGCTCATCAATTTAACAATAAATATCAAAAACAACAAGAGCTTCAGTTACACCATGAACACTTTATGACAACGGCCACGCCTAGTGCACTGGCCACACCATCGCTGGTACATTCGCCAGCTATCTCGACGTATAGACTAAATCTTAGGCGTTCACTTCACTTACCTCTTTCACCATCG
Organism: Leucophora obtusa; assembly: GCA_949987735.1. Lineage (NCBI taxonomy): Eukaryota > Metazoa > Arthropoda > Insecta > Diptera > Anthomyiidae > Leucophora > Leucophora obtusa. The sequence goes on from OX465296.1 coordinate 227,972,925, forward strand.
TTTGATGCACGTAACTCACCATTACCTCTGTTGCATCATCATCCTCATCTGCAGCCGGCGCCATCGTTGGCATCATCGACTTCTGCTCAGCCTGCCATAACACCTGTTTCGGCGACAGGCGTATCTCTGCAACAACCAAAACGTCCTTCTACACTGCAGTTGCAATCCACAGCAGCATCCGCCTCACATGCGGCTAGTATCACAACACTACCGGCCGGACCCGGTCCTCAGCCACCGCCGCCTGACTACAAATACTATTCGCCGCAACACAGTAGTAATAGTTCGAATATTTTTCTCAGTTATCCCTTTAATAAGGGCCGTGGCATGCGTCGTCAATCCACCCAATCGGTAGACTCACAAAAAGTCACATTACCCGGTTATCAACCCCTGCCCATGCGACCTCGCTACAAACATCAAGATGTTCTGTTCGAATTGAAATCGCCCACAAATCGTTTGACCATTCGTGAGTGTGACTTTGGTGGTGGCGGTGAACCATGCGATGACGATCAATCGATCAAAGACAGTCAAATATTTCGTGTTAGTAAACGAAATCTTTACATGAATCATCGGTCACCGTGGAAAGAGCGTGATCGTTATTCAAATCTTTATGAATATTCATTCAATATTGATCTTAATTCAATTATAGAAGATGCAGCAGGTAGTGATTCGTCATAGTACGAAATCCATAAACATTTTGGGTCTAATAGTTCTTATACATTTTCCTCTTCTTCAACTACTACTTCTACTACCACTATCTCTGTTGTTGCCTTTGTTAAACGTTTTAACTGTAAATTTGTAATAATATGAAACACAAGTTTTTGATAAACTATTTAGTTTTCAATAGTAAAAAATTAACAAATTAACTTGGCGGTAAACTTTTTCAAGATTTTCTATACAGGAAAATTTGTGAGCCTGAATAAGCTTTGGTCTTGATCTAAAAATTTCCAAAGGATTTTTAATAAAAATTTTCCTTGATTAAAAAAGGTGAGTTCTATACCAAAATGTGAAACTTTGGAAAAATTATGGAGTGCAAAAATTGTGGTGTTTTATTTTATCTTTACCAATTGATTAAATATATATAAAATTTAAACAAATTTAACAAAATCTTACTTTATGCTGTATATTTGAAAGCAAATTTTACTTACTTTCTAAAAATTTGATTCGACTGGCATAAACAACTAGATAAAATAAATCACTGCTCTTAAAAAATCCCTTTTATATACACAGAATAAATTGTATTTTTGGCCTATTTCCAATTGAAATTTTGTTGTATAAACAAATAAATTAATTAAACTATTTTATTTCGACAACCCCATTTGTAAATACCAAAAATTTGTTCGTTAATACGTCAAAAATTTTAATTGAAAGTGTGTCAATAATACAAGTTACTATTTTTCTGTGCAAGGATATTGGAAAAATTTATATCAAATGTCCTACTTAACAAAATTGGTGGATCGATATAAACAAACTATAACAAATTATCTATAATTTAAATATTTACAGAAAGTTTAAATTTGATCCATTCACTTTTTACAAATTAGAACATTCGCGCTAATTTAACCTATTTTGCATATCCAGGTTTCATTTATAATCCTAGAATTTTACGCTAAACAAAAACTTCCAATTAAAGAAAATATTAATATTAGACCCTATAAAAATATAATAAATGTTGTCAATTTCCTATTGATGTGTTTTGTATATAAGTAGTCCGTTTTATGTCTAGTAACATAATCACAATGTTCCTTATAGGGATTTATCAAAACCCCTTTTCCCTACATGTTTTATACACAAACAAACAAAGGCCAAAATTGATGTTGTACTCCACCCAGAAAGTATTGCTTGAATAGATTTAAAGATTATGGAATATATGAAAACCAAACTGCACCTACTCTGTTATGTGATGATATTTATATTCAAAAGAAAACTTTTGAAATCCATCTGATTGGATATTAACAACTTGTATCAACTGTCAAATAAAATTTGCAATAAATTTGACAAATTTTAGAATTTCAATTGAATATTTAATATTCATCACTTAGCAGATTTTATTCGGCTGGTTCGAATCTAAAGTAAGTAACATTCGTTTTTTTTTTTTTTTTTAATATAAATGATAAATGGTATCGCCATACCCATTTCCAGAAAATTAAATATACGATTTTAAAAGGATTTTCTGTTATTGAAAGGTCTCCACCATCTTTGATGTCTTAATAGTGGAGTTAATAACAATAATCATTCCAAAAATTGTGTTTTTGACACAAACTAGGCCGTTGTATTCTGACAAAAGTATGTTGGATCAATATAAATTTAAGGTAAGTTTTGTCTTGTAAGTTAAAAAAAAAATATGGAACAACATTTTTATACATAAAGGGTGAACACACCAAAATTGCGACACTTTGGAAAGCTTATAACTTACTCCAAAAAATTTTTATATTTTGAAATTCAAATACCCTGAGTAGGCGACGACCTAAAATTCATGTATGAGAAATTTCATTCGAATTTGACTTTTAGTTTCATCAAAAATGACCACCGAGTTAGAAACGAGGCAAATTATTTTGCACGAATATATAAAAATCCGGTTCTCAGTGCGCGTAAAATTGCGAAAAATGTAAAAGTTCAGCACTCGACAGTTTCCAGGGTTTTATATCGCTACAGAGAAGGTCTGACAATTGCTAGAAAGCCTGATAGCGTAGGTGAGCATGACCAAAGTGCTACAAACAGTGCTCGGAAGGTCCTCAGGGGATTTTTGCAGGATCCGAAGAATTCGTCACGTTCTTTTGCAAAATCTGTACGTAAATCGCAGTCTTTCGTACAAAAGGTAAAGCGGCAAGCTTCACTGAGAAGTTTTAAAGCTCAAACAGCAGCAGATCGAGCCGCAAAGCAGAATGTTACGGCGAAATTCCGCAGCCGCAAGTTGTACGAATCCCAAATCACGAAATATGAATGCATTGTCATGGACGACGAAACCTACTGCTTTTAAAATTTCAAATATACTGCTGGCCAATATTTTTATACTGCTGCAAGTCGTAAAGATGATCCTGAAAGCTGTAAATTGAAAATAAATTTCAAGTTTCCAAAAAAATTCATGGTTTGGCAAGCCATTTTCTTCTCTGGTCGTAAAAGCAGTCTTTCATCGCATTTGGAACAATGAACGCTCAAATTTATCGGTGTGAGTGCCTCAAAAAGCGTCTTCTGCCATTTATTAACAGTCACGTCACCAAACCACTGTTCTGGCCGGACCTGGCACGCTGCCACTATGCCAAGGACACATTACAGTGGTACATTGCAAATAAAATCGATTTTGTACCTCACGACTGCAATCCACCCAATAGCCCAGAGCTACGCCCTAATGAGGAATATTGGTCAATAGTGAAGGGAGTATTAAAGAAGACAGGTAAACTGGTAAAATATATTGCAGAATTCTAAACCAAGTGGTTGTCGGCGTCGCGAAAAGTCGTTGATGCACTCTTGCAAAAGATGATGGCGCGTGTGCGACGAAAAGTCCGATTAGTTGCATATGGAACAAATAATAACTAATATTTTAATACTTTTATTACCTCTAAACTTCAAAGTATTCGAATAAAAAAGGATTTTATTTCAAAGCCATCTAGTTTTTTTCTGGTATTAGTTTCTAAGTGTCGCAATTTTGGTGTGTTCACCCTTTATATGTACTTAAAGTAATGGCAGAGTAAATGAAGAAAAAATACCTCAAAACTAATCCTTTTTCAAAGCTTTAAATTTTTGACTTCATATTTTAACATTCTAATCAAATGCTTTTTGAAAATTCTGTTAAATACTTGGTATTTTTTCTTTAAAAATGTCTTCAAATTTTTAAATTTTTTCCTTACCAAAAGTTATAAAATTGCAAGGACTTTTTTGTAAATGGTAATTCCGAACAATTTTGCAATTTTGATTTAATCATTATTTTGTTTGTCGATCAATAAACATAGATATATTCGGAAACATGGCGAATTAGCAATTTAGAAACATATAACGGGTTTTCTGCAGCTATTTTCCTCCGAACAAATAACTGCTGCAATTAAACGTCTGAAGTCCGGTAAATCTGCAGGCCCTGATGGAATACCTCCCGAAATTCTGAAAACAGATATCACCCTTGCAACGTTGTTACTAAAACCTTTATTTGCAAATTTTTGGTTAAATGAACAAAGAAGGCCATATAATAAATCTACCAAAAAAAGGGGAACTTGCAAGATTGTTGAAATTGGAGGGGTATAACTAGGCTTGCCAGATCTAAATTGGCAAAAAGCTTCACATTCAGAGGAAAAAGCTTGATTTTTCGTGACATTCAAAAAAAAAGGCTTGATTTATCTTGACAATTTTAAATTCAGTTAAATTAGCAAAAAAATTGCAAAATTGACTTGAAAATGTAAATTAATTTATACAGATTTTCTACATTCTTTGTACCACATTTTTTAAAGAAATGTTGTCCAACATATCCATATGTTTTCAATGGATATGTCTTTGGCAATTCTTCGAAAACTTCCCGAAGGCAGCAGTAATCTGTATACAACATATAAGTATAATTTTGAATTTGATATTTTTCAAATAAATGGCAGCTCTGCTTAATTATTCCTTGACAAGAATGAGTTTTTTATATTTAAAACAGCTATTGGCTAAAAAACAGATTTTTCTCTAAAATCATATCTTTTTTCTAAGTATTTTACAGCATTTTGTAAAAATTGGTTAGCTTCTAACTCAAACGTTTCCTTTTCATTCAAAGAAAGACGTTTTATGCTTTACTACCATGGAAACAGTCATTTATCTGTAAAAATTAGTCATGGTACATTTAAAAACAATTTTTTTTTTGCTAATGGTTAATTTTTCTTGAATTTTCTTATCAATTTGATGGAAAAATTTCTAAAATTCCGTTTTAGCTTCACAAATGGCATTTTTTCTTTATGACAATCAAGCCAAATCAAGCCCGTCTGGCAACCCTAGGTATAATTCTTTTAAATATGGTAAACAAAATCTTCATAGTAAACCAAATCATCCATAGACCAAACAAGTCATGCTTTGATCATATCAACAGCTTGAGAGTTATTGTTGAACAGTCAGTTTAATGGGGCTCACCCCTATATTTAGTGTTTGTAGACTTCAAACGTGCATTTGACACATTAGAAAACATTGTCCTATTCTTCATAAGGCCTCATCGAGCAAACCAATCAAAGTGAATGTAGGAGTTCGTCAAGGCTGTGTTTTGTCTCCACTAATGTTTAAGATAGTACTTGAAGTAGTGATGAGCCACTCTATGTCTAAGCAGCATGGTATTAGATGATATTGACTATACAGATGACATCTGCCTTCTATTCCACCACTTCTCTAGCATGTAATCCAAGATCAAAGCATTTGCTGCCAAAAAAAACTAAAGTTGGCTTACAATTCAACATCAATAAATCCAAGCTAATGCGCAAAAACTCATCATGCAACACGAACCATTGAAGAAGTTGAAAGTTTTTGCTATCTGGGGAGTATAACTTAAAAAAATGGTGGCAGCAAAGAAGATATATAGAGCAGACTTTGCAAAGCAAGGCAAGCTTATGGCACTCTTAATAAATTCTGCTTCTATATGGCTGTGGAGCATGGAATATGTCTAGTCGCGAAATGAGTAGTATGCAAGCTTTTGTAAATCGCTGCCTCAGGCGTATACTAAGAATATTCTGACCAGCCACTTTATCGAATCCAGATTTGTGGAATCAAACTAACCAAGTTCCTTTGATATGACTATGCAAATGTCAAATTTGGTTGGTTAGCTCACACAATGAGGAAGCCTGTGAATGACGTAACTGTACAGTAGGGTTATGACTCAATTTTAACAAAAATTTTACCTATCACCACGTGATAGGCAATACTAAATTAATAATAAAAATCGTATTTGCGATTCATTTTAGCAAAAAAAACTTTCCGCACAAAATGCAATTTATAAAAAAAATTTTGCTCGGGGATTTTGCATAATTTACATAACGAATTGTTACAAGAATTATTGTAAACGACAAAAAATGTATCCAAAATTCCCTTAAAAAAGGTTTCGTAATTTTTACCGTAAATAGCTTTTAATACGCATCGTTTAAGATTCATTTGTTTAAAACTTCGGAGAAGTATTTTAATTAAACTAAAACAATATAGACCAAATTGCAACCCTTTTGGTGCGGAAGCTTTTTTGACAGTACCAAAAAAGTAAGATTGCGTTTCTTAATATTTTTTATGGCCTTTTTGGCTAGGGCATGTAAAATTTGATATTTGCAACAAAAAATCAAAAAGTCATAACACTACTGTACAGTCTGTCCAATATAATCCCCAATGCTCCAGACAGACCTGCAAATACTTGGAGACGCCAAATTGAGAACGAGTTGCAAGAGCATGGTATATCGTGGAGTGAAATGAAACTGATGTCTACTGATAAAATACACTGGAAAATATTTGTGGCGGCCCTATACTCCACCAGGAATAAAAGGACTAAATACGAGTACATATATGAATGTATATTATTGATTGTCGGTCGAACTGAAAAATCGTTTGAGAAATAATAAAAGCAAAAAAAAAACTTATTGAGGATAAATTTCCTCTCCCCAGCGTGGAAATGAGTTTTGTCTCAATTTATGTAGCAGTGCTATTGTATTTATTAAAAATTCAAAAATCGTTAAATATCATTTTATTTTAGGTCTTTATTACTGTTAATCTAAGGTGAATATATTAAAATTATGAAAAACATCCATTCCACCCGTGCCATTATTTTAAAATCTAAAAAATGTTGTTCTATAATTTGTTGTATCTTAAATTTTACCTTGATCCAATAATTTTTATATGAAAAAGACAGCGCATTTCTGCAAAAAATCGGATTTTTTTCTACAAATCGTCTTCAATATTTTGAATAATATCAACATTTTTGAACATTCAACATAATTGTAACACTTTTTTTAGTACTCACTCACTGCATCCGCTTCAAAGGGGTGCAAAATAATTGAAGTCAACTAAACTAATTATTAAATTTCTGTTGTAATGTCTTTACTTCAATTAGAGCCCTTACTGAGGAAATTATCTGCATGATATTAAAGAATTTTTGCATTAAATCAACTATTGAAATTTTTCATTGAATGAATGCAGTTTTTCATAAAATTAAATGAAAAATTTAATTTTATTTGTTAAAAATCTCATGCAATCAATGAATAGATTTCATTAGAAACTTCTTTTATAACAATTGTGAAGCATTTTCATTAAAAGAAAGAATTTTTTTTAACTGAAAGTTCTCATTAAAGTCGTCCAAGAAAATTCTCTCTGTGCAGTGAAACATAACTAGATATAAAGCCTTGACAAAGAAAAACAAAAAACTGGTAGCAAAAGAGTTTTATTTTTGTATTCTTATAAATTAAATGTAAAAATATTTTAAGTGTGACCAATTGAGTACAGAACGTTAAAAAAAGTGTTACAAGTCGGCATGAAAAACATTAATCGCTCTTAAATATAAAACGGTGAAGGGTAAACAACTAAAAGCTAAAGATTTAAAGTAAATAAAATTTAAGGTTTAGTAGTAACTTATGTTAAAAAATAATCAAAGTTAAAAACTTACTTTAGTGTTTAGCCAAACAAATTTGCTAGTCATAACTAAAATAAGGCTTTAAGTTTGGATTAGTTTTAGATAAGTTACCACACTAAAGCCATTTTAAAAGGTTCCTTTTAAGGGAAATCCCGTTATTGAACATCCTTTGAACGTATTGAGCAAATATTAATCGTAATATTTTACCTACCAATCCCAGTAGTTCATGCTATATTTGCAATTTTAAAAACAAACTTGCTTGCTTTTTTTTTAAACAACATTTAACTTTTTAGTTCCGTACTAAACCCCAATGCTTTAATTAAATTTGCTTAATATACGTATGTAGTTGTAAAATATTCCCAGTAAATTAAGTTTCGCTTAAATTACAATGTATTTATGTAGTTAGAATCCCTTCCTACCCTTATTTTTATTTAAATGGTTCATTTAAATTTTTCATTACTCTAGCACAGTGTTTATGTACTAGTATCCTTAACAAAAAAGCACTCAATTGGTAATATTGAAAAAATGTACTTCATCACTTTTAAATATACATATATTACCAGTCAAGTGTTTTTAATAATAATTTTTTGATTTATTGTTTTATCCAAAATTTTATTTATTGAAATTCCAATCAAGATATTACAAATTTTATTTGAAAAATTTAAAATTCTAAGAATTTACCTACTTCAACACCGCCACCTCCAAGTGTTATAAAAATGTAATAAAACCAACATCATTACTCACCAAAAACTTTCTTTGAACAAACGACGGAAAAATAAATGATATTAATTCATGTGTATAATAATTTGTTGATATACAAAAGCGCTTCCTAAGAAAAATACTTATATAGTTTATATTAAAGAAAAAGTATATTTAAAATATAATAAAAACAATTATTAACACACAGCTCTATTTTTAGCACTAAGGTTCAGTTTTATAGTCAGAAGTAAGTACGAAAATTTTCTTAAGTAGGAATTTTTTAAACAAAATTTCTTATTTAAGAAATATTTAAGAGAAAAATTGTTTTTGGTTCTGACTATAAAACTGAACCTAAAGTTTTGTTTTTGCGAATTTTGAAAATTTCTAATTTAAGAATTAAAAAATTTGATTTTTTTTGGAACTACATATAGCCCCCCACGGGCCTCCCGGGGACGAGCCTCTCCCAAAATTAATTTCGGTTTTTTCTTTTTTAATTCCAGAGGGGGTCATATTTTTTTATATTTTTTTGACGAAATATACAGTTTAGCCAAAGCTTTTTGCAAACGCTGGCAAAGCGTCCCAAATGAGTGTTCTGCCAATCATTTATTTTTAACACCGTGGTTACCCAGTGGTATGCCAGTGCTTAATTTTCTGCACCACTCGTTAAAATCGCGATTTTTCAAAAATTTTATATGGCAGCATAGCTTTTGAAGTTGTCCCCAAAGTCTAACTTTTAGTATAATATAGGGTTACCTCTAAAAACTGTTGTTGTAAAACTTCAAACAATGACATCTCATAAGATTTTTTGATTGATTTATTAGTGGTAAAATCAGATAATGTAAATCCCGCTTTAGCAAGCAGAACAGCTGATTTCAATAGTTGTTTCTGCAGGGGATTTTTAAACCATAGTTTTCCTAAAAAAACCTTAACCGAAACCGACTTTTCGATACTCTACCCCAAACCCAATAAAAGTACTAAAGTTGGAAATTAAAGCGCCAAAAAACTCAGTTGTGGAGAAGTATTACAAAGAAAGTCAAAACACAAAAAAGTGCTGGAAAAATATTTAATTTAAATTTAAAATGGATTAAATTGAATTAATCGGTAGCGGTATTCTATAAATATGTTAGAAATTTTCATAACGAAAAATGCAACTCTACCATATTTAGTACGGTGTGAGTTCATATTTACCTAGAGGTAAATAGAAAAATTATTTATTGTAACTATATACAAATTTTAAATTATGTGACTCACCCTGTGTAAAATGGAAGCGCACATCGGATATTAAAACAAATGCTAATTTGCGAATTTTTTCTAACAAAAGGCATGCCATATATCACCAATAAGGGAAGTGCTGCACTATTCCCTTCTCCTGACGAACTTACTTCCAAGCAAGTAGTATTTTTTCTGGTCTGGTTTAGTTACGGAAAAGCATTGTGAATTGTAATTTGAAATGCATCAAATTGAATTAATTTATACGGATTTTTTTTACAATTATGTGAAATGTTTTCACATTGAAAAATTGAAGTTATTAAGGATAGGGAGGAGTACAGGATGTAGTTACTTAACTACATATAAATTTGAAATTACACCCTGTGTTAAATTTGGTAGAGTTGCATTTTTCGATGTGGAAACTTATTACATAGTTAAAAAAAACCGACACAGTTAAAAAATTTTTACTTAATTGATTTTTGCTTTTATATATTGCCAACAGATGCGTTGTATAACCCAGTTTTACCAATCGCAAGATAAACCCCTTCAGTTTTCCGTAGTCCCGTTTAAATCATTTGAAACATCATTTACCGTAGGGTTATGTAACAAACTATTATTTTTAAGTTTTTATTCTGCTTAAGCAATAATTTAAAATTCATTAAAATTAAACAAATCTAAGACAACTTAATTTTCAAAATTAAATATAATTTTATTTTTAAATTTAATATATTTACATACATTATTATAAAAAGAATAATTAGTGATTAATTGAAATATACTTTTAAGTACATACTTGATAATTTCGCTATTTAGCATCGCTTTTACAAAATGTATTTCGTCAGGTGAAATGCAAAACAACATAACTAACAAACCAGTTTTATTAACTCTATTTTGGACTTTACGGTAAAACAAAGTAGTCGTTTTATAAACAATATTCGAATATAAAATATTTTAAATTTTTCGCACTTTTTGGTTGCCCTGTAAAAATTTTAAATGTGATTAAGTGATAAACAAACAAACAAAATTTTATAAACAAATTTGTTAAATTATCCTGAAAAAAGAAATGAAAATGTTAGTTACATTGTTTTACATTTCAGCTGACGATTTGTAGATTTTTATTTCTGTTCTCTATTAAGTATAAAAATACAGCTTATTCCTACGAGTATAAATATTTAGCTGCTTTTTGTAGACAATTTGTATGTTTTTGTTCAAAAAAATAATGATAAAATTTGTAAACTTCCCAATATAATTGAAAAAATTCTAGGTAAGTACTTCTACTCTCGCTTACGAGAAGTTTAATGGAAGATATTACTATTTCTTATAATGCAAGTGCAAATTTAATCACTAGGGCAAGGAATTTCATGCAAATGCATATTTTTTATCGATAGTCCAAAACTAATATGGACTAAATATTTTTCTTAATCATCAAATTTAGAACAAAATGTCATCGATTTGTAGTCGCATATTTTTGCATATTTTGTCATTATTTTGCATATTTGGTGCCTTTTTAATGCATATTGTGTGCTTTTTAATACAGATTTGTGCATATTACTCATTTTTAGGACGTTTTCATATTTTGATTCAATCAAAATAAACATTCTTAAAAACCTTTTTGACCTATGGGAAATATTCGAGTTCAGTGTCTGTTTGCAAACTAAGTAGCTAACTTAAATATATTTCTAAGTTTTAAAGTGCATTGTTTTTGCAAAAATAATAGTTTTAGTGCATATTTCTTATATTTTTAATGCATATTTTTTTTAACCGCATATTTTAGGCCCATATTTTCCATTTTTAAGTGCATGAAATTCCTTGGGCTAGTAATCACTAAGACAAGGAATTTAATGCACTTAAAACGGGAATATGCGTTTAAAAATGCAGCTAAGAAAGAAAAATATGCATTAAAAATATGAAAAATATGCACTTAACCCCCATTACCAATAAAGAAATAACCAAAAATTAACACAAATTGAAAGTTAAAAAATTCAAATTTGTATGCAATTTGACATCTGTAACTCTAAGTTAGCTCAAACTTTAGGTTAATTTGTTTATTGTTAATGGCCCTAACTCACGTGTTTTTGTAGGAAAAACGCACTTTAAAACATAAAAAGTTTGATATTTTTCCAATAGCCACAGAACTCAACGCTTTTTTTTATGGCAATAACATTTTTAAAAATATCTATTTTTCAAAATAACAAAAAATCTAATTTTTTTAATCAAAATGTGAAAATGTGTCCATTTTTAAATTTTTAACAAAATAAGAAAATGCATCGAAAAATGAAAAATATGCATTAAAAAAGAACTAAATATGCATTTCAAACCAAAATATGCAAAAACATGCATTTTTGTTAAAATATGCCATTTTGTTTTCAAATTGATGATTCGAAAAATCCATAAAAAACATGTATTTTCATAGAATTCCTTGCCCTAGTAATCACTTATATTTATGCGCAATTCTTGTAAGCGAGAGTAGAAGCACCTTTTACTACAATATAGTGGAAGATCGATTTGCGTCTTGCTCAAATATGCAGTAAGTTTGGCAACTCGGAGTTCTCTTTATTTGTAATTTAATGTAGAGATACAACCTTGCGGTTTGTTCTGCGTTTATTTTTTTATATGGAGTTTTGACAATTAAAAACGCACTGCGGATTCTCTCTAAATTAAAACTTAATTTAATTTCTCTGCGTTTTCTCTCTACTCGCATATTTTCATTCTCAAGGTCTCGTTACTAGATCGTAAATGTAACGAGAACGAGTCGTAACGTGGTATTTTATTTTTGCTAAGTTAAGGTTGAGTTACCCAACCGTAAACATATCTGTAACGAATCAGCTGTTTCGAAACCACAAGAAGAAATGTATACGAATGGTTACTAACACGTAAATGTAAACGTACTTGCCGGATCATTCTGTTGAAATCAGAATTTTCTATCCGGCATCGAAACAGCTGAATGATTTTAGTCGGAAAAAATATGAAATGAATAAAGAAAATTGACTCAAACAACAAATAAGGAATAAAAATTAACAAATAAATGGAAAAATTTAGAATAAAATATAAAACCACATGAAATAGATGCTAAATAGTAATCTCGTTTACGGTAATCTATAAGTGTACTTTTTAGCTACTGCACGTTACAGTTACATCACATTTACGTTTACGGTCCCATAATCCGCCCTTTACTCAAAATATGTAACGTGCTATTAAGGATTGATAAATTTGATTTTCAGAATAGTACCAACCAGTTTAAAAATAGTGCATTTTCGAACCCTGTAGTACCAAAACTTTCACTTTTTATAAAATAACAAGCAAGAACTTTCATAAAAATTCATTGTGGATTATATTTTATTCCTGAAAATCGGATTCAATTTCATTTTAAATCGAAAATAATTTGTAGTCGATTTAGCTCATTTGATTCATTCAATCATTAAATTAGTTTTTATTTACTTAATTTGTTTACTTTTCAAATATAATATTTTATGTGTTCGTTTTAAACAAAAGTTTTTGTATGAAAATTAAAAAATTTTTTTATTGTTTTTGCCAATTAATTTCTTATTTAAATAAACTGGATTCTATAGAATATTTGGAAATAACAACAATGTGCAAGTGTACCAATCAAAATTTGGTTGTGCCAAACATTGTACAATTGTGCCACAAATTCCATCACTGATATGCAACTAAAAACAGCTGGTTTGCTCTCTTACGTAAAAACGGAAAAAAAATTCTGTTTTCAACAGAAATGAACGGCACGTTACGACTCGTTTACGTCTAGTACTCAGCACTATGTGTTTCTCATTAAGCAGGTTGAATCAGCTGATTCGTCACATTACATTTACTTTCAAGTAATTTAGGCTTCACTCGTAGTGAGTGTTGCCATATTTTAAAAAAATAATCCCGATATTTGATGATGTTCAGAGATGGAAAATTTGAAACGATTGAACTTTTATTTTGAAAAATCATTGTTTTTCATTTTATATTTATCATTTTAATTTAATGATTTTTGCCAAAGTTAAAATAAAAAAAATATAAAAAATTAAAAATGTTTCTATACTGAAGCAAAAACCTCATTTCCCATCGCTGGTGCTCTCCACACTACACTAAATGTAAACACACATACATGTAAAGAAAGTGTGAATGTATGTATAAAAACAACCGTCACCGCAGCCGCAGTCATTTAATTTGTTTTTTCTCTGCAGAGCGGAATCCGCAGCCGCTGCCACAAGGTTGTATCTCTACTCTTAAAATGTGACTTTATTATATGGATATTTTCAATCGTAGTATTTCTTAATTTAAATCAGTGTTGCCATTTCAGTGCTTTTCGGGTATTTTTTGGTGCTTTTTTCCTTCACGTGCCCTGTGATTTTTTACAAATACCCGTTTATAAAAAGAGGGTATTTACAGTGCTTTTTCATATTTCTGGCAGTGCTTTTAGTGCTTTTTGTACAGTTTATATTTTTGGTATTTGTTCTTCTTTTTTAAATTTTTCTTGAATTTTCTGTCAAAGTTGAAAAAATAATACGAAATATACAAAAAATAAATTTTTTCACAATGTTTGTAGTACAATTTTAAATAGCAACTTTGTTATATTTAAACTTAAAAATTTTGAAATATTAGTTTGGTGCTTTTTTACCCCTTTTTTTGGTTATTTTTTGAACCTTTTTTACACGATTTTACAAGGCTAAAATGTGTTTTTAAAATCTTGACTTAAATTTTTCAAAAAATTATTATCGTGCTTTTTACCCCATTTTTGGTAAATTTTTACCCTTTTTACCCGTTTTCACAATGCTTGCGGTGCTTTTCTGCCTTCAAGAGTTGGCAGCACTGATTTAAATTATAAAAACCTAATTCCATTTGTAATTTCAAGGATTTGAATTTGTAATGACAGTTTTTACTAGCAAGGTTAAAGTGACTACTTTTATTTTTTCAATAAATTGTTATTCTTGGGTCTAAAACAGAACAAATATTAAATTTCCAAAATGTTTGTGGAAAATAAATGCAGAGTACCTAAACGAAACTTCAGAATGTGAATTATATATCAATATTTATTTATATTCATAATACTAAAGACACTAAACCTTTAATGCACATTTTTAGGCAACCTTTATTTTTTAGAAAACACAAAATGAAATTCAGAAACTATTTAATCAAACTGAGAAAACCTCAAAAATATTTCGAAAATTAAATTAGTAATGCAAACCATAGATTACATAGATCTCTTACTCTTTGATATTCGCTATCAATGAACGTACCTCATGAGAATGTGTTGGACATACGTTCTATACCTATACAAAAAATATTTGAATGTGTTTGAAAAAATATATTTGTTGGCAAAAGAAGAAGAAGAGTTTGTAATCTGTATAATCTATGATGCAAACAATTAATTTATAGATTTAAGAAACTAGGAATTTATAACAATCAAATAATAAAAAATCATATAAATAAAAAAAAAAATTCATGACCGAAATACAAATAGACAAAACCGCTGAAATAAAAAAGCTTCAAAATTACAGATAACATAAAATAAAATCCAGATAATATTTAAAAAATCAGTTAAAATTCTATAAAAAACCAAAAAAAAAACAAAAAAAAAACACAAGAACGCCTGGCCAATTTCATTCTCGAACTATGTTAGTAGGTGCCCCACTAGGTTAAAAAATCTGATCACAGGGGACCTGTACCGAATTCTAAGAAAATAATAATAATAAAATCAGTAAAAGTTCGATTGAGTTTTATGTAAAGTACAATTGATTCGTTTGAAGGAATATGTGACCAAACATGAAGCTGTAATATTCCATAATTACAACACTCGGCCACATGTTGCAAGATCGGTTAAAAACTATTTAGAAAGTAGTGGTTGGGAAGTTTTGTTTCACCCGCCTTATAGTCCAGACCGTGACCAGTCCGACTACCTTTTGTTTCGATCGATGCAGGACGCTATCACTGTAATACGCTTCACTTCAGAACGGGGTATCCGAAATTGGCTTGCTTCGTTCTTGGCCTCAAAAAATTAGCAATTCTTCATATGTTGCCAGAAAGATGGAAAAAGGTCATAGCAATACTTTCAATAAATTTGTATTGTACCAATGTTTCACAATAAACGCCCAAAATTTTCCAAAAAAAAATACCCGCATTTTTAAATTATACACCAATAGGTTAAATTACAGAATCTAGGAGAATATCTTATTTTCGTCTAGCAGCATTATTCAACAATTAAAATATCAAAGAAAAAAACAACTGCAACAAAATTTACCACAATTTGATTTTTCATCTTCTAAAATACTACTCTGTTGTTTTTTAGTGACATCTATTTATATATAACCACACCCAGAAAACAGATTCAGTTCTGATAACCGCATTTGTAGCCAATCGCATGGTTCAGTTGTGGTAGCAGAATTTTTCAGTTGTGGCAACAGCAAACCAATTGAGACAGGCCTAATTTGACTGTGGCAACGGAATCTCAGTTGCATCAAGAATAATTCGGTAGCCGCAACCGAAAAATTCATTTGATGCAACTGAACCATTCGATTGGCAACAAATGGGGTTGTCAGAACCGAATCTGTTTTCCGGGTGCAACAATAAAAAAAATCATATGTTTTCTATAAGTGTCAATATTTTTTATCTGTGTAGTTACCCCTACACAAAACGTTTTTATCAGTAATTTATTTCATATGCATTATTTATTTATTTTTTATTTTTGTAATATCAGCCATTTTTCGCGAAAATCTGATTTTAAAAAAATTGATCTTTAAAATCTATGGTGTTCACAATATTTGCCCGCTATTGTATTTCGCTCCTAAAGAAAAATGGCAAAACAATACACCCTAATATATGCACTCAGGGAATTTTGTAGATTAAATCAACTGGAAATGACAGTTCACACGAATTCGTTTGCAGTTAAAAAGGTGTAGACTACATTTGCATTTAAATTAACTACAATGTGAAGTTATTTTTAACTGCTAAAAATCAACTGACAAATGTAGTAAAATCAACTACAAATGTAATAAAAACAACATACATGCAAATTATTTTAAAATTGTACAAACAACTGCAAATGTAGTTAAAATAACATAAACAAAAAAATAATTAGTTAAGTGTTGTTTTTTCAAACTCCTCGTATAGACCAAATACAATTAATATTGTAATTAATATGTATTTTTATTAATTCTAATTTAGTAGGTTTGAGGTTAAGAAGAAGAATATACATTTTTCTCAAAAGTTATAAACAGATTAAATTTGCAAATCAGACTAGATCCATTTTCTGCCTTTTTTTATGAACAGGCTTCATCAGTGATTTTCCATTAAATGTATTATTGTTTATATTTATACCCTACACCACTATGTGGTCAGGGTATTATAAGTTTGTGCTGATGTTTGTAACACCAAAAAATATTGGTCCTAGACCCACCTTATAGTATACCGATCGGCTCAGAATTTTTTTTTTATTTTGATTTAACGATGTCCGTCTGTCCGTCCGTCCGTCTGTCTGTCTGTCCATGCATTCTTGTGCGCACTCTACAGGTCGCAAATATTAAGATATTTTGATGAAACTTTGTACACCGACTTATGTCGGCCCAAGGACGGCGCCTATTGATTTTTTGGTACTCAGACCTATATTGGCCCAATAACACAGCCTATTGATTTTGGTGAACATCGGTCCATGTTTAGAACTAGTGCCCATATAAGGGTCCTACCAAAATTATACTGTTTATACGCTGCAGGTCGCAAATATTAAGATATTTTTATGAAATTTGGTACACAGACCTATTTTGGCCCAATAACGCAGCCTATTGATTTTGGTGAACATCGGTCCATATTTAGACCTAGTGCCCATATAAGGGTCCTACCAAAATTATACTCTTTATACGCTGCAGGTCGCAAATATTAAGATATTTAGATTAAATTTGGTACACAGACCTATGTTGGCCCAATAACGCAGCCTATTGATTTTGGTGAACATCGGTCCATGTTTAGACCTAGTGCCCATATAAGGGTCCTACCAAAATTATACTGTTTATACGATGCAGGTCTCAAATATTAAGATATTTTGATGAAATTTGGTACACCGACCTATGTCAGCCCAAGGATGAAGCCTATTGATTTTGGTTAACACCGGTTAATGTTTAGACCTAGTGCTCATATAAGGGTCCCCCCAAAATTATATTTTTTATACGCTGCAGGTCGCAAATATTAAGATATTTTGATGAAATTTGGTACACGGACCTATGTTGGCTCAAGGACGAAGCCTATTGATTTTGGTGAACATCGGTCCATGTTTAGACCTAGTGCCCATATAAGGGTCCCCCAAAATTGGCTTGGTTACAAACTGCAGGTCGCAAATATTAAGATATTTTAATGAAATTTGGTGCGCTGACTCACATTATAGAAAATTTTGACACAAGCCCCATTTTAACACATTCGAATTTCGGATCCAAACATTAGTTGGCTTTTAACCAGACTGGTGTAGGGTATTTTATAGTCGGCATGCCCGACTTTAACCTTTTTACTCGTTTTATTGTCAGATTGTCTCTATATGAATACTTTCAGAAGTGATCAAACAGACATATACAAACATTCTACTTTAGTTTTCCTGTTTATCTTCTTATTTCCTCCGTGTCACCTTTTCGCAAATGTTGCCATACTGACGTATGGTTTTTACGTACAAGTGCAGACAATTTGTGTATATTGGAGACGGACAGCCAACAGGGCATTTTTGTTTTCTTAGTTAAGTGTTAATTTAATAAAAACAAATTTATGTAAATACTCTTAGTTTTATTTTGGAATAAATTTAAAATTGAGGAATCAAAATATACACTTAATATCACTTTTATTAACAAATACTGACTGAAGAAGTTCTCTGAGTGTATATTCGAGATTCGTTCTAAATTTTTTCATAATTGACATAGTCAATTTGAAAGCAATTCTTAAATTGTATTAAATTATAAAATAATATATTTATAATAAATTTTAAAAAAAATGTTAAATTTGACCACGCCAACTCCGCCTACTTTTTGGAAAAAATTTAGAAAGTTGTTCCATTTTGTATTCGTATCAATAAATACTGTAAGCTTAACATTGATACGGTATACTTTTTCCTGCAGCGTGGGCTGTTGTTATGGAAAACCTCATATGTTCTCTAAAAATCTGACCGATCAAACTATAATTTTACCAAAAAAAATTTAAGAATACGCTCAATTCATCTCGTTTTTACTGAAAATATAAGTAACAGTTATTATTCTTTAAAATATAAAAATGATGATGGCAGGATGGTCATATGACAATTATGACCTATTTGCCGTAGTTGATTAGCTAAATTATAAAACAGAAATGTTGATGCTCTTTTTAAATTGAAGTTGTACTTTTTAGGGTTAACGTAAAATTCCCATAATAAATATATGTTTAGAATTAATTTTGAAAATAAGATTTTCAAAAAAAAAATCCATTAAAAAAATAGAGCTGTGTATAAATCAATAATATTTAAGTTTTTTTTTTTTAAGAACACTTAGGACTATATATAAAATTTTGTGTTTTATAAAAAATATTTAACAATTATTTTTTAAAAGGAAATTTAGTTAAAATTTTGTAACTTTTTTATATGAGGTTTCAATTTGAAATTGTTAAATAAAATAAATAAATAGGAGTTTATATAACACTACAAAACAAATTTTATTAATTAAAAAAAAAACCAAATTATACAGTAAATTAAAATAAATTTGATATAAATAAAATTAATAGCCAATAAACTGCCATTTTAAGAATAAAATTAATAAAATATTAAACCAAGTATTTTGCAGTTAAAAAAAAAATATATATAAAAAAAGAACAAATTATTTTAAAAAATAAAAAAAAACTCATATTTAAGTTCCTTTTACACAAATAATAATTTTTAATATAAATATATATAGTATATAAAATAATAAAACTAAATATATATATTATAAATTAGTTATTAAGTGTTAAAATAAATTATATATGTATGTATAACATAATATTAAAACAAATCGTATATTATTAGATATATATAAATAAATAAATTGTTGTCACTCATAATAATAATTATAAACAAATTATTAAACTGTACTGGAACAAAATGGATGTTGCTGAAGCTTCAAACAAACATTAAAAAATATGAAAATACATTAAAAACTCAGTATAAAACTAATTGACGAAAAAAAATAAAATCACAGCATTATACACTAAAATTTATGTTTTAAATAATAAATATATTTATTACGTCTTTAGTAAATAAGTTTTATTTTTTTATAATTTATTAAAAAATTGATTTAATTTTTAATATTAGTTTATGTATATTATGTTTAGCCAATTTATTTATTAGCCTCTTGAGTGTTTAAATTATTTTTTATTTCTTTGGTTAATTCAAATTATTTTTATTAATATTATGGGTTTCTTTTTTGAGTGCTCCTTTCTATATTTAAAAAAAAAGCTCTGTTTAACTACATTTTCTATTAACTTATTCTAATTTCTTTATTATGTTCTTTCATCACTATTTTTTATACTCTACACCATATGTTGATAACATTATCAGATTTTCAAAATTGTTTGCTGCATATTTGTAAACACATGGAATATTTCCTTTGTTAAAACACCTTCGTATTTGCGACCTGTAGCTTTGAGAAAACGCCAATTTTTGGGGGCCTTTATATGAGCACTCGGTACAAACATGGACCGATTTAAACCAAAATTAATGGGTTTCGTCGTTGGGTCGAAGTACAAAATTTCATCAGAATATTTTAATTATTTGCGACCTATGGCGTGCGAACATGGCCATTTTTGGGGGACCGGTCCACTTAGTGGCGTAGGGGTATAACATTGATGTATAACTTAAAAATGCGGGATTCACATCAGCTGGCGTATCTTTTACACATGGAGGACATTTTGGAGAGTAAACATCTGTCATTTATTCTCACTTAGTCATTGAACGAAATAGTGTTAAACACAAAGTTTTTTTCTTCGAAAATGTTGAAGTTTGTGCCAACAAACCATTATTTGCGGAAAGTTTTGCTCTACTTCTTCAATTTGAAAAAAAAAGTGCAGCTGAAGCACATCGATTGCTCACCGAAGCTTATCCTGAAAGATGGTTTGTGCGGTTCAGAAGTGGTGATTTGAACACGGAAGACAAAGACCACCCTGGTCAGCCACAAAAGTTCGAAGATGATGAATTGGAGGCATTAATAGATGAACATTGTTGTCAAACTCAAAAAGAATTTGAAAATTGGGAGTTATTCAAACAGCAATTTCAAAACGTTTGCAAGCAGCAGAATTCATCCAAAAGCAAGGAAATTGGCGTTGAAAGGCGATTTTGGATGTCCGAAATACTGCTTTAGCGCCATCAAAAGAAGTAATTTTTGTATCGGATCATTACTGGCGATGAAAAGTGGATCCATTACGACAACCCAAAGCGCAAGAAATCGTATATGAAGCCAAATCAACGCCAAAACCGAATCCATGGCGCCAAGGTAATGCTGTGTATTTGTTGGGACCAGAAGTGTCCCATCTATTATGAGCTGCTGAAATCGGGTCAGACGATCACAGGGAACATGTACAGAACATAGTTCATTCGTTTGAAGCGAGCATTGGCCGAAAAACGTCCGGAATATGTGACCAGACACGAAGCCATAATATTCCATCTTGACAATTTTCGGCCACATGTTGCAAGACCGGTTAAAAACTATTTAGAAAATAGTAGTTGAGAAGCTTTGCCTCATCCGTCTTATAGTTCCAGAACTTGCCCCGTGCGACTACCATTTGTTTCGATAGATGCAGAACGCTCTCACTGGAATTCGCTTCACTTCAGAACATCACGAAATTGGCTTGATTCGTTCTTGGCCTCAAAAAATAAGTAGTTCTTTTAGCGCGGAATCCATAATTTGCCAGAAAATGGGAAAAGGTCATAGCCAACGAGCGCCAATACCTTGAATAAATTTATATTGTACCAATGTTTCACAACAAATGCCCAAAATTTGCCAAAAATCCCGTATTAGTTAAGTTATACACCCAGTAAAAAAATTTAAATATCAATTTGTTCTAATAATTCTAAAATAATTCTTCTAATTCTAAAATACACTGGCCAAAAATAAAAAGAAACACTTATCCGCAGTTAATTCCACATAAATTCCATAACCAGTATTATCCAATTAGCTATTGTGAACTTAACCGGAATCTATAGTACCGTTTAAAAAAAATTATAAAACTACGCCATAATGATCATTTTTGATATTGGGCGTTTCGACGTTTGGCGCCAAATTTAATTGTTAATTATTCAAGTTAAATAAAAATTTTTAAATATTTTAGACAATTTACAGAATTTTATAAAAAAAAAATAACTAAAACAGGCATATTCCTCGTTATCTCTTTTATATGGTGTAGAGTATAATTTCTTATTGTCGGTCCTAATCGACTTTCATATATCTTACTTATTTATTTTTACCACATGAATTTCTAAACAAACAAAAAATATATTTTCAAATTTTCTTTAACTCTTATGCTTCGTTAACAAAATAATAATGTGATTTTTTTGAGCGGTTTTAAATAAAAAAAAAAACGTTATTTTTGAGCATTTTATAACGGTGAGTTAAAATAAATATCAAACTGTTTTACAGTTTATTGTAAAAAAATACCAATATCGAAATTTTGTATAATATAAAAAGATAATTTTTTGTTAATTTTTTTAAATGTTCCTTTGAAAATTCTAATTCACGATTTTATATTTTGTTTGCGTTTTTGTAAAGTTTGAACCAAAAAAAAAAAAATGTTGGCGATTTTGTTAATTTTTTATTTAATTTTTTTGAGCAAACGCTTTTTACTTTTAAGTATGTAATTATATATTTTTTTATATCTTAGTTTAGCATTGTTTTCTTAATTTTATATATTTTAAAACAATATAATGAAAGTTTATTGCCGCCACCACTTACCACTTACCTTTCGCGTTTCATTCTATCACAATGTATTTAAGATAATCAAAACATTTCAAACATTATTACATTTCAAATCTGAAATCATCACAATAACATTTTGCAACTTGTTCATGAACAGTATTGAGTATATATTTAAAATAAATTGTTGATAATGGATTTTTATTTAGAAACACAACTTAAATATTTCAGAACTTTTAATTTCTACAAATATGGACCAAGAGACAGGTCTTCGATAGTGAAGCTTTGTAAATAACATCGAACCAAATTCTTTTGACCATAAAAGATGAAATATCAAAAAAATTAAATTTTAATTCGTGAGTAAAAAAAAAATACATTTTATTTCGCATATTAAAAACAAAAAACGAATATGCATGCACCAGTATGGTTGAAGATCATCTAATGTTTGGGTCTGAAATTTTAATGCGTTAAAAAGTACTGGTGACAAAATTTGTCTATAAATTGGTAAAAAAAAAATTAGGAAATCACTAAGAAATTTCGATTTTGAGTAATGTATTTAAGACAAGGTGGGAAATATAGGCCATATAGGCTCTAAGTCCAAAGATAGATCTAAATTTCATTTAAATATCTATATTTGCGACATCGTTAAATCGAAACGAAAAGTGCCCAGTGTAGAAACGGTAATGACGTATCATTATTTTTTGGACTACCAGTAATGACACCCACTTAACTTCTGCATTATTTTAAAACATATAATAATGAGTTACTGATAATGACTTCTTTTTATCATTATTTCAAATAGAAAATAATTTTCTAGATTTTTTGTAAAATTTTTTGAAATCTATTTTTAGACTCAATATTTTTTAAACACTGGTAAGGATATATGTAACCACATATTTTTTGGTTTTTTGTATGTTGGCGAGTAAGCTTACTTGTGTGCAGCAGGTCAATATGTTTCTATCTATTAAATATTACATGTCAATATAGCTCAGATGGTAGAGCTATTGACTGGCAATCTGTAGACCCGGGTTCAATTCCCGCACCAGCAAATTTTATTTAAAAAAAATACAATAAAAAATATTTTTTTTTATATAATTTATATTTTTGAAAATCTATTTTTAGACTCATTATTTTTGTCAGTACTGGTAAGCACATAGGTAATGACATATATTTTTTGATTTTTCGTATGCGGGTGTGTAACCGTAACTCATTATTTTTCGCGACATCGCCATATAAAAGTAATAAGAAATGTAATAGCAAAAGTAACTAGTTACCATTACCAAGTATGTAGTTACATAACCACATATTTGGTAATGATTTTCTACACTGGGTGATTCTGAATCGATCGGTATACTAAAAGCTGAGTCTAGGTCCAATATTTTTTGGTGTTACAAACATCAGCACAAATTTTATATACCCTGTCCACTAGACCGTACCGCAAAAGAAGAGTTCGCCGTTCACACTCCAATATGAAGAATTTTTGCAATGCAATTTCAAAAAAAAAAATTTTTGCCGAACGTAGGGGTCGCCTTTTTAAATTTAAAGTCGGATTTTAAAGTGTAATAAATAGATTTTTTTGCCCCGAGGAGACCAGTGTTTTGCTATAAAGGTAAAATCCAACGAAAAAAAAATTAAAAACTCGACCCCTACTTTTGGCAACCAAAATATAAAAAAAAAATTTACTGGGTTTATCGAAAAACTTCCTTAGCAAAAGTTTAATGATTTTTTGCGAGATTTAATTTTCTGACATTAGGGTCGTACATTTGGGTGGTAGCAACTGAGATCTGGTGGGTAACTGCTAGTACGGGATACTTGAGGTCAATGGCCCTAAGAGCAAAACACTGGTCTCCTCGAGAGAAAAACATCGATGTATCATACTTTAAGATACGACTGTAAATGCCAAAGATATAACGAAAAATGTAAGTTGGCGGCCCCTACGTTCGGCAAAAAAAAAATTTTTAGAAACCTTGCAAAAATACTTCGCGGCTCCAGCAATTAATATAAGGGAAAAATCATACGCCACCGTAGACAAACTCATCGAGTTGGGCACTGTGGCGTTTGATTTTTCCCCTTATATTAATTGCTGGAGCCGCGCATGTATTGGAGGGTGTACGGCGCACTTTTTTTTTTGCCTGTAAGGAAAAACAAACTATTATATCTACAATTTTTTTTGTTGTTATTTTTAAGCAAAACTTAGTTCAATGAAAATAGTCTATCCTGCTAAAAAAATAGTAAACTGTGACTGCTCTATTAATTATTTAGCAAAATTGTTTGCTAATTTTAGCAGGTTAAATTTTTAATTTTCTATTAACTAAAATTTTGTATATTTAATAGTTTTATTTTTGCTATTTTTACAAATATTTAACAAAAATAAGCTTTTAATTTCAGCAGATTTTATCTGCAAAATCATTTCTAGTTAATTTTTAGCAGTTTTAACCAAAATATTCAGCATCAAAAACATTATTGATTTGAGAAAAATGTTCTTAAAATTCGAATACAGAATTTGATTTTGCAGTAAATCAGTAGCTAACTTCATATTAAAATTATATAAATACACAGTCAAACCTCCAGGTACACTCATAAAAAAAGCCATAGAAATAGTACAAAATTCTGCTAAAATAACAGGAAATAATACCTGTATTTGCACCAGCAAAATTTTCAATGAGGTTGAGAATTATGGTCTGCTAAATTTAGGTAAGCTAAATTTTACACACTGCTAAATACACAGACAATTCTAGTTAACTAAGCTAAGAAATTTGAGCTAAATTCAACAGAAACATTACCCAATTTAACTGAAAATTTCTGCTAAAATGTAGCTTACAGTCTTGGTTTTTGGGCTCTACGGATCTGACCCGAGGCAAGCCCATATTTGTTTTTGGGAGTATAGGTGGCTTATAAAGATTGATCCATTTTGCTCCATCTCGCTTAGTTTCCGAGATATAAGCCATTTTGTGATTATACAATAAAAAAAAAATTATGAAAATATAGCGCCATCTCTATTTGATGGTGATAGCAGAGACACAAAAATATAAACATTGGGAAATAATTGTAGTTTAAATTAGCTGAAAAATTTGTAAAATTAAGAAACATAAATTACTAAAAATTAGGATGCAAAGTTAGTTCAAATACGGTTGAAAGTAATTGTTATGCTAAATGAGATTTACAAAAATATTAGTTCAATCCTAAATTTTAAGACAAAATAACAGAAAAATCAGTTCATTTGAGCCAGAACGCATTTAACAGAGTAGCGAATAATTTTAAATTAGAGACAAATTTAAAAACTACACAGAGAAAAGACATCTATTTAGTTAAAACAATTATTATATCATAATTGATTTATAAATTTAATTAAATTAAATATAATACAAGTTGAAATAAACATTAGCATATTTAAATTAATATTTCAGCGTCTTAGAATTTGTTTTTTTATTTTAAAATAATAAAAAACATATTTTAATAAAAAATTTAAAAAAATTGAGTTTGTTGAAAAGGAATTGTATCAAAATTTGCCTATAAATTGGTAAAAAAAATGTTTAATGTTAGGTATATTTAAAAAAACATTCAAAATAAGAAGTGTTTAATTATATAATAAATATAATAATTCTTCCTTATCAAAATATTTGAGATTTTAAAATTCATCGGTTTATCAAATTCAAGTGGTTTATTAGTTTACAAAGGAGAATCAAAGACAAGTGGTCAAAAAAAATTATGAAAACTACTCAAAATAATC
The DNA here is from genome assembly GCA_949987735.1 of Leucophora obtusa. NCBI lineage: Eukaryota > Metazoa > Arthropoda > Insecta > Diptera > Anthomyiidae > Leucophora > Leucophora obtusa. The sequence goes on from OX465296.1 coordinate 227,998,993, forward strand.
CATTTTGGAAAAAAAGTCTGGAACGGGCTTTTATGACGTCATTGTAATGATATTTCCGTTAATTTTTATAAGCCCGTTTACAAAATCCAACTCGGTTTCCACTACAATTCCAGTGGGGATTTTATAAAGACCACGATAATCACTCATATCGTACCACAGTACGTATGAGTTATGTTTAAAAAATGTCTAACAGATATTGCGTATACGTTATGGTGGTCAGCTTAGAACGTGTTGTTATTGACAAAAACACGTTTTGTTTTTTAATTTCTTTCTTTAAAAAGGTTACATAACTAGCCAAATTGTTTATACACTTTTTAGAAACTATTTTTATATATCTATGGAAATTCTTTGGCAAAAATTGATTTTTTTTTATTATTTATTTCTTCATACTCAATACTGTTTAAGCATTTTTCTCAAATATCCATTCAAATATTCTTTGGCTATTTATCTAAACTACTCTTCTATAAACTTTAATATTTGTGTTTTCTTCTGGTTTATTTTATTTATTTAATTTAAGCCCCTGAATTAGTTGAACCCTTACTTGGAATTGAAGAACGTTCTCAAAGTTTTTGAATGAGGATGTAATTTTTGCAAGTAGACAATCAAGTATTTTTTCAGATATACAATTTCAAAATTTTGTTTGTGTAAATACTTTAAAAAAATTCTTTTATTATTGATTTTAGTTTCGTTTGTATTTAATAAAATTATCATGTAAAATAATTTAAGTTGCTGCTTTTTGTATTTTAAGATTATTTTGTTTTTTTACTTAGTGTTTTAGGTTTTTATTAATTATTTTTATTACAGCTTGATGTATTTTTTTTTTTCTTAATTTTAAATTTTTTTTTATATAATTTTTTCAACACAAAATAATTGGAATGCTATATATTTTTCTAAATATTTTTTATTAATAATTTTTAGAAATTTTACGAACAATTTTACTAATTCTAGATTTTTATATCGTTTTTTCTCTTTGGTTTTTTTCTCTTTTAGGTAATTCCAATAGTCTAGCCCATTTGGTAGATAATGAAATACCTTTATCACAAATGGATCAACCAGCTCATCAGCAAACCCAACCTGTTGGTGGGGGCTTGCAACAGTCTAGACGTTTTAGACATCATAAAAATAGACTGGGAGACGGTGGTAGTTCTGGTGATGAATTAGATGATGTAGAATTAGGTAATACAAATATTTTGGCTATTAGCAATGAAACCTTAGATGATGAGGAAGTTGTGGTAGTGGGTACCACAGAAGTTGTGGCAGCCGTAGCTGCCATTGCTGCTACAAATAAGGCACGAGAACGTCATAATCTATCCGATAGTTATAATAATTTATTTAATGGTGATTTTGATACGTCCATATCAAATACTACAACACCGGCTAATTCACCATTAACCGATATGCCACTTCCTTTGTCGGCAAGTGGTTCAAATTTATTGGCTGCCGCTATGATGGGTACTGCAATAACGGAAAATTTACCCAAATCGATATCACAAACAGAAAATATGTATAGCAACATACCAAATGTTGCCGCAACATCTGGTAATGTTGCTAACAAAGAACAAGATACACAGCTGCATGTTTATTCCAATTTAATAGATGAAAGGCACCAGCAGCAGTCACAGCATCAGCAACATCATCATCATTCGCAGCAGCCGCATAATATCACAAAAACATCAGCAGCAGCAAAAACTTCAAATCAACATAGTTTACCCGCTTCAACGACAAATAATCCCTTGGACTTGCCTTCTACTTTATTATGTGATGATTTAGATTTAGATGATCCTGTTTCGGCCTCTTTTGTAGCACAACAGCAACAACAAAAACACCAACCAAAAAATACTGATAAACGTAAATATAATAATAATTTAGCTTATAAATGTAGTAATGTCCCCGATGTTTTACACAAACCATTCAAACATCATATTAATAATATGTCTCATACTACTTCCACCACAGATAATATTAAGTTACAAATATCTTCGGCTTCTTCGGCAAATGTTAATAATGATTTGTCCTCAAATCGTTTACGTATTTTACATGATACCACTATGATTGATACTGCTCTCGATTTAGATAGTTTAGACGATGCCGCATTAGCTAATACATCCCAAGCTTGCTTGGTCAAATCACCCTCATCATCCTCCTCACCTCCTCCTCCCCACATAGGATTTAAGGTTTAGAAATACAAAAGATGTGGTAAATATAAAATGGTGAGTTACAAGTAACAGTTGTTAGTAAAATAGTGAAAGTGTAAAATCAATAGAAATGATTTTGTGATGATGTCAATTGTGACCACCGCTAATTGGTAAAAATTATAATTATTAAAGCTTCGATTATGTAAAATAAAAATTCAGGAATCCTTATTTTTTACTTATTATTATATAGTTTTTACTATTATTTGTTTTATTTAATTGTATTGCATGTAATTATTATTTATAGCTAGGAACTTAATTAAGTGAGATTTAAAAATTATTAAATAACATTTTTATTATTATTAACATGAGATTTTTAATTTAAAATTGTTATTATTTTTTTTTTTTTTTTCTTTTTAATTTGTCTACAATTGTATTTTTATTATTAAATTATGAAAAAAAATTGTTTAGCAATATTTTTAAAAAGTAGTTCTAATCATTTTGCTGGGCATAATTTACTATTATTGCACTTGAAATTTTTTAATTAGGTAGCTGTACAAAATTTTATATAATCAGTATCAAGTACACCTACTTGAAGCGTACTTTGTTTGTACTGATTACAAATACTTCTTAAAATGTTCTACATACTTAAAAAGTAATTTGGTGCTTCCTGAGTACCTATGGTAGATACCTTTTAAGTACCATAACATTTACGTACATTTGTACTTTAGTCTTCAATCGATAGAAAATTTGATGAACAACGCCAAACACTTCTTTGAAGTTGTCACACGATTGCGTTTATGGTCAATTGTGAGCAAACGCGGTTCCCATATTGCGGACAGCTTTTTTAAAACTCAACTGATGATTTAAAATCGAAACCACAGTGTCGTATGAAATGCCTATGGCATCAAAAATTTCAAGCACTTTCACTCTCCGATCGGCTAACATCATATCGTGAATTTCTTCGACATTTTCGAGTGTATTGACCTCAATTGACTGTTCAGAACGTTCAGCGTCACCAGTGCTTGTGCAACCACAACGAAACTCGGTAAACTACTTTTTTACAATTGAAGTTGATTGTGCAGAGTCCCCATAGTACTTATAAAGCTTTTCCTTGGTTTGAGTGACGGTTTTTCGCAAAAGATAATGAAAATCATTTTTTTCCATTTTTAAAAAAATTCACGAGGTTTGAAAACCTGTTAAACGCTAAGTTAATGATGGAACTTACTCGAAATTTGACAGCAGTCTACAAACAGATGGTAATTGACCGCAGCAGAGTTGCATTTCATGTAGCTTGTTGACTTATTGATCCGCCCTCGTACAATGTAATCGATTTCGTGAACTTCCGTAGTGCTATCTTATTTTTGTGGGGAGCACTGGTGAGTACATGCTAGAACTTAAAAGTTCAGGCAGAGAAATATCAGACACGGGGACTTAATTAGGCAAGCGATGCGCTAAATCCGAATCTGACCTCAGCATTGCACTTCCATATCAGGTTTTCGAGCTACATAAACGCGAAAAGCGTTCGGCATCAAAATATTCCAAATTGTATACATCTTTTTGCTAATCTTCCCCTTTTCTGTTTATAACTTATTTCTTCAATTTCAACGAACGATAAGAGGATTATTTTCAGATGCAGTTTCAAAATATCTAGGAAGCCTGAAATTCGGAATATTTCGATAAAAAAGCCTGCGTTTCTCCAATTGAGGCCTCTAAAGTTCGAGTGTAGTTTTTATTGCAACTAAAATAAATTTCTATGCTTTCTAACAGACTTTGGATTCAAATCGGGAATATGGGCTTAGAATTTCAATGTTACCTGTAGTTTAGGAAATTTGTGAAAAAAAAACTTTTGTAGGAATATAAAATTTTTTTATTAACATTTTACAAAAAAGAAATGCAATATTGAAAATAAAGCAATTGAAAGTAAAATATATCAACAAAAAAATGTATTCATGTATAGCGACCTATAGCCAAGTTGTCCCCAAAGTCCAACTTTTAGTATAATATTGGATTACCTCTAAAAACTGTTCTTTCAAAATTTCAAACAAAAAAGTTTCCATTTGCAAAAGTTATGCATTCTTATTTACTAAGGTTAGTATGGTACTAAAGAAATAATAATACTAATTTTAGTAAAAACCAAACCAAATTTATTTATAACACTTTATATAAATTGTTAACATTTATATTTATTATTTAATCCCAAAAATGTACCACAAATTTTGTTTAGTTTCCTTTTAGTTTCTTCTTTACTAAGGCAAAACATTTATCAAGGTCGATTTTAAATCAATTGGTTAAAACCATAAAAAACTGTAAAAGTCCACATAAAACGCGAACACCACAAAAAATTTATATTGATTGCATTTGGAAATTTTTGTATATAAAAAACTAAATGGAAAACCACTAAACTTTAAAACATTTCGGGGAAATATGTACCAGCATGTCCGAAATAAATATATAAAACTGAAGATCAGATCTCGATTAATTTTTTCTATGTTATGCAGAGTATGTAATATTTCAACACATTTTAAATATTCAGTATTTTAACGAACAAATCATTAAAATAAAATAAAAATATTAAATTTTAATAGAAAATTACACAATAAACTTGTTGCAATGAAATTTTTTCAATATAAAAAAATATTTTCATTTACTTTCCTGAGCCACTCAAAAAACAAGAATAAAGTGTGAGCAATGTAGTCTCTCTGTACTCTCTTATCTCAGTTAAATGTTATTGGTATTAAAAGACATCCTACACCCAGTGTTGCCAGGTTTGACGATTTATCGTCATTTTGACGATTTTTGCTAACAAAAATAGTCAAATGAAAATTTTTAATCTGAAATACAGCAACAAAAATACGATTGTTTTAATCGCAGAATCGTAAAAAAATTAACTTTTCTTCTTCTGTACGATTTTTTAAAAAAATATTTCAGAATTTGAGATAAAAAGTATTGATATTGAAAGTCTAATTTATATTATATTTAAAAAAAAATACGAAAATCTGTTCAAGTGCATTATAATTTTTAATTTATTGTAAAAATGTAAATTTTGCTTTAAGATATCTACACCCAGAAAACAGATTCAGTTCTGATAACCCCATTTGTAGTCAATCGCATGGTTCAGTTATGGTAGCCGAATTTTTCAGTTGTGGCAACAGGAAACCAGTTAAGACAAGACTAATTTGACTGTGACAACGGAATTTCAATTGTATGAAGAACAATTCGGTAGCCGCAAACGAAAAATTCATTTGATGCAACTGAACCATTCGATTGGCAACAAATGGAGTTGTCAGCACCGAATCTGTTTTCTGGGTGTATTTTAAAATGTACAAAGCTTTTAGGAAAAATAAAAAATCTGATAATTTTTATATAAAACTTCTGTTCTAATACGTAACGAATCCCAAATTTTAACGTGGGGAAGAATACCTGTAAAATACATATGGATTAAATATTTTGAAACCTGAAATTTCGTGGTATTTCTTTTTTTTTTTTTTAGAGCAACTATTTCAGAATATGGAAAATTTCGATGTTTATAAATGTTATATTAATCGAACAAGCGCGAACTGATTAAAAAATTATAATTTTTACATTATTTATTAAGTTTTCAGCATTCTTATAAGACAAAAAGATTTTTTTAAAACAAAATTTTCCACGATTTTGTGCCTAATAAACAGGTATAATTCTATAAAATTACGATATTTTTCTGGTTTTTTCAGAACTTTTAACTTTTTAGATTTTTTGTTTTCTAAACATGGCAGGCGTCCAAATGATAAGTTCGTCAGTTAGGCCTCGAGTTCTACTTTCCGAGTTGGTACAATTCATTCAATAATTTTATAGCAAAGAATGATAAAACTACGAAAGATCAATAAAATTTTCGTAATTTTTCTAACTTTTCTGCCTTTAAAGCGCTAAGCCAAAGTTCAACACAGATTTTTTGTCGCGAATGAGCACTGTATGGTTTACGACCTTTAGTTTGATTACAAGGGTTGTTCATTTATAAGGACGAACATCAGCACAAACTCAATTTACCCTGTTCCACTTGAAATTGATATCAATTAAGTGCGATGTTGCTTTTATCGGATTATATACATTTTTAGAAATTGTAATTAATTTTAATTTTAAAATAAGTGCTTACGCATGCAACAAATTCATGTTCAGAAATGGAGTGTTATAATTTAAAAATGTTTTAAAGCCGTTATAAGATTTTGCTTATAAAGCTTGGAGCAGACAGACGTTAACGTAACGCTCTAATTTAATTTAATCAATGAGTGGAGAACTTGTCGTATTTTATTTTTTTTTCTATCTCTTTCGTATGCATTGCACTAATAAAAAATATAAACTTAGAGGGAAAAATTAAACACATTAAATACCAGTTATCGTGAGAAAAAGCTCCTGTAAAAGCTCTAGAAATATCCTCAATTTTGCCCATTTTTATAATTTATTGTTGTTTCACATGTTAATTTGATTTCTAGGGGACATTAACAACAAACAAATTAACCTAAAGTTTGCGCTAACTTAGAGTTACATATGTCAAATTCCATACAAATTTTAATTTTTTAACTTTCAGTTTGTGTTAACTTTTGGTTATTTGTTTATTGTTAATGGGGATAAGACTGTTATAAAAATCAACAAAATATCTATGCATTTTGCTACACTAATACCTAGTAAAAAATCTATACAAATTTTAGTTATAACTAGTAAAAATTAGTTAGAAATGATATTGCAAAAAAACTGCTAAGAATAGCAGATTATTTTTGCTAAATGGTAAGATAAGAACGGCAAAAATAAAACTGTTAAATACACAAAATTTTAGTTATATTTGAGATAAATTTTAGTTAATAGAAAATAACAATTTATCCTACTAGAATCAACAAAAGATTTTGTTGAATAATAAGACTCACAGACTCACAGAAAAATTTTAAATTTTCAAAGTTTTTTATTCGATTTTTTTTAATGCGAGTAAAAATCTAGCCGAATGGAAATCAGCAGTTTACTATTTTTTTTAACAAATTTAACAAAATTTTTTTTAGATATAACAGTTTATTTTTGCTATATTTAGTCTACTAATATTTAGCAAAATTTTCACAAAATTTTACAAATTGTACTGCAAAATTTGGAGAAAATTTCATTTTTAATTGACTAAAATTTAACTGCAATAAAACTAAACTTTTGTAAAGTTAATAACAGTTTTATTTTTACTGTTCTTATTTTACTAATATTTAGCAAAAATAAAATCTGGTAATTTAGCAGTTTTTTATGCAACATCATTTCTAACTAATTTTTAGTATATGTTTTGCTATTTTAACAGGTTTTTTCTATGAGTGTATTAGTTTTAACCATACGTGAATTAAGGCTGCAAAATTTATAGTGAGATTTTAATAATTTTGGTTATCATTTAAGCCTCATTCATACTGAACCCAAAACTAGAAGTTTTAGTTTTTTTTTTTAGTTTTCGATTTGAATATTGTATGGGATTTGACAATCGAAAACAAAATAAAATTGAAGACTACTAGTTTTGGGTTCAGTATGAATGAGGTATTAGAGACATATTTGTACATAATTGTTAAAAGTTTTGAATCGAAATGATTGGTATTTTTCTGTTAATTTCAAACGCTTAAAATCGTCTTATACTGAATTTAGACCAAGCAAAAACCAGGTGGTTTTTGTATAAAACTAAATTACAAAAGCCAAGTCATTTACACTGGTCATATAGTTTTTCTTTGTCATATCACTTTTTTATTAAACACTTTTCTTTATGTTTTTATTGTTAAATTAAATTAAAAAAATTATTAACACATTTTAAAATGGATTAAAACCGAAATATTTAAAAAAAAATAAAAATATATTTTTGACACTTGCTTTACTTCTATATTCATTGTAACAGGGTGTATTGAAAATTACATACAAAAGAAACCGAGTGTATCAAAAATGCAAATTTCAGATATTTTTTCTTGGTTTTTGGCAAAAACCAGTTAGAATGTGGTTTTCAGTTTTTATGAAAATTGTATGGAAAAACTAAAGTAATATTGTAGTTTTCGGCTCAAAAACTAAAAATAGCCAAAAACTACTAGTTTTTGCCCAGTCTAAATATACTATTAAGAATATTCCATTTTTAAAATATTTTTATTTCCTTAAACGGACAGCCTGAATTAGAAACTTTAAGAAATATGTAGATTTTTTTTTACAAATCGACCTCTTCTTAAAAATATCATATTGATATTTAAGAGCGAAATTCCAAGTACTTTTGTAACAGAGAGTTGAACTCAAAAAGCTCAATCACATTGTCAGCGTGTTTATTTACTCGATATTCTTACTATTTTAACTAAAATTAGAAGGTTTTGTTTACTTTTTATATTAAATTGTTCCAGGTATAGTTAAAGTAGTAAATTGTAGTAAGTCAATCAGCAGGCATTTTATGTGCTTCTAAACTAATTATGGACAAAATAATTTAATAATTTAACTACAAAATAATTTAAGATCTTGACTAAAATTATAAATAAAAAATAGCAAAAAATGTTATCCAAGGATGCCAAATATTTAATTAAAAATCAATTTTTGGTCCATTTTGATGGGACTTTTGCAAAAATTATTATAAAAATTACGAAAGACTGAACTGTTTTATTTATAATTCATATTTTGTTGAGAAAATACGAAACTTATTTTCTGTGCTAAAAATTTGTTCATTTATGCTATATTTAAGTGTCCCCTCACTTCCAAATTTTCGCATACACATGCCATCATCGCCCAGTTTAGTTCCATTTGGTCATTTAAGTACGAATTTGAAGAAAAAATTATCAATAATCTTTATATGTCATGCGACACATCTTTTTTAATCCCGAAAGATTTGAAAACGGTCAGGAGTTTTTCAAGATTTTACTGCGTGAAATCGCACTTTTTTTCCTACACAGAGAGAATTTTCTTGGACGAATTTTAATGAAATTTTTCATCAAACTAATAAAGTTTTATTCACAAAAAAAATTACTTAAATTTTATGAAAAAATTCACAATTTTTAATGAAAACTTTTCGTTAGGCATATGAAATTTTTAATAAATAATAAGAAATTTTTAATAAAACTTTATGAAATAATGCAGTCGTTTAATGAAAAGTTTCAGTGGACTAATTCTAGCGAAATTCGTTAAACTAATGTAAGAATTCATTAATAGCATGCAGAAAATTCTCTCAGTTTATATTCAGAAAATTTTTCAAAAACACTGCGATTTTTTTCTTTCGAATAATTTTCGTCGGTGTAATCCAAACTTTCATTTGGGTATAATTTTGTTTGTACACTCAACCAAAAAAGTCTGTAATGGCTACTGAAAATTTTGCTGTTATTACGGGAAATTTAACTGTTTTATGCCCAGCGGTGTTTTTTGCTAATTTTAGCAACACATGTCTGCTGATCTGTAGAAAAATTAGTAGAAAAATTTAGTAGCCGCTACTAAATTTTATAAAAATTGTTGTAAACTGCAATTCAAAATCGATTTGCTAAAATCAGTTCAAAAATTTACTAAATATCAATAATTTTATTACAATGAAATTAGTACAAATAAATAGTACACGCTACTAAATTCCAGAAAATCGTTGTAAACTGCAATTTAAAATCAAACTGCTAAAATTAAAAAAAAAGTGTCCTAAAAAATAAAAAAAAACTGTAAAATCTAAAAAAAAAATATTAAAATCAAATTTATTTAAAAAAAAATATTTTTTTTTCAATCGTCAAAAATGTATAATTACTTCAACATACTTGAAATTTGGAGTAAAAATTGCAAACGATTCTCCACTTATTACCTTTTTTTATGCATTGTAGATACAATAAAATTTTCAGAGTTTTATTTCTAAACTGAAAATATATCAATAATAACAAATATAAACTAAACAAGAATTCTAAAATATCAATGAATGCTTGTAAATAAAATTTCCTTAAAGTATCCACTTGTTGTTAAATTAGTATATTTTTCTGCTAAATTTAGCACTCGGTTTTGAAAAATTAGTAAAATGTTTTGCTGAAATCAGCAACGAAAATTAGTAAAAAAAAATCCGTAATTTGTAATAAGGGAATAGAAAAAATTATTATTACAAAAGAAAATTGTACTAAAAATCAATACAAAAGGAGTAAAAAGTGATTGATAACTGTTTACAAATTTTTTTACTAACGTTTTTATCTGAGTGTATAAATACAATTGAAATTTTTTGTTTAAATTTCAGTTTAATAATGTTCCGTGCAACATTTTGAAGATATCTTTGAACAATTGCAATTGGGGTATAATTACCCCCAATGAATATTGGTAAAAAGTGTGAATTTTAGTGAAAATCAAGTAGCAATAACTGAAAACCCCTTCGAACGGTTTAAAGATTTGATTTTTTTTTTTGTAATCAGCATATATACAAAAATTCAAAAAAAAAATGTCTCTTATTTTTTTATCCTCTTTAACATATTAAAATTTGTTTCAAATCTGAGGGAACCAATTGGAACACCTTCCTTGTAAGAATATATTAGTAATAACAACTATAAACTACACAAGAATTTTTAAAAACTCAACGAAATTTTTTACTTTTTAAATAAATAACAAGAGTAATTGTTTACGAAACATTTACTGCTTTGGTAGTTGTTAATTACAATATAAAAATAACTGCTTTAAACAATTGTTAAAAAAATACAGTACTTTTTGTTAGTTGTCCTTTTAAATAACTGTCCTAATAGTTGTTTTGTATTTTCCTATAGAAAAATAACTGTAATTGTAGTTGAAAGCAACAACTACTGATTATTACACAAACAACTGTCATGTAGTAACTGTCAAACTTTTTGATTGTGCTAATATATATTCTGCTTTCACTTCAGACCAGTGTTGCCATATAGCCAGTTTTAACTGCTTATGCAAAATAATTTGAAAACCTTATAACACGTTTATAAAATGAAGTTCGTATAAAATATTTGTTTTATAAGCCATTTATAAACTTAGAAAGTGATTATGCATATGATACAAAAATTAAAATAAAACTTTAAATATTGTAAAAAATTAGGTACAAATCGAAACATAAATAAATTTGAAATTGGCAATACATATAATACTACTAAATATGCTCACTGGAAAAACGAAACATTTTTATAACAAATTTCATCAAAAATTAGCTTGGAATAAAATTGGCTAATCCATATCTGACACGTCATAGATCCGACGGACATTTGTTAGCCGAACTTTTCAGATCATTTCTAAATGAAGGATAATTTAGAAATTTATATGTTTTTTAAAACAATGTCTCATCAACAAAGGCCGAAATTGATTTTTTATTTTTTAAGTAAATATTTGCTAATTCTGGATAACAATTTACTACTATTTTTTTAATTATGATCAAGGACAATTCTAAAAAACGTAATATTTTTTACGGGGTTTTTACACACCGTCAAACAATTCCCGACATAACAATACTCAATCTAATGAAAGGTAATTTTATGTGAAATGCAAATCCATAAAGATTATTTTGAAGTACAACATTGGCGAGTAAAGTATTCTATCCTAAGTCAGGGTTTAATAGAAAAAGGTTGACATCTCGGAAGGGTGATTCGATAAAATTTTTAACTTCAGATTCGGGAGACCAAAATTCTTAAAAAAAATTTTTATTAGGAGGCTGTGCAAAAAGTCGTTTACTATAAATACCAAACGCAATTAAATTATTCAAATCTCGATTTTTAGAAAATTGAGACCCTGGGATAATATTTTAGTCTCAGGATACTTCGAGATCCCAGAATTTCTTCTGATTTTTAAATTTTTTTCGAAAAACAGTTTTTCTATACAAAAACAGTTTTTTTTTACAGTTTTTCTAAAAAAAATATATGGTAACACTGCTTCAGACAAAAAGATTGGTTAGTTTTCATTGAAATGCTCTTACATTTATAATATTATAATGACAGAGTTGCCTTATGTCAATTAAAAAAAACGCACTGTATTTAGAAAAAAAAAGTCGGTTAGCTCGAAACAATAGATATTTTTGTGTATTAATATAAAAGTTTACTATAAAAATATGTAAAGTTAAAATGTTCTAAAAAGCTTCATCAGCCTGCGATAGATATCAATATTGGCTGTCACTATTTTCACAATAAGGAAAAAAAATCAAAAATTGCTTAACCCATTTTATACTAAACATCGATATCGTGGGAATTTTCTCACGAAATTTGGTAGAAATCATTTTCTAAATTTTTGTACTTTTATCGCTCCCTCTAGTGGTGGTATACGTCATGCACATTTTGTCATTTTGTTTGTACTTAAAGGGCTAAAATTATTCAAAAATTTAACTTCTTATTTATTACTAAATCAAATTTCTATCAACACGATTTTCAAAGTTAGATCTACCTGATTTTCACTATTTTTGAGAATTTTTCAATTTTTTTATCAATATATAAATCAGTTTTTATAAAGGTTTCTATAAAAAATGTCAAAAATAATTTTTTTTCTTTTTTTCTAAATTACAATGGTTTTTTGATTTTTTGTAAAACTTTTTGTATAGCCAGCACCTCAAGCTATTCTTTTTACACCGTTGCTATATCGATCTCCTTTAAAAAAAAGAAAATATATAAAAAATTATTATTCTTCATAAAATTCTCCTAAATTTTTTCTTAAAGATTCTAATTCAAAATGTGCCCTTAAAAAATTTATGTATTTGTTTTATTTTTCTGTTCATTTCTACTACTACTAAAGACGTTACATCATTTTAAAAAATACAATTCAATAAAATGTTAAATATATATAAATTAAACTTGTTAAAATCAGAAAAGAAAACACAATTTACATATTATAAAGTTAAAAACTTAAAAAAGAAATTAAAATACATTAAAAGAGTTGTTACAATAAATTTAACAGAAAAAAGTATAAAAACAATTTAATACAAGAAAGAAAACGAACTTGAAATGTATTTAAATAAAATTAATAAAAAATACTATTAAGAAAAAAAAAAACAACCATGTTAACATTAAATAAACAACAACAAAAAATACGGAAATTATATAATAAACAGTTAAGTCATTTGTATATTTTGTATTAAAAAAGAAAAATAAAAATAAAACGATTAGCCAATAAAATTTTTATAAGTTTTAACTTTCATTTTCTTCATTAGCTTTAAATAAAAAAATTATATAAAGTATTAAGTTTTTAGTTATTCATTTTTATACAAAGAACAAAAAATTTTGAGGAATAAATTGAAATAATACAATAATCTTAACAAAAAAAAAGCAAAATGAACATATGCAATTAAAGATAAAAATATTTAATATTTATTGTATAAAAAAATAAACGAAAACAAATTAAACAATAATGGTAATTGTGTATTTATGAACTACAAAATTATATTTAACAAAAAAAAAAAAGAAACCATTTGAAACATTGCAATAATATGTCAAATTCGCTAAAAACAAAAAGCATTTCATTGTTAAACGAAGAAAATAAAACAAGAAAAATATATGGAAATAATGTGAAAATGTTGTGAATGAAAAATAAAAAAAATATATATATATTACAAAAAAAAATATATACATGTATATGAAAAATTAATAAATAATTGGAGTTTTTTATTAACATAGTTGGAGATGGTAAGTATAACACAAAATACACTTAATCTGGCAACCCTACAAAATCAATTATCAAGTTTATTAAAACGACCCTTACAATTGATAAAAATTGTTTAGATTTTTTATAAAGCATGCAAAAAGTTTGTTAAAAATATTATAAACACCTTTATACTATATTTAGACTGCAAATTAAACTAAAAAAAATTGGGCGTCCGTAAGCCACTAAAAATAGTGGTTCGTAAAGTAAACATTTGTGGGAATAATAATAACCAATTAATTTGAATAAAATTTTCTTGGTCTAACTTTTATTTTTTGGTTGTTAAAACGATTTCCCTCATTGCCTGCCATTCGCTGTTAAATTTCTCCATATTCTTTGTTTTACTCTCAATCGGGCGTAAAATTTTGACAGGCAAATTAAGCACTTTAAAATCAAGACGCTGAATACCACCTGACTTTACTATAGTGGTGAATATGAAATTTATATTACAATAATAATAATAGTATTTGTGGTTAACGTTTAACTCTGGTTTTATGTCAAATAAGTAATACGCCATTCACTTCAACGAGGTTTCAGTTATCTTGAAGATTTTTGCATTATCTCGAGATTTTCCATACAAATATTCTGTTAATAATCACTTCAATTTGACGAGATCATTTATAAACTTCCTCAATTATCCCTTCAAAGTCAGTTGTCAAAGTTGTTGTCAAAATTGTCACAAAAAATATGCATGATTTTTTTTATAGCTCTAGGGCAGCGGTTCCCACTAAGTTTTGCTTCACGGACCCCTTGAGACATTTCTACTAGCTCACGGACCCCCAAACCAGAGTTGAGCGAGAGGTACTTTATAAATTATAGAGAAAAATTAATAAAAGCAGCTGCTTATTTTAAATTCTTGCCAATTTTAAGCAGGAATAAGAAAAAAAAAACATTTTTCAAATCAATATTTTGTTAAATTAAAAATTATAAAAAAAAAATGTTTTTTTTAAATAACCTGTTTTATGTTTTTTGTCGGATCTCTTCGCGGACCCCCTGGAATTCTGCTACGAATCCCTGGGGGTCCACGGACCCCCATTGGGGAACCGTGGCTCTAGGTGTGCTCTTCCTGTGCAATGTAGTTCCACCTAAATTAATTTAAATATTCAATAAAACAACTCCTTTTTTTTAAATATTACATTTATTTACAAAAAAATATATATAATTATATTATCAACATATTAGAGGTTTTCATATAAACTCGTATTCTACTCGTAAACTGTGTAAACCTGGTATGTTTATGAGTTTAATGTCAAACTCCATACATAAAAAATATGGTTTGTATTTATACAAGGTTTACAAGGAATTTACGAGTTTATATGAAAACCCCTATTTTAAAGTGTTATTATTGTATAAACAAAGCTGCTTAAAAACTATTGAGCATTATACACATTAAAAATAAAAATAATTATAAAAAAAACACAACACAAAAAATAAACTACATGACTAAACAGACAACAATAGTAGTAGTAATAGTAATTTGTAATAGTAGTGATATTAGCACAAAAATTAATGGCGATAATTTATAGCACAATAGTTTTATACGATTCTAAATATAAATATTCTCAAAATCGAATTTTGCCAAATATATTTATTCGGGTTGAGCTTCTTCCAGATTCATAAAAACATTACGCATTTGTTCTAAATCCGGTGGTGCCGTATCCGGATTACGTATCCATATATTATAGGCTCGTTTGTCTGTTAATGTTAAAGGCTTAAAGCATTTAGGATTAAGAGCTTCTTCCCCAGATATTTTTGAATTGTAGCGGGCATAAAGAAAAACACGATAACGCCAATTATCAAAAGTCTGCAAATATTAAAGGAATATTTTTTATAATTGTTTAAAAATATAATACTACATTTACACAACATTTAGACTGAGCAAAAACCACCTTGTTTTTGGCTCTTGTTAGTTGTTACTTGTCAAAACGCATTTATTAAAAACTAGACAGTTTTTGCTCAGCTCTAAATGTATTACTCTTAACCAAAAGCTAATAGTTTTTAAACACTACTTGTATTGGGTTGTCGAATTTCATACAAAAACCCACCGTAAAAGTTTTTAAAAACTACTGTACCCGTATTCAAAATGAAAAAGTTTATGCTAACTAACTTGGTGCTAACTTTTTTACACACAAATTCCCATAAGGGAAAGCTGGCGGCTAGTTAGTTAGCATATGCTTTTTGATTTTGAATACGGGGACTAGTGTTTTGTTTTAATGTAAATTGGGCTAAAAATACAATTCAAAACTTAAATGCATTACTACTACTGCTGATTAAAATGTTGTTTGAAATTACCAACTTTTTTGCAAGCACGCTTCTTACTAAAAATTTGCCGACACACCAACACTATTTGCTAACTTTTTTCTTTTTTTTTTTTAGTGTAGAAGAACGAACTAGGTTTTTACAACAAATTCTACTAGAACTCACAAAAAGGAACTAAAATGCCTAAGTCTAAATACTCAGTTTTTTTCTTTCTAGAATATGCTTTGTGAGAGTGACAAAGTTTACCCAAAAAGAACACAAACAGAGCTACTATGTTGGACGTCTTATACATATCGGGGGCTTATATTCAATAAGGGATATCTAAATTGTTCAGAAAAGTTAAAATATAGCGTTTTAGTTGATGCCAGCAGTAATATTCTTTTACTTAACTCGGGTTACCAAAGACTTAAGCCTGGATCAGCCAGACGTAAACGTAAACGTATCTCTGCATAGCTGAATTAATAAGTTAAATAAGAACAGGAGATGTGTTGTGTTTTTTGTTTCATTCTTATGCATGCAATATAGAGCAAACGTAAATATACAACGAAAATCTATTCACAACAGATTTTTGTTGTGTATTTACGTCTGCTCTATATTGAATGCATAAGAATGAAACAAAAAACACAACACATCTCCTGTTCTTATTAAACTTATTAATTCAGCTATGCAGAGATACGTTTACGTCTGGCTGATCCAGGCTTTAGAAGTGCTCCGATTTTAACGAAAACAAATAATTGACCATTTCGCGTCTTCGCATACATTTTTATACCCTACACCACTACGTGGTCAGGGTATAATAAGTTTGTGCTGATTTTATACTATCTTGGTTCAAAATTCGTTAGTTCACGGAATTCGGATGACTTTCAAATTCATTTTCGAATTTTTAAGAAACCGCTCATTTAAAAAGCTACCCAGTGTAGACAATCATTACCAGATATGTGGTTATGTAACTAGATACCTGGTAATGGTAACTAGTTACTTTTATTATTACATTTCTTATTACTTTTGTATGGCGATGTACCGCGAAAAATAACGAGTCATGGTTACAAACCATCATACGAAAAATCAAAAAATATGTCGTTACCTATGTGCTTGCCAATATTAACAAAAATAATGATTCTAAAAATAGATTTTCAAAAAAAAATAAGTTTAAGGAAAAAAATATTTTTGATTGTAAATTTTTTTTAATAAAATTTTCTCATGCGGGAATCGAACCTGGGACTCCAGATTGCCGGTCAATAGCTCTACCATCTGAGCTAGCTCGACGTGTTTGATATATAAAAACATAATTGACCTATTGCGCACAAGTCAGCTTACTCGCCAACATACAAATAATCAAAAAATATGTGGTTACATGTATGTATGCATAACGAGCAAAATAGTTAAAGTCGGGCATGTCGACTATATAATACCCTACCCCAGCCTGATTTAACGCCAATTAATGTTTGGATCCGAAATTTGAATGAGTTAAAACAGACTTGTGTCAAAATATTATATAAAATCATAAAAAAAGAGAAAATCGAAAATATAGCCCATATGGGCGATAGGTCCAAATACGGACCGATCCTATTTAGAATCAATAGGCTTTTTCCTTGGGACCATGTGAGTCAACGAACTAAATTTCATTTAAATATCTTCGTATTTGCGACATGCAGCGTGTAACCACGCCAATTTTGGGGGGACCCTTATATGGGCACTAGGTCTAAACATGGACCGATTTTAACCAAAATCAATAGGCTTCGTCCTTGGGCCGACATAGGTCTGTCAACCAAATTTCATTTAAATATCTTCGTATTTGCGACCTGCAGCATGTAAACAAGCCAATTTTGGGCGGTACCTTTATATGGGCACTAGGTCTAAACATGGACCGATTTTAACCAAAATCAATAGGCTCCGTTCTTGGGCCGACATAGGTGTGTGTACAAAATTTCATTGAAATATCTTCGTATTTGCGACCTGCAGCGTGTAAAGAAGGAAATTTTGGGGGGTACCCTTATATGGGCACTAGGTTTAAATATGGACCGATTTCAATCAAAATCAATAAGCATCGTCCAAGGATCGACATAGGTCTTCGTACCAAATTTCATTGAAATATCTTCGTATTTGCGACCTGCAGCGTGTAAAAAAGAAAATTTTGGGGGGTACCCTTATATGGGCACTAGGTTTAAATGTGGACCGATTTCAATCAAAATCAATACTCCTTGGGCCGACGTAAGTCGGTGTACAAAATTTCATCAAAATTTCTTAATACTTGCGACCTGTAGAGTGTTCACAAGAATGCATGGACAGACAGACGGATGGACAGACAGACGGATGGACAGACAGACGGACGGACAGACGGACATCGTTAAATCGAAATAAAAAGTGATTCTGAGCCGTTCGGTATACTATAAGGTGGGTCTGGGACCAATATTTTTTGGTGTTACAAACATCAGCACAGGATATAAAAATATTGATTTCAAAAAAACCTACAAAAAAGGTCTAGAACAATAGTTAATGTTTGAAATAATGATAAAAATAAGTTTTTATTGGTAACGCATTATTTTTTATTTTGAAGTAATGGAACAAGTAAGTAGTTATTAGTACCTCATTATTATATGTTTTAAAATAATGCAAAAAGTAAGTCGGTGTCATTACTCTTAGTCCAAAAAATAATGATATGTCATTGCCGTTCCTACACTGGGTATTATCATGTATATTGGTAGAACAATTTCAAAATATTTTTCACCAATTATAAAAAACAAAGTCCAATCTTAATAGTAAGTGTTATAAAATGTCTAAAAGGATTCTTTTGTGAGGTGCACGTGCTTTTAAAAACGAAACAATAATTTCAACCGCGATTTTCTCAAAATTGTGACGTGGTAAAAAAAATTTTGAAAAGATTTAGAATCAGTGAGTTGATAATATCTCTTTACAGAGATATTTTATTTTCTTGAATTTAAGAAATGTAATAAAATTTCAGCAGATCATAAAAATTTGTTTGGTAAATGGCAAAGTAACAAAAATGAGAAAAAGGTGGGTCTAGAATTATTATGTGCGTTCCCGTACGTTACCGCGGGTACCCGCGGGAACAGAAAACAGCCCAAACAACAACAATTTACACGCAATTTTGAGTACGGGAACGCCTTTGGGCTAGTTTATGTAACTTCGGTAAAGTACGGGAACAGACATATTATTTCAGTCCAAAATTAATATGATAAAATAAAAAATAAAAATATGATAAATAGATAACAGATGTACACTAATTAGGTTAAGGTTATGACTTTTTGATTTTTTTGCAAATATCAAATTTTACATGCCTAACCCGGTGTCTTCAAATGCAATAAACTATATGATATGAAATGTCAAAATCATTGCAGAGAAACGTCAAAATGATATCAATTGCAAAGAGGTGGAGAACACTTGACCATTTCATGGCTATGAAATATCATAGATTTTTCTCTCCAAAAACACAAAATTTTATCCAAAATTAATTTTTATCTACATTAATTTTTATCGCATTCTTTTTTACCACATTTTCTGTAATTTTTTTTATTACAAAATAAAAATTAAAACGAAAAGTGACATTTGATGGCAGGCATCATTGCAAGAGCCTCTTGCAAGTCAGCGATATCATGATACTGCAATAAAATTGAAATTGAGTGTCTTCACTTGAGAGGAGAGCATTTTGACAATTGCTTGCTATCATTTTATTGCATGTCAAGCAGAGATTAGCAATGAGTCGATTTTTTGCTATTCATAGTCACTCATGAAATTTAAAATATAAGTGAGTAGAAATCATTAAAATTCAACCACTCTGACATACTCATACTCACAATGAAGTTGATTTATAATTTTAAGTTGCAATAAATATGAATCCCACGTCGACATCATACTGATAACATCGCAAATCTGTTTGACTCATCAATCTACTCATAAAGATTCATAATTTTAGAAAAATACTTACATGGGGTTTCTAGAAGACGTTCGTTGTCACACGAATGAGTGACTACATGTATTTTGTTTTTGTATTGCATGTATTTTGTTATTGTATTTTCGTTCGTGTGAAGCAAAACATCATCTAGAAACACCACCTTATAACAGCCTTATAATACTCACTATTGACTTAACTCATTCATCTCATTCAACTCATCCATCTATAAACACATATATAGTATAGTAAACACATGTATATAGTAAACACATGTATAGTATTTTAGTTTTCGTATTCGAGTCATACTCATTTTGCATCGTGCATACACATTAAGTGAAGCAGAGTCGAAATCAGCAACGTCATAAATGTTGTTAGGTATAAGTATGATGAGTACATTAAACTTAATAGGAAGTATGAGGTTCGACAACATTTCAATACGTATAAATGCGTATAAGTACAATAAATCATGAATCATGATTCAACTCTACTCACTTTTTTACTACTCATTGCTGATCTCTGATGTCAAGATACTAAGTTAGGCAAAAAGGCCATAAAAATATGGTAAAAATTACGAAACATTTTTGGAGAGACTTTTGGATACATTTTTTGTAGTTTAAAATAATTCTTGTAATAATTCGGTATGAAAATTACCAAAATCCCCGAGCAAAAAATTATTTTTAGAAATTGCATTTGGTGCGGAAGGCTTTTTGCTAAAATGACCCGCAAACACGATTTTTATTATTAATTTAGTATTGCCTATCATGTGGTGATATGTAAAATGTTTGTTAAAAATGAGTCATAACCAGAGAAGACAGAAAAAAGCAAAATGCGATGTGTTTAAAGCAAAAAAATATTGCAAAAAAAAGCAAGAAAAAAGCAAAAGTAAAAAGCTTGGAAAACCAAGAGTTTTTTAAAAAAAAAATTCAAAGTTAAGAGAAAAAATATTTTTTTGTGAGCAAAAAAGCATTTTTGTGCAAAAAGTATTGAAAAAGCAATTCAAAGCTCAAAAATCTTAAGAAAAAGCTATTTTAAAACTAAAAAACGGAAAATCTAAAAAAGTAAAAGAAGCAAAAAGCAAAGACAGCAATTTTGTCTTCTGTGGTCATAACCCTAATGTACACCTAAAGTGTTTGATGTTAAAACTGCCCAATAGTGCAGATGGCCCCTATTGAATATAAGCCCTAGATTTGTAAAAATATTGGAATTGTGTGAAAAGTTTTGTTGACAAAAGAATAAGAAGAGTAGGATTTCTATGTAATCTATGGAATAGACCCGGAATCAAAACTGGTCGGCATTGTTTTTCTTTTAATTTAAAATTATAAAATTTATCACGCAACCCTATGTAATATGTAGGGCTCGAAAGTTCATATAAATACATGTTTGTTGTCGTTAGCTAGAGTACAGCGTTAACCTTTACGAATATCCTTACGGATCAACAACAAATTTTGCTTAAAATGCATATTTTTACACATTTTGCTATGAAGCATATTTTTTGCGCATTGTTTTTTGGTATTTTACTAAAAACTGTGTTTTTGCTCAATTAATATTTCTTATTAGAAAAAAAATATTTTCAAATTTATAAATATTTTTAATTTGTTTTTATCTGGAAGACGAAAATAACAGAAAGTACTAATTTTCCAAGGATGATTAAATTCGAATACTAAAATTGATTTCATAATATTGAAAACGTTGAATAAATAATGCAAATTTTTTAGATTTTAAATGCATCTTTTCGATTTTTACATATTTTATGTACATAAACCACGATTATAAATGCAGAAACTTCCGAGCCCTAGTAATATGTAATCAATAGCGATGTTAAAAAACAAAACAAAAACTTACTTGTTTCCATTCAGCTACATGTTTAACTGCTCCCTGAGGTACTGAATTTAATATGTCAGCCAATTTAATCCAATAACGATTTAAAGCTGGATCATTACGTCTATGTTCATTTATAACCGGATGTTGTTCTAAAAAGTTGACATAAACTTCTTTTTGCTTTTTCGACATGCGTTCTTTACGTTCTTAAGAGGATGAAATAGAAGGAATAACGAAAAGTTAGAATTTGAAATTGTTGCCCACACAGATAAACATTATCAAAAAAAAATTCAATATGAAATGAACTTACGTCTTAAACTATTTGAGGAGGATGTTTCTTGCATTAATGCATCAATATGAGGCTGATGTTGTTGCTGCTGGTGCTGGTGCTGCTGCTGATGTTGTTGTAAATGCTGTTGTTGCATAAAATATTCATGCATACGTTCTAAATGCAATTCTTGTTCTTGTAATTCTCTATCCATATACGATGTCTCATCATCAGTATCTGGATTATTTTGTAAATTTAAAGCAGACGTTGATGAGCTCAAAGATAATGCCGCTGCTGTTGTCGTTTTTAAAGATGGGGCAGTTTGTGGTAGTGGCAGCTGTTGCTGTTGTTGTTGTTGTGCTAGTAGTGTTGTATGTGTTGCAGAAAGAGGTGGTAGAGGTGGCGGTGATGATATTTCTTCATCATCATAATCTATTTTAGGTTCTATTGCAATTTGTTCTGTTTCAGTCTGTTGAACTGACGATATTGTACTTGAAGGCAGTGTATTTACATTGGTTATGCGTATTTTTAAAGGTGGTTGTTCTTCTTCATTATTTTGTGAATGTTGTGAATTGGAAGCACTACTTGATTGCAGTTGTTGTTGGCGATGATGGTGGTATTGCTGTTGCTGGAGTTGTAATTCTTCTGATTGCTGTTGACCACTGGCAGTGTTTGGTGTTTTTGTGGGTTCATGTAAATCTAAGGCTTGTTTTTGTGTAGAACCACAACGGCAGGAAAAGCAATTGGATATTAATGCGTGATAGTTGTCTTTACAAGGATCAAAAACTATAAAATGAGAAAGGCATAAAGACGATTGATCAGAATGAAAATGATATTAAAATATTAATAACAATTTTTAATTCAGCTGTACTATTTTTTCAAGCTAGCATATTGAAGTTTGAATTAAAAGTACCAATCGATAAACACGCACTGTGCTCATGGACTAATTTGCGTAGAAGAAATAAAAAAGTAATTCCATTCTGAATGCATTTTTTTTTATATTTCAATTTCGAATTAATTCCCCAATAAAGACTAAAATCCAAAGAAGAAGTGGTTGCCGAATACCTGATACACTCATAAAAAAAAGTTAGTACAAAAGTCTGTTAAACGCGTTCTGATTCTATTGAACTAATTTTCCTGTTATTTTGTCTTAAAATTTAGGATTGAACTAATATTTTTTGGAAATCTAATTTAGTATTACGACTATTTGCAGCCGTTTTTGAACTAACTTTGCATGCCAATTTTTAGTAATTTGTGTTTCTTAACTTTACAAATTTTTCAGCTAATTTAAACCACGATTATTTTCTAATTATTATATTTTTGTGTCTCTGCTATCAATATCACATAGAGATGGCGCTATATTTTAATTTTTTGTATTATAAGATCGTAAAATACTTTGTATCTCGGAAACTAAGCGAGATGGAGCAAAATGGGCCTATAAGTAACCCTTATCAGACACACATACTGCCAATAATAAATATAGGCCGGTCTAGGGTCAGACCCCGGAAGTCGAAATTTTAAGCGACATTTTAACAAAAATTTGTAGTTAAATCAGGGGGGTTACCGCGTAACTCGATTCGAAAAAATATTTTCGAATTCGTAAATTTTGTACCTTTCGTAAAAAGAAAAGTTTTAGCAAAAATCTTACTTTTTGAATTTGTATGCGTAGTGCACAAGGTTTAGGATAAAAATAATTTAAAAAGTATAATTTTTATACAGAATTGTATTTTTAACAATATTTGCAACATTTACGAATTAGAAAATTTTTTTTCGAATCGAGTTACGCGGTTATCCCCCAGGTAAAATTTCTGCCGAATTCAGCTCAAATTTAATTTAACTAATTTAACTAAAATTGTCCGTATATTTAGCAGTATGTAAAATTTAGCTTACCTAAATTTAGCAGACCATGATTTTTAACTTTATTGAAATTTCTGTTGGGGCAAATTCAGGTACTATTTCCTGTTATTTTATCAGAATTTTGGCTTTATTTTATGAGTTTACAGCATTACCATAAGTTCTAATTTATGTTCTACAACCGGTTCTTTTTATATAGAGTTTGACCTAGATGCAATATGTTCTTTTCCTCCAAATTAGAACCGGTTCTGGAACCAGTTATAGAAACCTTACTTTTTTAATTTTGGGAATCAGTTCTAGAACCGGTTCAATGGAATCGGTGGTAAAAGCCACCTTTTCTGGAAAGATTCCGAGGTGACCGGTCCCAAAAAAATTTTGATGGGTCTAATCGTAAATGTCAAAATTAAAACATCTCTCAGCATTTAAGTCCCACAATCAACCTTGTTCTGAGTTCGGAAACTCTTGAATTAGAGTGGATTTGTAAAATCACATGGAATTAAAAATGTCGGAAATTTACTGTTTCGAACAAATTTTAGAATTTATCAACAAATTTTATAATAAATTTTTATATATTAGGGGTTTTCATATAAACTCGTAAATTCCCTGTAAACCTTGTATAAACACAAACCATATATTTTATGACATTAAACTCATAAACACACCGTTTACGAGTAGAATACGAGTTTATATGAAATCCCCTATTAATTGTTGCAAAATAATGTACTTTCGTTTTACTTTTATCAGTCTTTTTCTACACGAAATAAAACAAAAAAATAATTCGGATGTGGATTACAGAACAGCAAAAAAATTCAGAGAGTTTTACTTTAGATTTTTTTATGTGGCTTCCGAACTAAGAACAGCGCCGATAAAATGTTTTTAGATAAATTTAGAAAAAGTTTTCGAAAGCTTTTTCTGCATATAATTACTGACCATTTGTATAGATGCGAAATTGTAAGAATTGCCCTTTATAAAATGTAGAGATTCCTAAAATGTTAGTAAACTAATTTCCAACGTGATTGATCAAACATTATTTTAAAAGTTGCTTGATAAGCTTACTACAGTAAAACTCGCTTAATACGAACTCAGGTGGACTAGAAAAATTGGTACGTTATAAGCGAGGTTCGTACTAACCGGAGAAAAATTTGCTTATGCCGTTTTTTAATTATATTGTTTCCAGAAATTATTAATAACCTTCCATGTTCCCATAATATTCACATTTTGTCTTAAAATAACTCCAAAACCTGATGTGCTAGACAATTTCTTTCCGGATTTGTTTTCAGCATCTAAAAATGTATAAAAAAAAACACCTTTCATTTCTGTAACTGATCACGCAGAACTTTGTAGCTTTATAACTGATAAAAATTAACAACACTGGGCAACAAGTTCATAAAAACTTTCTTTCCCAAAAATAAAAACATTTAGATCTGCTAACTTATCTTAAAATAAACTGAGTTTAGTGCTTAACCATAGTTATAAATGTCAAATTTATATGTAAAAATATCTGTGGTTAACGTTTAACCTTAGGTTATGTGTGGAAATAAGTTCCTCGCCTTTAATTTTTAGTAAACTGAAATGTCTCTTAAATTACATATCCTAATAATATGTCTGTTCCCTTACTTTACCGCAGTTACCCAAACTTACCCAAAGGCGTTCCCGTACTCAAAATTGCGTGCAAATTGTTGTTGTTTGGGCTGTTTCGGCTTGCCGCGGGAACCCGCGGTAACGTATAGGAACGCACATAATAGGTCCGTTCCTCTACGTTACTGTGGGAACCCGCGGGATCCCAAACTTACCCAAAAAGCGTTCCCGTACTCGAAAATTGGGTAAATGAGAGCATTCAAGAGAGTGCATTTGTGTTTCTCTTTTTACCAAAGTTACCCAATCTTTTTCTTCGGGTAACTTTGGTAAATTGTAAAACTAACAGCTGATGCAATGATAACCAAAAACAACAATTGTAAAATTAAATTGAAAAATTAAATTAAACAAACCAATACGCAAAAAAAATGTGTTATTTATAATAATTAATTGAACAAAATCAATAAGAACTTTTAAATACAAATAAATATGTGTGTTTATTCAATTTTTCAAACTTAAATTATACTCATTTTCACATTTGTCTTTTAAATGCATTTTTGGGCTCGAAAAGTGGTTTTGTGCGTTCCTATACTTTTGGGTAATTTTGTCATTTTGTGAGAGGATTTTTTGCTTACTCTCATTTTACCGAACTTTACCCAAAAAGTAAAGGAACGCACTTAATATGTATTTCCATTCGTTTACTTTTATCATTCAAGTTCAGTAAGAAGTATTCAGTATAAACTTACAGAAAGAGACAATTTACTCTCAAAATAGAACATATTTTTTTCAATCACATTACTCCAACGAGTGATTTTCTTCAAGTATATTCAATAGGTTTATTGTACAGTTTACAATTTATTTCACTTTTACTAACAAAGTGTTTTATTATTCTATTAAATTTATATGATTAATATAAAAATATGACTTTTTAACAAAAATTTTAGAAATAAATGTTATTTTAAAACTTAAAGTAGTGTTTTTTTTTTGCGAAACCCCTTATAAACTTAGAGTTCTTTTAAAGTTTTACGCATAGATGAATATTTCTTCTTTAATCAGTAATCATAGTCTGGCTGGGATTCATCTAGGCTAGGAAACATTTCCATTTTTTCAAAATCCTGAGGAGCCGTACTCTTATGGCTAGTCCACATGGCATAGGCTCGTTGATCGGTGGGTGTTAAGGGTTTATAATTTTTGGGATTTTGGGCAGCAGCGCCGGCTAATTTGGAATTGTAACGGGTGTACATGAAAACACGATATCGCCAAGCATCAAAGGTCTGTTAAGATAAATAGAACAAATATTAATACATAAAAAAGAACGGGTAATAAGAAAGTTTTTTAAAAACCTGTTTCCATTCTTCAACATTTTTAACTGCTCCCTGAGGCACGCTATTTAACATATTGGCTAATTTATTCCATAATGGTTCTAGCATAACATCATTACGTCTTTGGCTTAACATGCAGGGATTGTCTTCAAAAAACTTAACATATAATTCCTTTTGATCCTTAGACATACGTTCACCACGCCCTGCGAAATAATTGAATGTAATCTTACATTATGTTAGAAAATTATGTAATTAAATAGACACCTACTTCTAAATCGACTCATCATGGCTGGAGAGTATTGTGATTGTGAGGTGGGCGTTGAATGTTGTTGGATATTTGCAATAGATTGTGTTGGAGGTTGAACAGCTGATGCCGTTGTACTTAGAGGAGGCGGTGATGGATTAGCTATTGTTGTATTATTCTGATTACTAATCATGGTATGGTGGGTATAATTGGATACAAAATGTTGCGGTAGTTGTTGATGATGAAGTTGCTGCTGTTGGTGTTGCAGATGCGGATGTGTCTGTGTCTGTGTCTGTTGTTGTTGTTGTTGTTGTTGCTGCTGCTGCTGGTGTTGAAGCTGTTCATGCTGCTGATGTTGCAACTGTTGTTGCATCACTTCTTGATGCCGTTCATATCTTAAATCCCTCGTTTCCAACATTTCCGTTTCCTCTTGTTCGGATTTCGGTATAATATCCATTGGATCTATTGATTGTGTTAAAGATTCCGGAGTATTTTCATTATACACCTGTGATACACGTATTTTATGGGCCGTTTCTAAATTACTCGAATGTTCTGAATGATTTTCTATGGCATCCAGTGGCGATCTTATTCTCGGCATTATTGTTACTGAATTTGTGTTGCCAGCATACATTTGTTGCATTTGTGATGCTGTCAAAGGTGAATCGATATTGGATGTCGATTCATTTGATTTTTGTGGTATGGGTACAATGAGTTTTTGTGAACATGATGGTTCATAGTTGAGTTGCTGCTGCTCCTTAATCATAATATCTTCGTTACCTGTAAGAAAAAGCATTTTAAAATGCTGCGTTTTAATAGACAATATAAACTTCTAGACTTACAAGCAATAAGAAACGGGATGGACGGACGGACTTAAAAAAAACAAAAATTAGTATTTTCTATTATATGAGTCCTTGATGTATTTTCACTCAAAATTAAATTCCAATTTAATTTAAAAAAAAATAGAAATTTATGAAATATTACACAATAAATAAATTATTAAGTTTAAGGGCCGATAACATAGTGCAATAGCCATCTTAAGGCGTCAATCAAACCAAATGAATGTAAAAGTAATCATCATAAGGTTTTGCTCTACCTCATCATAATTGTATTTAATATCCTCAGATATATGCCAGTTGGATCCTTACTTTTACTTTTAACTTAACAGTTCCTTAACAACTGAAGATTTTATTTAACAAACGTTTTAGCCTTCATTATTTGTTACAACTTTGTCAATTCAACACTGAATCAATTCAATCACGAAAATCCAAGAAATAATTAGGGGTGTCCTGGAAAACGAATCCACAAAAAATCGATAGATTTCATACAAAATTACGCATTGGTCTTAATAAAAATTGCACGATCTTATGCGAATTTATTTTAGAATACCGCGAACATCATACCGGAAAAAATCAACGGTAATAATGTGATGTTAAACTAAAAATTGCAATTAATAACTTATTTTACCATTTATTTAAAATTTTAAAAACCCAAATTTTAATCGATTAAATTGAAAAAATTATTAAATATCTGATAAAAGCCGAAAAATATATTCCATAAAATTGGACTGACTCACGTACACTCACTCAAGAACAATTTTTTACTTCTCACACTTATTCACATTTATGTGAGTAAATGAAGGTTTCACTGAGGCTCACGCGTAATTCAGTTGAATTACGCAAAATTCTGTTTACATTCACATTTCTAATTGAGACCTGCGCCTAGATTCGCGCAGTCGTAAGCGTTCGAAATTGTTAAAAAATCACGTTTTTAAAGTGCAAATAAAAGAACACGAATAAATATTGTTACAACTTCAACTCATATTTATAATAAAGGAACGAAATGCTTCCCCTATAACTTAGTTTTAATCTTTGTACACTCATAAAAAAAAGCCCGTACAAATAGTTCAAAATTCAGGAAATAGTACCTGTTTTTGCGCCAGAAGAATTTTCAATGAAGTTGAGCTAAGAAATTTGAGCTAAATTCAACAGAAACATTACCTGATTTAATAAAAATTTCTGCTAAAATCTCGCTTACAGTCTTGGTTTTGGGGCTCTACGGATTTGTCCCGAGACAGGCCCATATTTATTTTTGGGAGTATAGGTGGATTATAAAGATAAGATAAGTTCATAGTATCGCATATTTGTCCATTTTGCTTCTCGCTTAGTTTCCGAGATATAAGCCATTTTGTGATTATACAATTAAAAAGTATGAAAATATAGCGCTATGTTATGGTGATAGCAGAGACATAAATATATAAACTTTGGTAAATAATTGGGGTTTAAATTAGCTGAAAAATTTGTAAAATTAAGAAACATAAATTACTAAAAATTAGGATGCAAAGTTAGTTCAAATATGGATAAAAGTAATTGTTATGCTAAATCGGATTTACAAAAATATTAGTTCAATCCTAAATTTTAAGACAAAATAACAGAAAATTCAGTTCATTTGCGCCAGAACGCGTTTAACAGACTTTTGTACTAACTTTTTTTTATAAGTGTAGTGTTTTATCGTATTTGTAGGAATCTCCGAAACTTACTGGCCTGGAGTGGGCGAGCACATTACTTCCGATAGTCTCACCTTTTTATACTCAGGCAAACCTGAAAACCTTCCCAGATCCACTGGTGTTGGATTTCTCTTAACAAAGAGAGCAAAAAAAGCCCTTATATCTTAGAGACCGTTCTCCGTCAGATTCCGCACCCGCGCACGACATTTTACTTGAATCTAATGCTACGCCCCCACAGATGCTGCCGAACGCGCTATCAAGGAGGAATTTTATAATATCCTTGACAAGGCAATAAGCGAGAGCAGCCGCGTGGACATATTAATGGGGGACTTCAACGCTCAAATTGGGCCAGACAATACCAACCTAAAGTCAACTATGGGCACTCATGGACTAGGGCGAAGGACTGAAAATCGCGAACTCTTTATGGAAATGTGTGCATCTTACAACTTAGTTGTAGGTGGGTCCGTATTCCCGCACAAAACAATACACAAGGTAACTTGGGTGTCTCCTGACCAAAGGACAGAGAATCAAATTGACCACGAGGCAATAAGCAGCAGATGTGCGAAATTGCAGAGGCGCCGACATAGCAACAGATCACCACCTACTCGTTGAAAAAATACGTATAAAACTTGCGGCAATACAAAACATGAGCAACATCAAAAGCAATACGAGGCCTGTCAACGCCCAAAGACTAAAAAATCCAGTAGTAGCCACTGCATATTCTGAGGCATTAAGCCAGACTTTTATTGCATCACAGGAGAACGGCTTAAACGGGTGGGAAGCAATTAAGTCAGTTTTTATGAACACCGCCAAAGATATTCTTCGCTATAAAGAAAACCTACGGAAAGAATGGATATCAGATTAGACTGGCGTATCGTCGAAGAAGTGCAAACTGGTAAAAGCTAATCTTATCAGAGCGAAAACTCGTGCTGCACAATTTAGTCTGCAGGCACAGCACAACGAACTCGACAAAATGGTCAAATGAAGCGCATGACGCGAAGCACAAGCAGCAGCGGAAACGCATTGTACCAGTGATATGTACAGGTGTTTGAGAAAACTTACCAATGAACATGCAACGGCAAAAACCGAACGGAGAACTTGCAACATCTTTCGAGTAACAAGTCAATGTTTGTGCAGATTTCTACAGTGATGTGCTATCCTCAAACGCGCACAGTGTTTAGATCAGCTGTGAATCTGAATCATATGCAGACTATCCAAATATATCTTCTGTCTATCCCTCCGTAGATGAGATTACAAAATCAATCAATAGCCTTAAATCCAATAAATCACCAGGTGTATATGAATATTGCTGAACTCTCATAAAAAACATAGTTCAGGGACCTGTCCTGGCATTTGTCTTGTGACATGTCACAAGGGGTCAATTTTCCCCTCCTATGACAACGCCATGTAAAAGTGACCACTCTATTTCATATAAAGTGGCCAGTTGAGTGACAGTTTGTTAAAATTTCCCGAACGGTATGAACAAAATTTTGATGTGAGTAAAAATAGATAAAAAAAAATCGTCTTGTCCAAAGAATTATATTAAACATGAACAATCAAAATAAAGGTATTTAGGAAATCGACAGACATCATCAGAAATGCTATCAATTATCAAGAAAAATACAAAAAATTTAAAGCCGTTTAAAAAATTAAGAAACCGAGAAAGACCGTTCCTGTATCTAATGCTAGAAATTTACGCATCGAGAAATGCATGGTCACCCTGCTTTATACAGGATGAGCTACACTAAAACAAAAGTCAGTCAGTCAGTAAAGTTGCTGGGTCAGCAAATATTTAGTCAGGATCGTATTTGCAAAACAGTTGGTAATTTCAGCAAAACGAGTTTGCTGAATATCAGCCAGCTGATTTTTACCACACGAAATAGTAATTTCAGCAAAAGTTTTGCTAACACTTAATCGATTGCAAATGAAAACGAGTAAAAAGGTTAAAGTCGGGCATGCCGACTATACAATACCCTACACCAGTCTGGTTAAAGCCAACTAATGTTTGGATCCGAAATTCGAATGGGTTAAAATGGGACTTGTGTCAAAATTTCCTATATTGTGAGTCAGCGAACCAAATGTCATTAAAATATCTTAATATTTGCGACCTGCAGTTTGTAACCAAGCCAATTTTGGGGGGACCCTTATATGGGCACTAGGTCTTAACATGGACCGGTGTTAACCAAAATCAATAGGCTTCGTCCTTGGGCCGACATAAGTCGGTGTACCCAGTTTCATCAAAATATCTTAATATTTGCGACCTGTAGAGTGCGCACAAAAATGCATGGACAGACAGATAGACGGACGGGCGGACAGACGGACATCGTTAAATCGAAATAAAAAAAAATTATGATCCGATCGGTATACTATAAGGTGGGTCTAGGACCAATATTTTTTGGTGTTACAAACATCAGCACAAACTAATAATACCCTGACCACATAGTGGTGTAGGGTATAAAAAATCCTTGCTAAAATCAAAAAAAATTTTTGCTGAATACTTCCGTTAATTTATTTGCTGAAAATTTAAGTCTAAAACGTGTGTTTTTTTGATTCTTTTGAGAATTATTAAGGAAACTTCGTAAAATATAAAAATGTTCCGACTTGCACAATAGTAAACAATTCCAAATAACAAAAAATGAAATACACTATGGTTTCTATATTATAAAAACCTTTTTCTTAAAAAAGCAAAAAGGGAACACAAAAAAATTACCCAAACGACTGACAGAATTGTCTGTCCTTGTATTTTAAATTATCACTATTTATAAACATTTTGTGTATATCTTAATATTTTATCTTAATCTTCATTAAATTTCAATATTTTATTTAGCTTATAATTCAAGTCATATTTTATCTTATTGTTTTATATTTTTATGTATCCTTTTGGCATCCTTTTGTTTCATGTATGGAAGACAGATACAAAAATCATTCACGGTTGTATTTTTTATATGTCTTAAAAGACTTGGGATTTTAGTATAATTTTCTTTCTACATTAGAGCGCCCATGAAGTATATGGAATTTGCAAAATTGTTATTTTTCACCTCCCCACGCATTTTCCAGTAGATTCGGCGTAAAAAAAATATTCCCGCAAAAATTGGTACTCTCGGATTAAAACAGGCCAGTCACCCGCGGCCTTTAGCCCTAAAAATGGACTAAAATTAATTCAAAGTTTCTTTGTGCTATAACTCTTAAAGTACAGGTTTTACAGAACATTTGATAATTTATGTCTCGGTCCAATTTCTAGGAATACTATTTTTTGGAATTTTATTCTTTTGATACTGAGACTGCTTCTACCTCAAGATCATATAAGCAGAAATTCGGAAGCGGTAAAAATGATTGGTGCTTCTTTTCTGCTTCGTTTACTGCTTCTGAGGATTTATAGCTTGCAGTAGTGTATTAAAAAAGGCAATAGAGTTTTGTTTACCACACTTTATCGCTCTAACAAAGCACGAAAAAATGACAATGATAACCGAATTTACTAGCTAAAAGCTGTGATTTCATGCCATTATTTGGAGCTATGATAGAAGAGCATATCGGATATCAAAACAAGTGCTTTCACGCGAGCTATCTCGAACAAAAATCATGCCTTATATCAGCAATAATGCAAGCGCTACACTATTTTCTTTCCCTGACGAACCTGCTTCCAAGCAAGCAGTATTTTTTTCTGGGTATTCTAAGCTAAATGAATTCTTTCATTCTGTGAATTGGTTACCCATAATGGACAGTGACGACCCAGCAGAAATTACTGCTTGCTTGGAAGCAGTTTTGTCAGGGAAAGTTGAGCAGTGAAGCGATTGCATTATTGATGATATCATGCCTGATTTTTGTTCGAGATAGCTCGCGTGAAAGCACTTGCTTCGAGTTCTGAAAAGGCATGAATTCACCGCTTTTAATTAGTGCTCCTGTTTTTCTTTTAAAATGTCGATAATTCGTGCCTTCTCGGAAGTTCATATTATAGAGCTTTTCAACTATTTAAAATCATGCCTTCTCAAAAGCACAATATTCCTGCATATTTTTCTGTGAAGAGAAAATGCCTCTTATTTTTAGTAAAACCTTTTATTTTTATTAAAATAACTTTTTTCCACATTTTAAAAAATTTTGATAAAAGAACCGCAAAAATATTTAAGCAATCAAAATGTATTGCTAATTTCATGCCTCTTTGAAAAGCACAGCAAAAAGCGATGTAAACAATTAATCAACTTGGGCATTTCATTAGTGCTGTTTACGAAGCTATACATTTTTAGAAGCGGTAGAAGTAGCAGTAAGGAAGCAGTAATCGTTTTTACTGCTTCCACATTTTTGCTGGGGATTATGGTTGATTATGGCATTTCTATAAATGTATCTTCTGTTAAACCATCGGAGGGTCGAAAGCCCCAGTGGTTTAATAGAAGGCTTCTTGACTTGAAGAATGTTAAAACTAAGGCTTTTAAGAAGTATAGAAAATCCAATGATGATGCTGATTTAATATATTTTCAGCAAATTCGTAGGGAATTTGATTTTTTACACAACTTTTTATATAAAAAATATATTTGCAGCATTAAAAATAAATTAACAACAGACTCTTCTGCGTTTTAACAATATATTAATAACAAAAGAAAAAATACTGGTTACCCCACTAGTATGGTTTATGATGGTGTGATTTCAAAAAATGATTTTGAATCTTCGAATCTATTTGTATCATTTTTTCAATCCACTTTTTCTAACCCCAACAATTTTGACGGTCAGTTCGATGTACACGGCAATATTTCTTTTGATATTTCTAAGGAAGATGTTATCACATCTATTATAGATTTAAAGGATAATCCCCAATGTATTTTTGCAGCATCTGTTCCGCCATTATTTTGTAAACGTTGTGTTCAGTCTTTAGTTGAACCTATTCATACACTCTTTAGAGCTTGTTTACAACAAGGTAAATTTTTGGAATGTTGGAAAAATTGATGTGTGGTTCCAATAATTAAATCTGGTGATAAGACCCAGGTTACTAATTACAGGCCCATTGTAAAACAATGTGCTTTGCCTAAGATATTTGATAAAATTCTTAAAGATAAACTTAATGAAAAATTTTCTCACTGTATTTCAGATTTTCAACACGGTTTTTTAGCAGGCCCTTCTACTTGTACAAATTTGGTTGTATTGACTAATCCCATCATTGCTTCAATGGAAAAAGGGTTGCAATTGGATGTTATATATACTAATTTTTCAATAGCCTTCGATTCAGTCGATCATTTAATTTTATTATCGAAACTTCAGAAATTTGGCATTAATGGCAAATTACTAAAGTTTTTTTTTTTTTACTTATAGTTCAATTATAGTCAAAATGGACTCTACTTATTCTACTAATGTTATTAATGCATTTTCAGGCATTCCACAAGGAACACATTTAGGGTCTTTGTTATTTTTAATTTTCATAAATGATTTGCCTGATTGTTTCAAATTTTGTAAACCATTAATGTTTGCAGTTGATTTGAAAGTTTATGCGAGTGTTGAGGACATTCTATTTTGCTTCAAAATGATCTAATCTCATTGGTAGAATGGTGTGCATTAAACGAACTTGTTTTTAATATTGCAGTGTTGTACTATTTCCTACACCCATTTCCCAGCTACACTATTGGTAACATTACTCTTAATAGAGTTATGGAGGTTACGGATCTGGGGGTTATTTTTGATTCTGGGTTGCATTTTAATCATCACATTGATTATGTCACTTCCAAAGCTTATTCAATGTTGGGATTCATCACAAGGAACTCTATTGATTTTAAATCGTTAGGTATATGTTTCGTTTGTTAGAAACCATTTGGAATATTGCTCACTAATTTGGAACCCCTATGGGGTTGGTGATTCCAAGAGAATTGCGAGAATTCAGAAGCTTTTTACGAAAATTGCTCTAAAGACATTATCCTGGCCTGATGGTTTACCAGTATATGATGCTAGGGTAAATTTCTTGGCCTTCAATCTTAAAGAGATCGTAGATCTTCATTTTTAATTATGTTTATATTCAAAATATTATCTGGTGAGATTAAATGTGAGTAATTGTCTAATTTTGTAAAATTTTATAACCCTTAGCGTGAGCTTCGTTATGTGCGCCAGTTTTGTGAAGATTTTCATAGAACTAACTATGGCAGTAACGAACCAATTGTCAGGTGTTTGAGGCTATGTAACAGTTTTTCACCATTAGATTATAATGTTGATAAAGCTAAATTAAAGTTAAAATTATTTTCAATATTTAATTAATATAAACATTTTACATGTATTAGTCTGTAAGATAATTATGTATCAGTAGACTGAATAAAATAAATAAATAAAACACTATAAAGAACATTTCTGTGGAATATTTTAACCTCTAACATTCAAAATTTAGTTTTGACACAAATGTTGATGTTTACCGCTTAAAACACCACTAATGGTCATGGCAGCGTTAAAAGTCTGTATAGATGGATAAATACATGAATCTTTTTTAGGGTAATTTTGAGGACATAAATGTAAACGGCCTGGCCGGTTTACATCACAGAAACCGAATTTTTGCACATATCGTATTTTTTACTCTCAACCTATCCGAAAATGAGCGTGGAGCTGAAAAAATAATACTTTTGCACATATGGGTGCTCTAATCTACATCTTGTCTGTCTG
This sequence comes from Leucophora obtusa, assembly GCA_949987735.1. Classification (NCBI taxonomy): domain Eukaryota; kingdom Metazoa; phylum Arthropoda; class Insecta; order Diptera; family Anthomyiidae; genus Leucophora; species Leucophora obtusa. The sequence continues at coordinate 228,035,100 of OX465296.1, forward strand.
GTTGTTTTCCACACTATAAATGTGTTTATCAGCACAATCTTTGTAGCAAAATAAACATTAGTTAAAAATTAGTTTAGTGCTAAGTGTAAACGATTTGCACATTTTTTTTGTAATCGAAAGAAAAAACTTTGTTTTTTTTAATTTTGTATTAAAATTTATTTTAATAATATCAAAAAAACTGTAAAAACAGTAGTTTTTACCAATTTTGTCAGTTTTTCCAAATTTTTTAGTAAACATGTGTCCAGTTATCAGTAGTTTCTACAGACAAACTTTTTTGAGTGTAGAATTTATTGGCTACTTTAGCTGCACAACAATGCACAACAAACAGTGATGGAATTCACAGTTCGTACTATTTTTAGTAGTAAATTAGCATTTCTCGTAAATTTGACTTCAAATCAAATCAATATTTTTGCAAAAGTTTTTATTTTAAAAGCGGTTAAGTCCATTTATAATTTTAAAAATATTGATATTCAAAACTTTTTATATTGTATATCGGTTTAAGAAAACGAAATTTAAACCACTTTCAAAATAAACCCTTCATATCCGCACATTGGTACAACTGGAAAGCTTTTGCAGTTTGTAAAAGCAAATCTGCATATTGAAAAAATTATAACTGCAAAGTTTTGCAAATCTAAAAATTAATCTTACTTATTTTTAAAAATATTCTAATGTTCAAATATTAATGCAAAAATAATTATTTTTTAAAATGTTAACGTTTTCAAGAACTTACCCTGGCCAATTTCTATAACGAAATTAGTTAAATCGTGACGTTGAGCTAAATACTGCAACAGTAATTCATCGGGTATATTGAAACCAATCTTTTTGTTGCGAAACTCAAAATTGTAAATACCAAAAGCAGCACGTACTGTAAACAAAAACAGAAAAAAACGTTAAAATTAAATAGAAAATTCACATCAACAGTTTAAACTAAATATGACAACAATAATAAAAACAACCATGTGTGGACGAAGATAGACGAATAATATGGCAACAGAGCGAAAGATAGCAAAAGAAGAATGCAAATACGAGAAATATATAGCAGATAGCAGTTGTAGTAGTGTAGCAGTATAAAAATAAAAAGTTAAAAATAGAAGCAAAAATATACTCTCGACAATAATAAACTCAGACAAGGAAAAGAAATACGAAATAATAAAAACGCGGGTAAAACGCAAAAACACCATACAAAAGATTTGAAAGAATGTATTCAAATATTTGTTGTAAAATTTTAAATTCAAATTTGAACAAAAAATTCCAAAGCGCACTCAGTCTTGCTATAGCTTGGTTGGATGGTTTAAGTGGCAACTCACGCTGTCGAAAGCATCTAGTAGAGTCAAAAGCGACTCCGTTTTGAATTGTCACAGCACACGTAAGGAGCTTATATCCGCAGAACTAGACCCAACGATGATCACCTAATCCTATTCCCGATACCACCGACAGACAGTCCCGTATAGTTCTATTCCGGTTACTCTGTAGTGCCGGGAACTCACTGTCTGCTCGTCACCTGGCATAGCACAATTACAGGGACGTATACCATTGTATTCAGGGACTGAGAACTTAGCATAGATTGTTCTTTCCTACAAAAACGGTTGAGGATGGAACTCAAGCGCCACCAATTAGTATACCCCGCCAGCAGGCAGGGGTATACAAAATTCGTTAGAGGGTTAAGCAGAAAAGACTGATCGGACTGAAAGTCTTTTGTAGATGCATGACCCTTCTTGCAAAAAGTTACTAAAAATTAGTTAAAAATGATGCTGCAGAAAAAACTGCTAATATTAGCAGAATCAGTTTGCTAAATATTAATAAAATGAAAACAGCAAAAAAACTGTTAAATTTACAGAATTTTAGTAATATTTGAGCTAAATTGTTGTTAATTGCAAATAACAATTGTCTATAAATAAAATTATATCGATAACAGAAAATCAGTTGTGTCTTTTAATTTGAATAAAAAAAAATTAAAAAAATTTATATCGCGAACCGGGATTGAACCGGCGACCTTCCGCTTGTCAGCCCATTGCTTTTCCTCTAGGCTAAACTCGACATAAATTTTTGTTGTCAAATTTCAAATTTGAATTTCTTCAGGTTGAAAATTTGAATATTTTGTTTTTGAATAAAAATATATTCACAACAGAAAATCAATTGTGTCTTTTAATTTGAATCAATAAAAAAATTATTTAAAAAAAAGAAATGCCTTGGTTGAGGTTTGAACTCAAATCTCTAAAGCTATAAGGCTGTGTCTCTACCTCCTGCGCCACAGATATCTACGTTTAGTTGTTGTATAATTTAGAATTTAAACACGCATATGTATGAAATCAAAAAATATGATAGATTCCAAAATTTTATTATGATAAATAAAACTTCTGTTCCTTGTCTTTTGGAAAATTGGAAAAACTAATACTTTGGATAGAGTGATCGATTTTATTGAAACACAACTGATACTAGATTTTTGCTGCCGATATTTTATTGAAATAACTAAGTCTTCGATAAATTGGTGGTTGTTGGTATTGAAGGTAATGTGGAAGTTAGTATTTTTTCAATATTGGTTAGAAAAGCCAATATTTTGGATAAGATGACAGTGTTTTGGTTCATCATATATATTTTCTGTTCACAAATAAATATAACTTTCCTGATGATGAATTTTAAATAACTGCAATTAAAATTATTGAATGATGAAAAAATTTCGTTGGTTCCGATGGAATTCCAACCAATTTATTTTCTCTGTGTATATTTATAGCAGCCAGGGAGGGATCAGAATCGTCAATATTCCATCATGGAAAGTGAATATTAAGTAAGATTTCCAATGCTATAACTTAGTTTTTTCGTTATTTCTAAAGAAATCAAAAATAATGCATTTCAATTCGAAAAAGAGCATTAAATCTACACTCAAAATAATATGTCTGTTGGATCAACAGAAAAATTTGTTAATTTAACAAGATTTAGTTATGTTTTAAATAAAATTAGGATTTTGACACATTTTTCGTTAAATTTAACAAATGTAAATTAAAGTAAAAAATTAGTAAAACTACATTTTTATTTGTAACGATTAAAAAAGTTAAAGTCGGACATGCCGACTATATAATAACCTACACCAGTCTGATTTAAAGCCAACTAATGTTTGGATCCGAAATTTGAATGGGTTAAAACAGACTTGTGTCAAAATTTTCTATAAAATCATAAAAGAAGACAAATTGAAAATATAGCCCATATGGGCGATAGGTCCAAATATGGACCGATCCTATTTAGAATCAATAGGCTTTTTTCTTGGGACTATTCATTGAAATATCTTTGTATTTGCGACATGCAGCGTGTAATCAAGCCAATTTTGGTTGGACCCTTATATGGGCACTAGGTCTAAACATGGAACGATTTTAACCAAAATCGATAGGCTTCGCCCTTGGGCCAACATAGGTCTGCGTACCAAATTTCATTAAAATATATTCGTATTTGCGACTTGCAGCATGTAAAAAAGAAAATTTTGGGGTGTACCCTTATATGGGCACTAGGTCAAAACATGGACCGATTTCAACCAAAATCAATAGGCATCGTCCTTGAGCCGACATAGATCTGTGTACCAAATTTCATTGAAATATCTTCGTATTTGCGACCTGCAGCGTGTAAAAAAGAAAATTTTGGGGGGTATCCTTATATGGGCACTAGGTCTTAACATGGACCGATTTCAACCAAAATCAACAGGTATCGTCCTTGAGCCGACATAGATCTGTGTACCAAATTTCATTGAAATATCTTCGTATTTACGACATGCAGCGTATAATCGAGCCAATTTTGGGGGGACCCTTATATGGGCACTAGGTCTAAACATGGACCGATTTCAACCAAAATCAACAGGCTTCGTCCTTGGGCCAACATAGGTCTGTGTACCAAATTTCATTGAAATATCTTCGGATTTTCGACTTGCAGCGTGTAAAAAGAAAATTTTTGGGGGTATCCTTATATGGGCACTAGGTCTAAACATGGACCGATTTCAACCAAAATTAATAGGCGTACCAAATTTCATCAAAATATCTTAATATATGTGACCTGTAGAGTGTTCACAAGAATACATGGACAGACAGACGGATATCGTTAAATCGAAAAATTCTGAGCCGATCGGTATTCTATAAGGTGGGTCTAGGACCAATATTTTTATTACAAACATCAGCACAAACTTAAAATACCCTGACCACGTAGTGGTGTAGGGTATAATTATACTGAGTCGTAAAATTCGTTCAAATTATAGGGTTTCGGGATCCCCCCTGTAACTATTCCATATCATCCAAGGATATGTAAGGCTATTCCGAAAGAGCAAATATTTTATCCGTTTTGCTCAATCTTCCCTAGTTTTATGAAATAGAATTTTTTTAATCAAAACTTTCGAGGGTCCAAGGCATCACCAAGTTCAAATTATGGATAGAGATAATCTTTCCACAGGACTGTTCGATACTTAAGGGTAGTCGAAATTTTCGTATATTTTTCTATATATCTCTTAGTTTTCGATTTATGGACCATATAAAACTTCGGATTAATAGTAGAAACATGAAATAAATAACATATAAACAATTAATACAATTTAATGGAAAATAACTGATAAAGCATGTCCATAGAAAAAGGCAAAAACTAGATCTAGTCTGAAAATTAATGTGTTTATAATTTAAATAAAAAAAAGTTTAACCTCAACCTTCCTATATAAAAATATTATATATCAACAATAAATTGCGTAAAATTTTAACAAACGGGTACTTCAAAATTATTATAAATAATTTTTAAAATTAACACTCAAAATTAGTTAAAGTGCTGAGGATTTTTAGTATTTCGTTAAATGAAGATAACTGAAATCTTTGCTTAAATCATTCAACTAAAAATTTGTTAAAAATTAGTCAAATCAATTTGAATCCGTTTGAAAAATTGACGTATTATTTCCTGTGTCGAATTACCGAACGTAAAAATTGTCGCACACTGTAGCGAAGTTAGCAGGAATAAGTACATATAACAATAAAAGCACATACTCCATAGGAGATAGTAAAGATAAAATTATGGTTTAATTATAAAAGGTTTGATACATGAAAATTTTTCCACTTGCCCTAGATCATTTTGTTCCCATACGTTTTACATTTTGTGTAGAAAAACATTCACATTCTGAGATATATTACTAAAGTTTGAGTTATTGTTCAAAAGAACCATAACTCCTGAAATATCATCATCTATGATTTTTAGAAATATTTAAGTCATCCTTTAGAAAAGCCTTTATATTATTATAAAAAAAAAATAATTTTATTTCAAACAAAAAACCAGAAACTCTAGTTTATTTTATCAGCAAATTTATAATTTTTTTTTTGATTAAATATTTTTTAAATGGAGAGGTTGCGCAATGTATGGATAGCTTTAGTATGTACGCATTTTTAATGGAACTTTGAAAGCTTATCTTGTGAGAGTTCAACTGTTTCTAGAATTTATTCTTGCAGCATTCATTTATTATTTATTTTTTTTTTTAGATCTAATTAATTTTTAAATATATTATTGTATTATTTGATCTCATGTAAATGTTAATTTTTGGAATTTTGAGTTTATATATTATTATTGTATTATGCATTAGCCTTAACATATATTTATATAGAAGTCTGTTATATATTTTTTAGTAGCTTTAATTAGCCATATAAGGCCCTAAGGGCTCGGTTATGTAAATGAAGATTTAATAAAAAAAAAAATATTTAAATCCTAATCCTCTTTGAGTCAAATCTGCTAAAATATTCTGTAGATTCTATTATGATAATTTATAACATATGCGATGAAGGAATTTACAGTTTAATTGGTTACGTGACCTTTTAGCACTTAAAATGTGATTTTTTTTTTTTTTTATTTTACAAATGAAAAATCTCAATACCGATAAGTTAAAAAAAATGTTTCCCAAAACAAATGTTTAATTTCCAAAGAAACTGAAAATTCATTCGCCGGGTCGTAATGGGTTAATAAAAAAAATGCACCTCAAAGATATTTTAATTACCTTACCATTGATATATGTATATATTGTCCCAATCCGACTATAAACGACGAAGATATAGCCAAGTCCATTTTCAACCTTTGCACCGAAATAAACCCCGACATAACTAACCTCAAAAAGCACTATCTGGACAATATATAGCCCAAATCCATTTCCAGCCTTTGTACCGAAATAACTCCCGACATATGCGTTTCCTCAAAAACAATTTTTTTTTCAAATCACCTCAAAAAGCACTATCGCTGAGGTGCCTTAAAAAGACTTGTTCCAAATATCGACCCGATCGGATAGTTGTATCAACTTTAACCGCTGAATTCAATGCTTTTACTTGTTATAATTTTATTTAAAATATAAAGGATAAATTCTTTAAAAGCTCTGATAACACAACAACCACAGAAAAACAAAACTACTATAGAACAAATATATACAGTATTGCCATAAGATAAATGTGCTATATTTTCTAAAACAAAATGCTAGAAAAGGTGCTAGATTTTTTTGCAAATATTATGTCTGTTCCCGTACTTTACCGAAGTTACAACTACAACTAGCCCAAAGGGTATACTATGCCCAAAGGCGTTCCCGTACTCAAAATTGCGTGTAAATTGTTGTTTGTGCTGTTTTGGGTTCCCGCGGGTACAACAATTTACACGCAATTTTGAGTACGGAAACGCCTTTGGGCTAGTTTGGGTAACTGCGGTAAAGTACGGGAACAGACATATTATGAATTTGTATTGATATATTGAACTAGAAATAATAAAAAAAAACAACGCATTTCATATAAATTACTTTTATAAATACCAGTTATACATCGTGTTTTTGAAAAACTTTATATTTTCTTAAAAAAATCACACAAAAATTTTTATGAAACGTGTGTTTTTTACATTTTGTTAAATTCTTAATTAGTTCGATTAATATTGGTGTTTGTTAATAAAAATAAAAAAACGTATGCATCCTTTTTGCAAAAATATGTAGAATATAACAAACAAAAAAAAAAACGAAAAATGTAAAAAACTTTCCTTGATTCGCGTTTGACTTAAAGACATATTTACCCCAGTATTTTCAAATAAGCATATCGTTTTTTGGAGAAAGGGATAACGTTAATAAATAAACTAAAAATGCAAAAACATAAATTCAAAAATGAAATATTTTGTATTACTGAAGGTAAATTTTAAAGCACGATTAACCATGTATTCCAAAAACCATTTTTTGTTGTCAGACAAGCTGGACAGCCTGCTTGATAGTATATAGCTCACTTAAAGAGCGTTTTAGAAATATCGATTAGAGTACCGAACATTTTGCTTCAGTATGTCGACCTTGTTGATGGTAACTGACAGCAAGAATTTTGATATTACTATTTATGTGCAATTATGTATACATATAACCCTGCAAGAACCTAGCAATTTTGAAAAATTTTGGACGCTAACACAAAGATAGTGGTGCTAGATTTAGATTTAGTAGTTTAGTATTTAGTATGGCAAGCCTGTATTGGAGCCAAAAGCAAGACAGTAAAAATTAATAGCACTGTATACACACTTGAATTGCCAAAGACTAAAGAAAAAATATTATTGGTGTGGTATAATATTGAATGGACAGATAAGAGAGGAGTGGCGGGTTTAACAGCAAAAAATTGTAAATGAATTGGAATTTTAATATTTTAACTTAATTAAAAATTATAAAATTTGTGAAAACTCACCGACATTTTTTAAATCCCATATACTTAAATCACGATTTTCTTCTGGTACTCCAATCATTAATAATTTTTTTGTGTCTCGAAATTGAAATGGTAAAATAATGCCCGAACGTAATACCATTTTTATTGCAAAATTATTTTAAATATTTTTATCAGATTTTCTATTCTTTTCTTCACTTGTTAACACTTCAAATATGTATATTTCTTTAATTATAATATAATTCTAAACAAATTTAATTTTTTATTAAATTATATTTTTTAATTCTAATTTTTTTAAAATATTTTTTGTACACCTTCATTTAACTTGTTAACTTGTCAAATTGAAAAATTCTTCTAATCTTTTTCTTTTCGTTTTTTTAATTCCATTTCTTATCTCAATTCTCTCACTCTCTTTCACGAATGGTGTGCGATGTATGCATAAGAGAATAAAAAATGTTGGAATAGTAGAATAAAAGGAACAGATATGGAATACAATACAGAAACAAACTGACGTAGCCAGCAAACTAACCAGACAACAACTTGATGGGCGGCAAGGTAATCTCTGGGCAGGGTAAGGCAACGAGTGTAGTACAATTTTAATGTTTTTGTTTACGAATACAAGCATACAACAAAATTATAAAAACAAAAATTAATGGTGTGGTATACAGGCTGGCCAGACTTGGGGTTTTGTCCCTAAATTTGGGGATATTTTGTTGGTCTTGACAAAAATTTCCATTTGGGGACAGGGAATTTTTTTGGCGATTAAAAAATGTTTTGAGGATATTTACAAGCTTTCGTAAATTTTGGAGATTATATTAATTTTGGATAATTTTCAGAAAACAGTCAATTTTTTCACGCAATTTCAACGAAAAGTAAAAATTTACCCTTTTACACATTTTCCGTAACAATTCAATACTTTCTAACACGAAAAAAATATATTATGCCTGAGATTTTAATATGATTAATGTCCAAGTATCTAAAATATTGAAAAAGATATATGTACATATATATTTTTTTAATAAGCTGTCATTAAAATTTTTTCATTTTATGAATTAGTTAATAATTGATTATCACTTTAAATCAATCATTTAAATTGAATAAAGTTAGGATGAGATGTATTCAAATTTGAATTGAATCAATTTTGACACGATTAAATTTTTTTATCGTTTTATGATATGATTCGCGAACTATAAATCAAGGCAAACATTTTTGGTTACATTGATATGTTAAAATTGAATCAATTAGTAGCTTGAATCTATGAAAATAATCAACAAAAATCAAACTGATTCTTTGAATAAGATATTGACTAATTGAAGTAGGAAATAATTTAATCAATAAAATGAGTTTTGCGAATCGATTTGTTAAAAATTAATTCAGATTTAAGTCTAATTGAAATTCGAATTTACGAGTTCTTTAAAAAATTATTTCAAAATCTTGAAAATTTGCCCAAATTAAATAAACTCTAGTACCTTTTTAAACATTTTTTCTAGTTGGGGGATTTTTTGGTGATATTTTAAGATTTGTTTGGGGATAAGGAAAAAGGTATCTGGCAAGCCTGGTGGTATAGTTTAATACAGAGATGGGCACGTGAGCACAATTTTGCTGATATTATATTTTTGTGTTTTTCATATACAAAATATGTAAATGGCAAAATTACATATTCACGTGCCCATCTCTAGTACAATACTTAATTCCATAAAAGAAAATTAAATGGAATGTTTCTTCAAAATAATTGTACTTTATTGAAAATTATAAATAGTTTCTACATTAATAACAGATTTACATTTGTGTCATACACATATTTACGTAAAAAAAGTACTTCAAAAACTTATAATAATTATAAATCTTGTTAATTTTTAATTTTAATAAGAAAAAAAAATAAAACATTTATACAAAGAATTCAAAAATATAAATTAAATTCAAAATTTAAACGGATTTGTAAACTAACATTAATTACCTGCAGAGTGATTGCTTCCGGTTTTTTTTAATTTAAATATCTTGTAGAGGAGACAGAATGAATTTATTATTTTTCAATGTAGTGCTTATTGAGCTGATTTCAAAAATATAATTTTTTGGCGGCATGGTCGAATCGGCAGGGCTTTAAAGTTGAAAATTAAAATTCAAGTAAGTTCGGAAGTACTCATGGTATAATTATAAAAGGTTAGCTACATGAACATTTTTTAACATTTTGACAAAATTCAAAACAATAACGGTGGGTCCCTTCTAGTTTGAAAAATTAATAGTTATATTTTTTTCCAAATTTATCTATATCTGTAAAGTTTTTATTTTTAATAGTAAAAGGCTTTATTTTTGAATCATGTAGGTTGATAAACAGCATCCGGTTTCTAATTTGTTACTAGCACACGCTGTAAAATTGCTTATTTAAAACTTTTATTTGTACATTATTGTTTTCTTCTACTGAATGGCAGAAAACAGGCTTTGAATTCAGTGAACGTAATTTTATTTTTTTTTTTAATTCACTGAACGAAAATGAAATTGAACGAATTCAGTAGTGAATTTATTCAGTAAGGAATTAATTCACTTTTTTTCCGTTCGATTTATAAAATTGAACGCGTTTACCGGTGAATTAATTCATTTGATTTAATAAAAAGAACTATTGCAATTGAATTAATTCGTAACAAAATAAATCGAACGAAAGCAAATATGAATTAATTCCATTCAATATATGGTGCTTAGTGAATTAATTCATCGAATTTTTAATTCAGAATTGAAAAATTGAATTAAGGAATTAATTCTTCAAAGCTCTGAAACCAGGAAAATTACAGTTCACATAATCGGCAGAAAATTATTAATTATACTTCTCTGATATTGTTGTCTTTAAAAAAAAAATGAAAAAGCAATTATAAATTGAAAAATTTGTTTTTATAACATATAAATTTAGCAAAAGCTCATTTTTTAATAAAATATAAAAAAATGCATACAAAAATGAAATTTTAGCAAAATACGCAAAAAATATGCATTTATAGCAAAATATGTCAAAAAATATGTATTAAAATGTACATTTACAGCAGTGACGGTCCGCGAAGTTGTCAGAAGTGTGCTGTACTTTTCTTAAATGTATAAATTGCGTATATAATCAGCCCTGTTCTGAGTTCAGAAACCTTTTAATTAGAATGGATTTGTAAAATCATACGTAATTGTAAATTTCAAAAATTGGATTGGCTGTTTCTAGAAAATTTTAAAATTTGTGAACAATTTTGAAAATAAATTTATGTTCCTTTACTTTTTGTGTAAAGTTCGGTAAAGTGAGAGTAAGCACAAAATTCTCTCACAAAATGACAAAATTGCCCAATAGTACGGGAACCCAAAAAACACTTTTCTAGCCTAAAATTTATATCATATATAATAATGTGAAACTGCGTATAACTACAGTTTGGAAATACAAATTTATTTGCATTTAAAAGTTCTTTTTCATTTTATTCAATTAATTTTTAGGAAGTTGTTTTCCACGTGGAAAATTTTCACTCGAACTTTAAACACCTCAAATCGTAATTTAAATTATGAAAATTAACATTTTTATTTTATAAGAAAGACAAAATCAAAAAGAATAAAAAATGTCACCTTTTCACAAGAAAAATAATAGTCTTCTATATTAAATTTGCGTGAAAATAAAGTCTAAAAACCATTTCGTGAAAAATCATTTTTTTTATATGGAGTATAACAGTTTTTTCATGTGAAATCGAAATAAGTTACGGTGCTTTACAGAAAAATAAGTTTCTTTTGCGTATTTCTTTATTTAATTAAAATTTTGAATTTATTTTCACAATTGTTTTTTTTTTTTATTTCTCTTTGCATCAGCGGACTACCAATTCTGAATAGTTTGCAAGCGATGAAGTGATAAAAACTCTCATTTGTTATCATTGTTTTTATTTTAAATGAGTGAAAAATATTTTTCACCGCTTCACAGCTTCATAAACCATTTGGAATCGGTACTCTGTTCGTTTTATACAGAACATCAAATGCATGTGAAATGATTCAATTTAGTATTTTTTATGTTTGGTATTACAGGCAAAGTTGAGATTTTATTAATTTTATATTTTTGTAACTGATATGCAGCTCAAATTCTGTGTAATACGCATTTTATTTACACACCCCTTACACGATCAAAAAAAAAGTTAGCAAGCAACAAAGTGTGTGTAAAATAGAATTTAAGGTGCATTAATATATATTCTGTAACTACCATGAAAAGGAGATAGGTACTGGAATATACAAATTTATATACGTAATTTTGATAATTTTAAAAAATCGCAACAACTTTGACAACTTCAGGGACCGTCACTGATTTAGAGCAAAATATGTAAAAATATGCATATGCATTTACGACAACAAACATATATTTTCATGAACTTCCGCGCCAAATAAAAACATTTGAAATCAAACAGGTTGTGTATTTTTGCACATTCATAGAAATATTTTTAAATACTCTTCCATTTGATGCCCAATTAGCAAACGTGGCTTTGGAAGAAAGATAAAAAATCGGAATTCTTTATCTTCCATTTCCAGGCATTTTTTAACCACTTAAGATAAGATTGGGCCACTAAAACAAAGCGTGATTAATATTTGCTTCTCCGCTACAACATATCCAAATTTTGAACAAATCGGACTGAACCACACCGCTGACTTTCCTTAAAATTAACAACCTTTTTTAATCATGTAAATTCTTCATTTATTTTTTAGATTTTTTTTAGGGACAATGATTGGATTTCTAAAAAATATATCGACTCTGTATCATTGGTTTTACCAGGTTTTCAGAAGAGGAAAAATCTGTTTTATCCCGTCAATTTGCGGCGCAGTTGTAATTTAAACAGATACATATTTAGTCATCTTCTAAATGTACCCAAAAAAAAAAAATCGCAATTTATTAGCCATTCGAAGCTAATAAAGGGATTTCAAAAATCAAGTAACTGATTTTTTTAAACATTTTTAAATAATTTTATATTAGAAATAATTTGTACACATAACTTATTTTGTTCATAAAATTAAATTGCTACGCTGATTTTCTTACTAACGGTTTATGAGTTAACTATTAAGCTAGAAAATTAAGGTAGAATTAAAAAACTTTGGTCGAAATAAGTTATGTGTAGACATATAGCTTGTTTCAAATACATTAAGGGTACCAGTGGGTACAGTTTCGATATTTTTTGTATTATTTATCAAAAAATAAATATTGAATCACCAACCCTTCTATCAATTTTTTTCAAAAAGTTAAACAAACAAACTATATTTTTAAATATGATCATGAAATAGATACGATAATGATTTAAATATAATAATGAAATAGAAACGTCTTTTACAATTATCCAGCCTAAAGAATTTGTAAAAATCTTTAAATATAAAAATACTTATACCCTTTAAACTGAGATTGTGAAATATTTTCCGTGACATTTACGAGAGTACGTTTTTTACTGCAATATGAATTCTGTAAAAGAGAAAAAAAAAGATAAATGATGGTTTTGGTTAACGAAAAAAGCTTTAAAAAAATTACGAAAAATTTGTTAATTTCTTTCGTCCCAATGATAAAACATTTATTTTAAATTAAAAGCGTATCACAGGCCTGATCGCCAAGTTTAAATTTTAAATATGGCAAGCAAATTAATATTTTTCATCTTAAATTGGTAATTTTCAATATGAAATTTTGATTCGTTTTTAAAATTAAGATAACTGAAAATTAAATGCTTCACTAGAAATTAATAAATTGAAATTTTTTTTTTCATTTGAAAATCAAAAAAATTAGAAAGTATGAATGTAAAGTTGGAAATATTTGATTTGGCTCCACAAAAGTAAATGAGAATAATTTTAATTAATTAATATGTTAAATTTTGTCGGAGAAAAAAAAAATAATAGAGTGGTTTTACTTTGTGATCTAAATAGCCGTAAGTTGTTTTTCACATGGAAAAATTCCAATCAAACTTTAAAGGCCTCAAATTCTAATTTAAATTTTGAAAATTACCATTTTTGTTTCATTAAAAAACACACACACATATAAACAACCACAGATAGGCCAAAATCATTACCATTACATTTTCATTGCCATTACTTTATGAAATTTGATTTTCATTACTTTTTTTTGTAAAGTAATGCAAAATATAATACTTACTGTCATTTATAAGATATTATGTCTTGTTGTATTAGAAAGCCAAATTAAATAAATACAAATATAAATTCATTACATTTTTTAATTGTGATAAATTAAAAAAAAAAATCATTACTTTACTATTTTTAATTCTCATATAAAATATATCGTTTAAGAAGCACTTATACAGCATTTTTTTCAGACCTCGAATAAAAATATAAAAAAAGGATTGGTAATGAAAATGTGTGTCTTGTTTTGTAACGGAAATAAAAATTAATTTCATTGTAATTACATGAATATGATGGAAATGAAAAAAAAATATTTCATTACAAATAATAAAGACATACGAAGTGTTAAAAAAATTAATTCACCAGAAAAATAATAGTCTCGTTTATTAAATGTGTGTGAAACAAAATTCCACGTGAAACTCATTCTTGTGAAAAATCAGTTTTTTTTTATATGGAGTATAATAGTTTTTTCACGTGAAACTTAAAAAATTTACTATGCTTAACGAAATAAATTAATTTTATTAAAATATTTGTTAATTTTTTAAGCGGTTTATATTGGCGTAAAGTGAGAAAAGTTCAATATTTTATATAAAACAAAATTGGAAGCTGTATACACTTAAAATAATCTGTCAAACGACATGCAGCGTATAATCGAGCCAATTTTGGGGGGACCCTTATATGGGCACTAGGTCTAAACATGGGTTTCAAATCGATTTGAATAATTTTTAATAAATTATTAGTTGAAACACTGATTTAAACAAAGATTTTAGTTATCTTGATTTAATACAGTACTAAAAATCCTCAGTACCCCAGTGTAGAAACGGTATTGACATGTCATTATTTTTTGGACTACCAGTAATGACACCGACTTACTTTCTGGATTATTTTCAAAGATATAATAGTGAGCTACTAATAACTAGTTACTTTTTCCACAGCTTCAAAATAAAAAATAATGCATTACCAATAATGACTTATTTTTATTATTTCAAACATAAAGTAATGTTCTACAATTTTTTGTAAATTTTTTAAAATCTATTTTTAGACTCAATATTTTTTCAACAGTAGTAAGGATTTATGTAAACACATGTTTTTTGCATGTTGGCGAGTAAGCTGACTTGTGCGCGGCAGGTCAATTATGTTTTTATCTATCAAATATAACATGTCAAGATAGCTCAGATGGTAGAGCTATAGACTGACAATCTGGAGTCCCAGGTTCAAGTCCCGCACGAGAAAATTTGATTAAAAAAATTTTTAGAATAAAAAATATTTTTTTATAGAACTTAATTTTTTCAAATTCTATTTTTAGAATCATTATTTTTGTCAATACCGGTAAGCTCATAGGTAACAACATATTTTTTGATTTTTCGTATTCTGGTGTGTAACTCATTATTTTTCGCTATATCGCCATATAAAGGTAATAAGAAATGTAGTAATAAAAGTAACTAGTTACCATTACCAGGTATGTAGTTACATAACCACATATCTGGTAATGATTTTCTACACTGGGACTTTAACTAATTTTGAGTGTTAGATTTCAAAATTATTTATAACTAATTTTTAAGAATCTATTCGTTAAGTTTTACACAATTTATTGTTAAAATATAATATTTCCATGTTTCTGTTATTACCCGGTAGATGGCGCCATCAGTGTATCCCAATTTTAAAAATTGGGAGGAAACTAAATTCTTGAGTTGTTAACATATTCGATTTGCTTTCAACTTTCACATAAGTAGACGATTATCAATGTTTAACCCGTCAAAGCATATGACACTGATGATGGCTTTGTAGCGAAAGCCGAAAATACGTATTCTGTCTTGTTGCCTTATCGAATTCTTTCAAAAAAAAATTTTTTTTTATTCTTTTCTTTTATATATTGATTGGAAAATCTCCAGATTATAAAGGGTTGTTCAACAGGGACGCTACAAAAGTAGAAAGACAGGGACAGCAAACGACGCCATATTTCTTGCCGCTCTTTTGACATTTCTCTTCAGTAAGTTTTGCCATTTCATGATGGAAAGATATACGAACCAACAACGAGTCGAAATTATTAAAATTTACTACCGAAATTCGGAGTCAGTGGCCTCAACGTTAAGAGCGCTACGTCCAATTTATGGTCGTCATAATCGTCCTAGCAGATCAACAATTGAGCGTGGGGCTACGTCAAATCTATGGTCTATGCCAACAAGCCAGCGACGATTGATGAACTTCGTACGAATATCGAACGTGAAATTGCAGCAGTATCGGCCGATTTATGCTTGAAAACCGTCGAAAATTGGGTTCAGCGTCTGGACTTCTACAAGCGTGCCCGTGGTGGCCATGCAAAAGAGATCGATTTCCATACATAACGTACTTTCACAGGAATAAAGAATTTCATTGATATCCAAAACCGGTTTTGTTTTATTTAAACTTTTTTACTTTTGTAGCGCTCTTATTGAAAAACCCTATACAAACTCCGTAAAAACTCTGTTTTTAAGAAATTGTTTCTATTGTAACAATTTTACAATAGATTCACCGGTACAGAGATAGATAATGTTTAACAGAACACATTGGGCCATATGAATAAAAGTAAACTACTTCAAAGTTCCTAATCTCTTTAGGATTGGAGAAGAAGCATTTCATGAAAATCAATCACTGTTTGAAAATGCAATAAAATGTCGGTCTACTCGGACACTAATATCTTGAAGTAATTGCTTAAAACATTTAGGGTCATATGCATAATCACTTTTTAAATTTATAAATGGCTTATAAAAATAATTTTTCTTAACAAATTAATTTTATAAGGTTTTCAAACTATTATGCATAAGCACTTTAATATTTTCTACTGTTCTTTATTAATACAAGCCATTAATAGATTTATATAAATTTATTAAAGGGATACTTACGTTTTTAGAAGACATGTTATGATGTCTCCATAAGGTGGGTTGACTTAACTCTTCAATACTAAAATAAATCACGAAAAAATTATTAATTATAGAACCAATCAAGTAAAATTTTAAAATAAAACTTAGAAAATCCATTTCTTATTTAGAAAATAGATTTGTATTATAAAAATGGATATATATTAAAAGAAAAATTTATACTAAACACTTACTAAAATCTTTAGATTTTTAATTTTTAACTGTACAAAGCTGCTAACTTTTTACAGAAATTTGCGTAAAAAGTATTAACAGAATGCTAGTTAGGATAATTGTTTTATTTTAAATATGGTCTTCAGTTTCTTGGCTATTTTTTATAAAAAAAAAGTAATTTTTACAGGAATTTTAAGCGAAAAATAATCGTCTGAATCTTAATATGTTTTGCAATGGAAAATCCTTAACTTTTAACATTTTTCTTGTGATGAAAAAAGATTTAAACTTATTGATAACTTTCTCTTAATTGTATAAAACTCGACAATTCTTTTAAAAAATATTCTAAGATTCTACATACATAATTGCAAACTTTTCATATGTATTATATAAATTGTTAAATAAATAATTTTTCTATATAAAATTCTATTCAAATGGATTTTCCCAATTTTATATTAGTTACAAAATAATTTATACTTACAATTAAATTTCTTCTTACCTTTTTATAACAAAAATATGAGATTTTAATATCAGCATAAATCTTCAATTTAAATTCTTTTTAAGAATTGTCTTGTTGGAGTAATTTTAGTACTGTATTTTATTTATATTCTTGAAGAACATCAATTTTTGCAGTGTTTTTTAGATGTAAATTATAAAACATGAATGACTCCATACTTAAGTCTTTTTTATTGCTGCTCTGCTTTGTTTTTTTGGAAAATTAATCAGTTTAATATAGACTGATTAATCCCACCACATCCTATTTTTATATTTAATTTGCTGGATTTAGAAAAATACGATTAATACCGTATTTGATTTCTCCACGTGATTGACGTAGTATGTGATAAGATTCTGTACTAATACTAATCCAAATATCACGACCTCCACCAGCATTTGTTCTCTCGCGATCTCTGACAATTGTCCAGTCTTCACTATAAACTGTGGGATTTTGTAATTTAATTAATGAAAGGATAGTGTCATTTTTCATAGCTGGCGGTGGTACATAACCTCTTACGATATGTCGTGATATTTGAGTTATAGGTAAAACATCAAGTTTTGCTCCTCTCCACAATCTATTTATGTTGAGTATGAAATTTTTAATAAATTTTAAAGACTCCTGATTATGACAGCCTATGACTTTAATGCCTTTGGACCATTTAGCACCATCAAATGATCCAATTTTGGCATCATTTCGGCGTAACATTTCATCATGTAGTTCCTCGAGCAGCCTCTTTTCTATCATAAGCCATTTATCATTTGAAATTCTCCAATGCGGATCACTGCGGTCGATAATGACAATTTGAAGGTGAGGAGGACTTGCTAAGTTATTCAGTGGTCTCATCCATTTAATTTTCGAAAAATCATATGATCGTGTTTCATGTTGTGAACTCTGAAATTCTGATTCATCTTCACTTTTAATGCTACTGCATGACATTGATAGGCATCCTTCAGCTAATTCTCCTCCTTCTTCATTTTGTTCTTGTTTTATAATTGATTTCAATGAGTTGACTGCTTCTAAAGACTCTTCTCTGCTAATTTTATCACAGTTAGGAACGATTTCTTCATTTGTAGGTTGAGTTTCTTTTGATATTTCTGAATTTTGTTCCTCGGCATTTACTATTGCAGATATAGAACTGCCTGTAGTGTTTAGCCGTTTACAAAATTCGTTCTGATTCTGACTTGTGTTAATATTATGAGCATGTTTTCGTTTAAGGGCTCTTCCTCGTGCTGTATATAAATATATTTATTTAAATTTTTAATTTAATTTTTAATTTTAATTTCATTATTTATTACAATAACCTAGCCGAAAGGCCATAATACAAATACTACTAAAAGTTTGCAAAGCAAACAATAAAATTTAATACAAATAAAATAAAGTGTTAAATATAATTTAATTTAAATATAATAATCTTAAAAATAGAAAATATAAACAATATAAATAATAAATAAGAGTGATAACAGATTTCTATTCCCAGATCTTTTTAAATAAATATATTTATTTAAATTTTTAAATAAACAATTAAAATAAATTTAAAGGCTAACCAAAATTTACAAAAATTCAAGTTGATGTCTCTAATGGCAGGGGTAGAGAAGAAAAAAGCATTATTTTCTTAGAATCACTCTGAATATTTATATTAGCTGTGTTTGTGCGGCAAGCTATCAACGTTGGCTTGTGTCATTCCCAAAAATTTTACATTAGCCAACGTTTAATGTTAACTCTTAACGTTACTAATGTCAAATCTGTATGGGAATAACATAAGCCAACTGCTGTTTCAGATGACATTTTTTTTTTCAAAATTAAAAAAAAAAAGAACTATAGCAATTGAATTAATTCTTTGAATTTGTTTTTTGTTGAACGCGTTGAGTTGAACGGATTCAGTGAATTACTTAAGAAAAGGAATTCATTCCAATCTAGAGAAAATTGAATTCGATTGGTAGTGAATTCATTCAAAAACTAATTAAAAGCTCTGTGATAATTTTTAAAATAAGGCGGCGATATTTGCGAGTGGTCGAAATAAATTGAGTCAGATGAAATAATTTTTTTTATATAAATTTATCCTTATCGGGAAATACATTAATTGCATTAAAGGAATTAAATGTGTTAAAATCCCAAAACTTATTTGACAAATTGTGAAAAATTATCTGATCATGCCTTCAACAGATAATTTTTGACACTTTGTCAAATAAGTTTTGGGATTTTAGCACATTTAATTCCTGAAGTGTTTGCAATTTATACACTTTATAAAAATGTAATTATCAAAAATAACCACTACAACTACGCGTAACTACAAAATGTAATCAATATTTATTTAAACTCTGTTATTTATGTTAAGTATGCTTCCAATCGATTTCTCTGAAATGACTAATAAGATAGAGGTAGAAAATCCTGAGTTGTAGAAACACAAATTTGCATTTGCAAATGCGGTTCCTGAAAGAAAATTTTATATTTTTTCTTATTAGAAATCAGTAAAACACAAAAAATTAACGAAAAAAATAGATCTCGAGGATTCGTGTTTTACTTACACAAAAAATCAGCTGCAGAATTAAAGAGACGCTAATTTACAGAAACTTTTTCATATTTTTATATGGGTGATATCAAAAAATGTGATAAAAACCGTGTAACCACCGAATTTCTAATGCATGGATTACATTTGAGTTACATATTTCGATATATATCAGCGCATTGTCACCTGTTTTACAAAATTTATAACAATCTGACCAATTTTTGGTTAATACATAAAATTTGTGACCAATTTTATAGGCCAAATGTAAACTCCGTTAACCAGTAATTCATAAGGTTTTTCAACTTTAAAAGCTTATATTTTAATTAATGAAGCTAAACGCAAACTGTAAGAATTTTTATGAAGAGGAAAAGTGCCGTTTTTAATAAAAATTAATACATTTTACAAACTTTTCGTATATCTTAACTATCACGACTTCAACTCTGTAACGATTTTTCGTCATAATTTTTGATAAAAATGCATATACCAGAATTTTGGAGTTATCTATTATTTATATTGCGAAAAGTATAATGTTATTTATACTCAAATGATCGTTGGACTGTAAGTAATCATCCAGTATAACAGACTTGAAGCTTTTCTGCAGCATGTAACATTCTCGAGATGAAAAAGGGTGTCTTTAATAAGATTTGAAAAAATGTTGTAAACTCCGTTCCTAATTTTTACACCAAACTATTTAACGAGTAAGAAAAACAATGTCATATTTGTATTCACCTTGTAGGCATCATGCGATTTTGTTTCGGAAAAAAAATTCTGTCAAAGCGTTTCTGAAAGAAAACGAGAAAAGTAACCAAATGTAAACTCTTTAACTGTAAACTCCGTAACCACAATTGTTTGCATCAGGTTTCATTCAAATAAATGTAGATAAATGTTTTAAACATTTTAAAATAACCATAAACAGAGGTGATTCAACTAATATTTATGCGTCAAAAGACGATTCAACTAATAATTTTGGGTCAAATCAAAAAATGTTATCAGTTTTTTACCCTAAGCTGCTGGAGCGAAAAACGATTGATTTTGCATTTATTTGGTTTGACAAATTAAATTTGTTTCACACAATTAAAGAATTTTTTGATCGTGAAATGTTATGTTTTTAATATATTATTTTGTAACTGCGCAACCGCTGTTTGGATTTTAAAAATTTTTATATTTTTGAAAAGCATTTAAAAGGATCAAAAATACAATTTTTTTTCGCGGAATGTATTGTATTTTTATTCGCAAAACCGCCAATTTGATAAACATAAATTATATATCATTGGAAAGCAAGTTAAAAACCCAAATACGAAAAACTAATAAATTGAAGAAAATTCGTACGCAATTTTTTTTTTTGTTATATCTTTTGCTTGCAGAAATGTAAACTCCGTTACAACAAAAAAAAAATAAAATTGTGCAAAAAAAAGTTATTGCGACAACTTGTAGAAGAGATTTTTTGCAATTAGGTTTATAATGACTAAACTTACTGATTCCATTAAGAAAAAACCGAAATATTAACACTTTTTACTTCTCACAAATTTGGCCCAAAAATTTATCACATTTTTTGATTTCACCCATATAATATGGTGGAAAATTATTTAAAAACAGCAAAAAAATGTCCAAGATTTCCAACAATAGTGAGAGATGATTGCATTATTATAACCCACGTAAAATTTGTTTTTATATCTTTAGATATTTACGGGGTAAAATATATTAAAACCTTGCATTTATGGATAAATCCTCTTTTAAATATCTAGGAGAGTCCCTTACATGAGTACCTGATAAAAGATATATTGCATAGTTTTTCAACGTCTTCCCACGTTGCGAAACCAACATCATACTTAAAAATTTTACAATTTTTCTAGGATTGAAAAAAAGCCTCATAATTTAGAACTTTTTTATCTACATATATACACGGATAAGGCATATTATTAGTTCCGTAACAAAAAATTGAATCTTTCCTGCACCCCTTGATATGGGAAATTTGCAGTAAAGCAAAAACTGGTCTTTTTACATATTATTTTACCTTTTTTTTTCTTTAAAATTGCACTTAAGCGCGGTGCAGTCTGTCACTAACGTGACAGATTTGTTGCTAAAAATAAGCTTTTTTAGATTTTGGTGCAAAGGTCCAATTTTTTTTTATAAAAAACATATTTTTATCTTACCCAAAGCTGACGGACTTAATGTAAAATTAGACAAAACACTTCTATTGTTCCTATTAATCTCCACCTCTTCAGCATCATCTTCATTTTCACTTTTTATAATAAGGCGTATATCATTAATATCCTCATCGGAAGCTGCTTCTATAACATTACTTAAATCAACACAGTCATCACTATCATCCTCTCCATCACTTATTTCTATAATAGCATCTCTAGAGTTTTCATTATCAGTTATTTCAATTATAGAACATTCATTATTGACCACTTCAATTGCAGAATCTGTAGAACTTCTATTATGTTCCAAGTTTTCTAGCTGCGACATTTTCTACAGGTGTCATATGAAATAATTGTTTTAGAGGCGCCATAGTTAATATTTTATTAAACTTACCATTTTTTCATGTTAATATTACACTAACTGTTTGTTGTTGATATTTAACACAAAAGAAAAGTTTTTTTTATAATTTACAAAAAAATGCAATTTTCCTTTCTTTTTTTGTTTAGTGAAGATAAAAATTAGTAAACAATAATCGATAACTTTCAAACCTAGCAATAATCCGGTACATTTTACAGACTTTTGTAAACAAGTATCAGAATTGCATAAAAAGTACCACAAGTTCGGAGTATTTTGCTTGCAGAGTTGCTTGAGTCCAGCTCCGTTAACGTACAAGCACGCTACCGACTGCTTGATACCAATTCCATTACTGTTCAAACACGCAATCAAGCAAAAAAAAACGCAAATTTTCAAACAAAAATAGCGCTAAAACGATAAAAATCGTCGTGTTCGCGAACACGAGTTCGCTCGTTAAAACATATAGGTCACGAACATGTTCGCGAACACGACGATTTCGAATTTGATTTCGAAATCTCAAGATGGCGACAATGTACACCCACTGGAATTTGAAATTTCCAAAATGTCAAAAGCTCTGCAATATTAAAACAGTGCTGCCACATTAAAATTTTATTATTTTATTTTAGGAATTTGAATAAAGGAACTTCTTGTCAAAAACAACTTTGTGCTTTTTGTTAAATAAATTATTAGTGTTAACGTTGTTTAAAATTTTTATTGTGTATAATAAGAAATTTAATTTTTGTTAAAAGGACTTTTGCGTAAAGAAAAATATGTTCTAATGACTTTTTAGTACTTTTATTTGCATATTATAAAATCTTAAAAGCCCTAAACACAATTACATTTTCTTAAAAAAAAGTGAAATCATGTTAAAATGGCATATTTTTGTTTTAAAAAAATAGCTGTTGTTGAAAATGCATACTGTCAGAAAGCAAATTCGGTGACAAAAGAAACAATTTCACAATTTTTACTCCTAAATTTATTGAATGAAAATTCGAGTGAAATCTAACATCTAAACTCGAGATTAGAAAATTTTAATTATGGCGATTTTTGCCGCTCCAATGTGTAATTGTATTTTTCAGTTCTGGCAACACAAGAGTAAGTAAAGAACTTTTTCGAATATGCCTTGAAATGAGATAAAAGCTGTGCCTTGAAATGCAAATTATTGTAAAACTGTACAAACAACTGCAAATGTAGTTAAAATAACATAAACGAAAATTATTTTAAAAATTATTAATTTAATAAAAACAAATTTATGTAAATACTCTTAACTTAATTTTATAATAAATTTGAAATTGAAAAATCAAAATTTACACTTAGGGTGGGTGCGAACTGGCTAAATAAAATCTAAACTGAATTCAGGTTTCCAAGTTTCTATGAAATTTGAAAAACTTTTCAAAGAAATTTTAAACCCTTTTGTCAGTTTGTATTTAGTTTAGAATTTATTTAGCCACCTCGCACAGGGTCTAAATATCACTTTTATTGTTTACAATTAAGATATTGTTCTAGATGTCCGTCTGTGAGGGATGAAATATTGTTTGGCTTCCTTTTTTTCTCCAGGTAGAAATGGATGAAAATATAAAAGAACTGAAAGAAAATATATACAATATTTTTTAATATTCCCGTAAATAAATTTATATTTTATATTATAAAACTTAACTTATTATTTTAATTATTTAATAAAATATATAACCTTTGCCGTATTACGCGTCTTCACTCTTTAGCGTTGTTTCATGACTAAAGGTACAAGAGCTAACATGTTCTTTCTCTAGAAATTTCTAAACAAGCACTTCGTACACACTCTTGTTTGCTTCGTACACACACACTTGAAAGTTGAAGTATTTGTAACAAAAACAAATGCATAAAATAAATGTTACTACAACGCAGTACTTTTTGTAAATTGTTTAAAAAAATAACTGTCAGAAACATTGAAAAATCTTGCTCTAAGTAAATTAACTTCAATTGTAGTTAAAACAACAACAACCGCATTACTACACAAATAACTGTCATGTAGTAACTGCAGAACTTTTCTGAGTGTATGGTGTACTGAGGTACTGAATACTTTCCGGAATTTTATTTTAAGGGTGTGTGCGAAGCGGCTAAACTAATTCTAAACTAAATTCAGGTTTACAAGTTTCTTTGTAATTAGAAAATTTTTTAAAACAAATTTTAAAGAAATTTTAAAACCTTTTGTCAATTTGTATTTAGTTTAGAACAAATTTAGCCACATCGCACAGGGCCTAAATATATGTTTTTGTCATCAGCTGGAGAACAAAATTAACCAAAAAATTTTGTGAATCACAAAATGGCGTGGATTTTTTATGCATATTGATATTTATTAGTTTTCCCATGTTTGCCAAACAACTTCAGTAGTTAAAATACTGTTAATTACTTGTCAGCAATTTTTTTGTGTGTATTTATAAACTATTTTTATCTGTGTATTTTCCGACGTACTTTTGTCTGTTTTCCGGTTATATCCTCTTTCCCCCTTGGAACCGCATATGTTTAATATTCTTAAAAACAGTTCACAAAGTTTTTGGGTAAATAATCATTTTTATTTAAAGAATTTAGATTTTTACTGAAAATTTGCATTAAACCAAAACTAGCCTTTTTAACATAATTTATAAATTAAAAACAAAAATTATGCATACAGAAAAATTTTACATTTATTTAAGAAATATTCAATATCATAAAGATTTAAAATTAATATTACAATTTAATTATGTAATAGCGGTTGTTTATTTTTATCATAAGTATTTGTAGTAGTACAAAAAGAAAAAAAAATATATTATTATGAATATAAATAGTAAATTAATTAGTCTATATTAACAAAATCATTTAAAATGTTCATTATTTTAATGATCGTGATAAATATATTCAATAATATTGTGTGTGTGTGTACTTTGTAAAATTGTTGCATAGTTTTAGGCATTTAGAGTACATTATACATATTTGCATGAACTCTTTTTGGGGTTTTTATTAAATATTTTGTGTTTTTCATATAAAAATAAACATATTTGGATAATTTTAGATTGTTTTTAGTTTATAAGATGAATGCATAAAAAACTGAATATTTAAAAAATAGATAAAGTTAAGCCTTATTCATACTGAACCCAAAACTAGAAATTTTCGTGGTTTTTTTAGTTTTCGATTTGAACTTTGTATGGGATTTGACAATGAAAACAAATTACATTTGAAAACTACTAGTTTGGGGTTCAATATGAATGAAGTATTAAAAATTATCATGTTTATTCACAAAAAACTTTTTGTCTTATTAAAGGCTAATTGAAGGATTTTTGTTGTTATTTCGCATGTTAATTTATTTTATTAAACTATTTTAAAATTCAAAGCATTTTTGTGAATACAAGCCTATTTATTTATTTTAACAAAGAATATTTAAAAAAAAATACAATTTTAAAAAAATAGTTTGATAAAATTGTTATTTTGAATTTATTTAACAAAAAATGTTATAAATTTTGAGCAACTTATTTCGGAAAAAATTTAATTTTTATTACAAACAAATTGAATTGTTGAAGTCCATTTTTAGGAGCAAATTAGTTTGAAATATAATAATAATATTTAATTTCGTATCAAATAAACCACTTCAAAAGTATTTTTTTTTATTTTTTTATCATTCTCAAAGCCATTTAATTTTAAACATTCTAAGCGTATTCTGGGTGTGTTAAGACAATATTTTGCTATATATATTTAGATGTATTCGATGGCCAAGAATATTTTTGAATTTATCGCCGATAACGTCCCAAGTATGCCTTGCAATTAGGGCATGTATGATGAACATCCATACAATCATCAATGCAACAGGGAATCAGACAACAACCCAGCCAGCAACTGTAATAAAAGAAAATATACATTTTTATTCATTCTAGTAAGCTATTTTATCACAATTTCAAAATTTATTTTAGGAAGTTTTCGTAAATCTTTTCTTTTTTTTTTTTTATAATACTCAAGTTGTTTTAGAATTTTTGTGGTAGGAATTTTTGTGATAATTTTACGACATTGTTAGTTACTTTTACTGCTTTTTTTAGTTGTTTTTAAAGAGTAAAATATTAAATTTTTTAGTTATTATAAAGGTAAATATATTCATCGCCGTTTTAACTGAATATATGTACCTTTGTTTTAACTGTCATTTTCAGTAGATTCGTCAGACAAACTATTTTTAGTGCATAACACAAATTACTTTTTGAGGTATTTAAAGTTCGAGTGAAATATTTTTCACCAGAACAACTAACTATGCTTAAAAATTAAAAATGTGAATAAAGAGGCGAAAAAAAATATTAGAAATTAAAAATGTGCAATAATTTGCGAAATATGTATGTGAAATTCAAAATTTTTGAGAATGAAATTTAAACATTAATTGTTGCTTATGTTTTATTTTCGTTATTTTCAAATTTATTTTATCTTTTTTCTTAATTATATTTTTTTTTAATTTTTATTGTGATTTTTAGCTTCTACGAATTTGCTTCCATTTTTTCCTCATTTTTCGATAGACTGTCTGACAATGCCATAATGTTCTGTCCCTTGTGCGATCCGATAGCGATTGTATTTTATTGTAAATTACAGTTAAAACAAAGGTACATGCAGTTAAAAAGGCGACAAAGGTATTTCCGTTTAAAATAACTAAAAATTTTGTTATTTTTAACTGTTGAAAAACAACAATTTCGTAAAATTAACTGACAAATTTTTACTACAAAAATTTTTAAACAACTGAAAAAATCGTTAAAAACTACTGTTATTTTACAGTTAATTTTTTTGGTATTATAAAAAACTATATTTTAATAAAAAAAAAACAATTTTTATTCTTTCGATTAGAAAAATATGTGCAATTACTTCAGCCTATATAAAATTTGAAGTAAAAATTCCAAACGGTTATCCAGTTATTATGCTTTTATGCATTGGAGATACAATACAAGTTTCTGATTATTATTTGCAAACTAGGAATATATCAATAATAACAAATATAAACTAAACAATAATTTTTTAAATTCAAAGAAATTCAACGAAATTTTTTATCTAACAAAATCAACTGTTTACTGTAAAAATACTGTTTTGGTAGTTGTTTATTATGATATTAAAAAGAACTGGTGTAAACAACTGTTACGAAATTACAGTACATATTTTTCGTTAGTTGTTTTCTTAAATAACCGTCATAAATCTTGTTTTGCATTTTTCTATAGAAAAACAACTGTAATTACTGTTAAAAACAACAACTACTGATTACTACATAAACAACTGTCATGTAGTAACTTTCAAACTTTTTTGAGTGTAGTTTTATACCCTTTTGACTCACTGACTCTGGCTGAGATTTCAAGAAGTTTAATTGCAGTTAACGGATTTAGTTCTTTTTATTTTATTTTTTCATATTACGCACATTTATTGAAACAACTTAAAATTTGTTTTTTTTTGTTTTTCCTTTGATATTTTAAATGTTAAATGGCGCTCCTAGACGAGAACAAGAAATTCTCATTGAGTTTACGATTTAACCTAATAAATATTTCTAGAAATTCTAAAACGTCGTCCCTGACGATTTCCTTAGGCAAGAATGAAATCCGGATAGGGACATGCCTGCAACAAATTATTTATCACAATTTGCCAAATAAGTTTTGGGATTTTAGCACATTTAATTCATTTAATGCAATTATTGTTTATCCCGATATAAATTTTAAATAACTTTTAATATATTTAGTTAGAATTTAACCATAAAACTTAACCTATGATCTTCTAATAAAATTTTTTCAAATGTCGGCCAGAATCTATCGATTTTAGACAGAATCGGTTCATATTTGGACTTAGCACCAGAGAAACAAGCCAGCCGCCGTAAGCCGTTTAAGCCGCCGCCGCCGGCCATTTTTGCCTCAGCCGCCGCCGCCGATTTTTCTCGGCTCATTTCGGCTGGAAGTATCAATTTTCCAAAATAAAAATTAAAAGCAAATGTCATTTTTAAAACAAATTTTCTACTTCATCATTTCCTGAAGCATCAAGAGTATTTTTTTTAGTTAAAAAAATAAAAGAACCAGTTTTATAGTCAGAGCTAAGAAGGATTTTTGTCATAAATATTTCTTAAGTTGGAAGTTTTGCTTGAAAACTTCTGACAGATTTCGCTGAAATTTGGATATGCAATAGAGAAGAGAATCCTAATGAACAATATACATATATACTTTTCAAATGACCAAGTGTAGATTGTAGGCAGAGCTTCGAAAGAATTAATTCAATTTTAGGTTAATTCGCACAAAACCGAATTCAGCTTTAGAAATTGAATATATATCATTCCATCAAAACATTCCTTTATAATTAATTCATAGGTTTCATTCCCAAATTTTAATATTAAATAGAATGCATTATGTTGAATACATTCCTTATAGAATTACAATCAATTTAAATAATTAATTTTTTCATTAATTCTAATCTTTTACAAAATGGCTTATCAAAATTGTCATTTTATTAAATCAGTAAAAGATCTAAGGTATGAATATACTAATGATTCTGACAACACTTTAGTTTATAATTACAAATTAAATAAAAATGTGGCTTATTTTAGGATTTAATATTGATATCATATACACAACCCATAAAAATAATTAAAAACGCAACATTTATTTTAAACTTTTACAAACCGAATGAAACGTGAAAGATCATTATAAAAAGAATGAATTCATGAAAGAATTCATTCACTATGCATGAAAATTAAAAGAATGAAGCGAGTGAATGAATTCATAAGGAATGGTGTAATCGTAAGATATATTAGTAAATTTTAATTAAAAGTCCAAAAGTGAATTAAAGAATTAATTCATTCGAATTTATGGTCGTAGGTTTGGTTAAGTAGATCACATCACATTTTTCAGAACTTTCAGTACACCTGAAATTATTATCGAAAGACACATTTTTAAGACATTGCGGACGAAGATATTTACAATAATCGACGCTGTTCTGATTTCCGCATCCACAAAAAAATTCTAAAGTGAAACATTCCGAATTTTTTTGCTGTTCCGTGATCCATATCCGAATTTTTTTTTTTCGTTTTATTTCGTGTAGAAAAAGCTTGATGATAGTGAAACGAATATATATTTTTTAACAACAATTATAATATAATAATTTATTTTAAAATTAGTCTATGAATATTAAAATTTGGTAGAAACAACAAATTTTCGAAATTTTTAATTCCGTGTTATTTTACAAATCAACTCTAATTAAAAAGTTTCGAAACTAAGAACAGGGGTGAATATCTGAATTTTTTAACTTTTCTTCTAAGTTTATCAACTTTGACATCTTTTCGAGCATAATTTTTTTCGAACCATATTTTTTTCTAGTTTATTCTAAAAACACATTTAATTTTGAGTGAAAATAGAGTTTGTTTATTTCTAAGTTCCGAATCCACATAAAAAATTCTAAAGTGAAACATTCCGAATTTTTTTGCTGTTCTGTGATCCACATCCGAATTATTTTCTTCGTTTTATTTCGTGTTGGAAAAGCTTGGTGAAAGTAAAAGGAATATTTTGTTGCAAAAATTAATATGTTAAAATTTATTTTAAAATTTGTTGAAACAGTCAATTTCCGACATTTTAAATTTTGTGTGATTTTACAAAACCACTCTAATTAAAAAGTTTCGGAATTCAGAACAGGGGTGATAGTGTCAAAACTCTGTTTTTGAGCGACTTCAAGCACTTAACAATTTGAAATTCAGCAATTATAACGTTCTTGGAAAGACAAAAAATTTAGCTTTCCAAATATATGTATATAGATTTATTTATTTGTAACTGAAATATGTTGACAGTTTTTTTTTTAATATTAAAATTATTTTTTTTTTTTTAATTTGTATACTTTGACGGCTTTTTTGCAGTATTAAACAATTCTTTACTATTGTAATTCATTCTGAAAGTGGGTTTAGTTCTTAATCAGATTCTTTTGTTTAAATTAATTGAAAATTGAAAAAGTTATCGTAATTTTTCTAAACATTTAATTTCAGCAACTCGAGATTCTTGTTTGCACAATCATTAAGGTTAATATTTTCAATTTTCTTATAAATGCAGAGATTCCATGTTTATAAAAAATTGTATAACTTTGACAATTTTAAAGCGATTAAAATAGAACTTCATTTTGCCCTGAATAAAGAATAAATTAGATAAAAATTAGTTTTTTTTTTTAAACAAAATTTTGCAATTAAAAGCCGTCAAAATTAAACAAAATAAGAAAAAATTAGGAAAATCATTTTTATTTGAAAATATTTCCACACAATTTTGTTGAATATATAAACATATGTATATATTTGGAAAGCCCAACTATCTCTCCTTCTAGCTCCGTTCAAAAACTAAAAATCCTAAATTTGTAATTTTTATCGATGAATTTAACTTAAAATTATTTTTTATTTGATAATTCCAAATTTTTTGCACAATTTTCTACTGCTATATTTTGGAAAAAACCTTAAACGTCTTTAAAATACGTGTATAATGTTCTATCAAGCCGATTAAGCCGCCGCCGCCGCCGATTATTTGGTTGCGCCGCCGCCGCCGATTTTTATCCGGCTCAACCTTAATCGCCGCCGCCGCCGCCGATTTTTTGCTTGCGCCGCCGCCGCCGATTATTTTGATCGGCTTGTTTCCCTGCTTAGCACCCATATGGACTATATTTCTCATTTTCTCTTAAATGAAGCTAAATTAGACAAAATCAAAATTTCTTACTCATTTTCTAATTTTTTACCATTTTATACAAATTTTGTCAGTTATTTACAGTTTTTGTGGATAAAAATTTGGCAGATATTTTTCTATTTACTGCATTTATTAGTTGTTTTTGAAAATAATAGTTAAAAATAATTACATTTTTAGTTATTTTTTAGGTAAACACCTTTATGGCTTTTTTAACTGCGTGTAGATTTGTTATAACTGGTATTCTCACTACTCCATTTTCACTTGTTTTTCAGAAGTTATCAATTGTATTTCAGATTTATCAATTTTATTTCAAAAATGATTAATTGATTTTCAGTTTTAATAATTGTATTTCATAAATTACACTGTGAGACAAATGGTAGGGGTCAGTGATCGGGAAGGGTTCGGGGAAAGTTATATCGGTAAAAAAGAAGTTATACGTGTCCCGGCGTTTCGCTGGGCCACCCCTAGGAATCGAGATATACGATTTGACCTTTGGTGGTCTTTTTTTTGACATAACTCGAGAACCACTAGTCCGATTTTGCTGAAACAATTTTAAAAAAATTAAAAATTACAATTCCTTTAATCTGTTCATATAACGTTTTTTTATATACTCAACAGTTTTGCCGGTAAAAATAAATGTTTGTTACCGCTACCATAAAAATCAATAACCTTTTGTTTATTACTTTTTTTTAATATTTTAGGCAAAAAAAAAAACTAATACCGTTACTTTTTTTTTGATACTTGAAAAAATGTTATTAAAAAGCATAGTTTTACCTGAATTAAAGAAAATCGGGTTTTCATTGTTTAGAAAAAGTACCAGAATTTTGTAATTTTCAACCAATTTTTACAAATGAAGGCTCAGTTTACTCAGGAAAATACTAACTTTAACAATGTTGTTGTCTTAAAAGAAGATTCGAAAAAAAACCCTCAAAGAAATTGAAAAAGTTAAAAAAAAGTGAAAATTTTAATTAATATTAAAAAAATTTCTACATATTTATATTAATAATATAAAGAAAGTATATGTATATGAAAAGACCTGGCAAGGTTCTTTTAAATACCGTTTAAAAATTCAAAATCGGTTAAAAACTGACTGAGTTACAAATGTTTAATTCCACCAGGTATTACTATTACTATTATTACTATTTTCCCTTATCTCGAAAACTTTAGCGTATATTGCAACTTCTCAAATTATTTGTATAGTCAGCTAGACCTACACTGAAAATATTATTACAGTAACTGACTGTAGTTTATTTAAAACATTATCTGTACATTTATTTTTAAATGATTATACAGTTAAAAAGAAAATAAATATATTTTTCAACTTTTTTGTCATTTATTTAAAAAATAAACTACATATAAATACGGATTTTCTGTTACAGTTAATATTTTCATTTAAAATGTTTTGTTAAAAAAAAGACAAATTTTTAGATTTCTAGGTCAGTTCAAAAAACGAAATAAACTAAATATCATTTATTCATACGGATTTTGTAGTTAATTTTTTGAAAGTTAAAAAACGAAATAAATGAAAAATCATTATTTTTTACGGATTTTGTAGTTAATTTATTAACATTTAAAAATAAATGAAAAGTTCTTTTGATTTAAATGAAAAGTTAGTAGACCGGTTTTCAAGTGGTTTTTCATTTATTTTAAATTACAATTTCAGTTAATTTAAACTACAAACTATTTTGAGTGCAAAAGTGTCTTCAAAAAAAATTTTTATTGGTAGCACCGTGTTATTCTAAAAATTTGTTAAGTATATAAGCTATCGCTTCTGATCATGAATGAAAATCTAAGGATGTTTTGAGAAAACTTGTTCATTGTTTATAAAAAAAGCCTTTACGACAATTTTTTTTTTGTTTAAAAAATTTAGAAATGCTGTATATAGCTATTTATTTTTTATTGCAACTTTCTAAAAAAAACTTACCCCAATAATGCAATTACAAAACCAGATAAATATGCAATCATTCCAGGTTCAGTACGTGTTGCTGTTTCGATTTCTGCATGACATGATGGACATATCATATGTGTAGCCGTACGTCCAATAGGTACGACTGTGGTAACTATGGTGGCATTTGTGGCCGCTGCAGCGTGTGTGGGTGCGACAACGGGTGTAAACGGTCCCACAGGCTTAACACCTCCCATGGCCTCTTGATAGGATGGTGGTGCCGATGGTGGTGGTACATACGTGTATTGAGGTGGTGAGGGTCCTGGTGCTTTACTCATTGTGTTCTCTAAGGATTTGTATACTTTATTAAGTTCTTTTTGTTTGGCTTTTTTATATTAAAATCTATGACAAGTTTGTGCAACGTTGCGTATGGAATATGTATGTATTGTATGTCTCTATGTACAATTGTGTGTGTGCTGAAAGAACGCAAACTTTACTCAACAGGAAATGCAATATTCTTCTTAAATTTTGTAGTCTTTTACTTTGTGTCTGACTGTAAATAAATATGGAAAAGAAAAGAAAATTTACAAATCAATGTTTTTGAATTAGGTTATTATTCGATTAATCGAAAAATTTTTCTCAAAAATTGTTCGAATAATTTAAAATGTCCAAATTTTGAATAACGAATAATTCGAATAATTTCGTACGATTAATCGATTAATCGAAATTGGTAGAAAATTACAAAAATGTTTAAAATTTTTTTTATTAAAGTAAATGTGCTAAAAACTAAAAATTTCTTTTAAAAAATTGAGATAAATAATTTGCTGTAGGCTTTCATTCTGGCCTAAGAAAATAATTAAGGGACGGCCTTTTAGAATTTCTAGAAATATTTGTTAGCTTCAACTCAATAAGAATTTCATGTTTTCAAGTAGGAGCGTTAATAAACATCTTAAATCCCAGAGAAAAACAACAAAATTATCACAGTTTGCTTTGTCATCTTCCAAATTACTACCATGTTGTTGTGATAAATTTTTAATTATTTTTTACGACTTTTTAAACGTTGATATTAAATGAAAGCATTAATAATTATTGTAATAAATGATTACTAGAATTATTAATTACAATTAATGCTCAATGTAATAAAGCTTGTTTAGTGACCACTCTGAATTAATAAAATAAAATAAAATAAAGGGATGGAGGTACGGAAACGTAGAGGGAAAATCAATTCTTAACAGAATTCCTCTCTACATTTACGTTTTCTATGTATTCAATGCATACGAAAGAGATACAAATTAATGCACGGGGTCTTATATTCTTCTTTCGGGTGTGGTTCTCCCCGATTTGGATAAAATTTCAATATGTGAAAGAGGGGACAGAAAAAATAAAAATATTGACAATATCTGGGGCCAGATTCCCGCAGTCGTAAGAGTTCGAAATTGTTAAAAAAAATCACGTTTTTAAATTACAAGTAAAAGAACACGAACAACTATTGTTACAACTTTAACTCATATTTGTAATAAAGGAACTGAATGCTTCACCTCTAACCTGTTTTTAATCTTTGTAATGTTTTAAGTAACAATAATTGCTTTCGAATAACACTCGATCACGACTGCGGTAATTTGCCCCCTGTTCTGAATTATTACATTTTTTTTATTTTTATGAATTTCAGAAGAGTTACTTAATTTATTTTTGTCGCTTTTTTAAAATAAAATGATTTAAAACACAACAAGTGTATGTATATTATTTTACTGAAATTTTTTTCGATTAATCGATTAATTTTAAAATTTTGTTCAATTAACCGGTCAAGAAAAAAACCCGAATAATTATTTGCACGATTAAAATAAAAAGCCAATTAATTGAATTCCCTAATCTGAACATACGACTGTGATCTGAAAATTCGTCAAAATTTAACGCTGGGTTTCATACTGACGGTTTAGGAGTTAACTATTAGTTAGTCGGCTTGCCTGCAAGTAGTGATATGTACTTTTCAACAGGTTTTCAAGAGAGCAAAAAAACTGATTTATATCATCATATATCATTTATTAACATCATATGTCTTAATGATTCACGACCTCATTTACTTAAATCATCATTAAGGCATATGTCAATAAAATATCTTAAAAGGATAATATAAATCAGTTTTTTGCTCTCCTGCAGGCATGCTGACGATTTACATAATTGTTTGACATTTTTTTGTTTGTTTATACACTGGAAATATTATTACAGTAAATGATTGTAGTTTATTTAAAAAGTTATCCGTACATTTATTTTTAAATGATTATGCAGTTAAAATGAAAAGAAATATATTTTTCAACTGTTTGTGTCTTTTATTTAAAAAATAAATTACGTATAAATACGGATTTTCCGTTACAGTTAATATTTTCATTTAAAATGTTTTGTTCAAAAACGAAACCTTTTTAGATTTCTAGGTCAGTTAGAAAAAGCCAAATAAACTAAATATCATTTATTCTTACGGAATTTGTAGTTAATTTTTTGAAAGCTAAAAAAACGAAATAAATGAAATATCATTATTTTTTTAGGAATTTTGTAGTATATTTATTAACATTTAAAAATAAATGAAAAGTTCTTTTGATTTAAATGAAAAGTAAGTAGTCCGGCTTTCAAGTGATTTTTCATTTATTTTAAATTACATTTTCATTTAATTTAAACTACAAACTATTTTGAGTGTAAGTTAACCCTGCAGTATGAGCAAAACAGTTTATATTTTATTTATATTTTTTTCATGACCTTTTTAATTTTATTTAATGGACATATTTTAACTCATTCAGGACACGTCATAGCTCCGCTGGCCAATGCTTAATAAGGAAAATTTTGAGAATGTTTTTGCCTTATATCGCTCTCTAGTGGAAATATATTGGCAATCAAAGTTGAAATTTTGAACGCTGATATTATAATTTTTTGTAAATTTAGTAGTATTTTAATAAAAACCAGTCATTATGCGCAAAAACGGAAGAAATTTTAGCACACTTTCGATTTTGTACATTTGCAAAATTAATGTTCCGATTTGTCAGATTTTCATAAGTTATATAAAATTGACTAATTAATTTTAAGCACAGGATTAAAGTCTCATTTTTTCTCATCAAGATATTAATGAAATATTCAAAAGCAAAATTTACGAAAAAAACAATTTTTATGGTTTTCTGTAAAATAACAATGCAATTTTTTTTTATAAAAAACTTTTATAAAAAATTTCTTCTTAAGTAAAGAAAAGTTAGGAAAAACCGTGAACTGGAAATATGTTTTTTTTGCCACCCGCCCTATTGCGTTGTCACAAAAAGGGTCGTAAACCGGGGTTCAAACTGCGGATATAATACTCTCAATTGTTATTTTCATTTGTTTATTTATGTCTAACATCTTTTTTTCAGTACTTTGCAATTATAAAATGACACATTTAACTTTCTCTTGGAAAAACATTGTGAATAGTACTTATAAGAGGGTGTCATTGTCATAAACTAAAGTACATACTTACGATATATCTACATTAGAATGTCCCTTAAAATAGCGATTTGTTGATTTTCGTTCATTACACCCCCCCCCCCCCCCCCCCAGTTTTATTGGAAATGGTCCCAAATGGAAGAAATCGATTTTTTTATTTTTTTTGGAAAACGTTAACCCGTGCCGAAAGTTGGACGAAAATGGCCCATTTTGGAAAAAAGTGTATTACTATTAAAAATTCCCAAAATTCGAAATTTCGAAAAAAATATTTTTTATTCCATTTATTCATTTAATATAGTCAAAATGATTCAGACATGGAATTTTGACTTCAGCGGATATCATTAACCCACTTTAGCCTGGAATCCAAAATGATCTACGAATTTGATAAAAATGCAAAAACGTGTTTTTTTTTTAAATTAATGGCGTTTTCTTTTCTGAAAAAAATGTTGCCTTTTTTTGCACTTTGCTTTTAAATTGCCTTTTTTGTGTTCTTTTCTAAATTAAGGGTAACATTCTAAGAGGGCTAGGTGTTCTTTTCTAAAAATGTTGCCTAAATAAAGGGCAAAAGTGCAACATTTTTCGCCCTCAAAAAATTTACGGGGTAGAGTGTTGCCCTGTTTTTTTCTTTATGTCAAGGCCATGTGTATATAATGTAATGTTTTTTGCCAGCTAACTCGCAACTTGGTGGCCTAGGGGGTACTATCATGGCTTCTAATGCAGTAGGTCGCAGGTTCAAACCCCGGTTGGAGCACAAAATTTTTTTTGTTTTTTTTTTTGTTTTTATAAAATTTTAATTAGAATTTTATAGTTTTGCTGTTATTTACTATTTAACAATTTTTTTAGGCTGAAAATAAATAAAAAATTATACAATTTGTTTTAAATATGAAAAAAAAATTTTAATTGAAAAAAGAAAATACATAAAAAAATTTATTTTTTACTTTGGCTGGAATTTGAACCCGTCCAACCCATGTCAAAGGCAGGCATCACAACCGCTAGGCTACAATTAGTAATAGTTTCCGTAAACAATATTGCATACGAGTATACAATACACATACATATGTTTAGAAAAATGCAACAGTGATTTTATTGTGTTCTATTCTAATTGGAAAAATGTAACATTTTAATGGGGTGAGGGCAACATTTTTAAAATGTTGCCTTTTAACAAGGCAACATTTTTTTCCAGAAAAGAAAACGCCATAAGTTTAAAGATTTTTAAAAATACCTAATTTGGAGATGTCGATTGCTATTTGTACCACACAATAGTTGATATTAAAGAAAAAAAAATTAATTGTAAAAATGATAATTCGAGTTTGTGTTTGGAGCGACTGCTTTCCAGGACATTTTACAAAAATTGCTCATTTTGTCAAAAATTAAACAAAATTTTAATGTTTTCATCAAATTTTACACAGTTTTTGGAAAAACAACACTTAAATTCGGTTAGACTATAATTATCTTTACATTTGTTTAAATACAAGCTGGGAGACCCTAACGCACATATAACACAATAAAATAAAAAAAGCAAATCTACGTTATACCGATTGTAGTATAAAAAAATTTTAAACAGGTTATGTTTATAATTATTCCGCTATAATCGAACGTCCATGAGCAAAAGTTTTCAGGAAGTAACGCGAATAAGTTACGTTA
The DNA here is from genome assembly GCA_949987735.1 of Leucophora obtusa. NCBI lineage: Eukaryota > Metazoa > Arthropoda > Insecta > Diptera > Anthomyiidae > Leucophora > Leucophora obtusa. The sequence continues at coordinate 228,073,068 of OX465296.1, forward strand.
GATGAGAAAATGTATAAACATTGAGTTTTCAACGTTGATAATTATCTGTGTTGAAAGTTAACGTGAATACGAAAAGTAATGTGTTAGTTTTTGTCTTAAACCCGTTTTTATGCACTTTGAGTTTTTTTATGAGTTAACGGATATAGTTAAGTCGAAAACACAGCTATAATCAATTTCGTAATTAAAACTAGTTTTTAGTTTTTGTATTAATCTTATTTTTGTGTATCATTGAAAATGTATGTAAATAATAGTGTCCGACCGAACAGTTCAGCCAGAAAATGTATTTTGGTCGGTATTCGGTATGTTGAAACATTGTCGACAAATTTAGCTTATGAATATATTTGTTAGGCCACTTTAAGTATCAAATTTAAAAAAACTACGAAGTTAAACAACAAATTTCCAATTCGAAATTTCGGCTAAATTGGAAAAATTTCGGCGGCCGAACAGTTAACTTTCCATCTAAAATACGGGATTTTCCTTAAATTGCAATAAATCGCTCAAGAAACATTTTGTTCAGTATCAGAATTTCTCAATAATGCATCTAAATACCGAAAAACCGACAAATGTTACTTTTTGGCCGAACTGTTCGGTAGGACACGACACAGAGTGAATTTTGTTGGACCAGTTTAAATGAAAATTTTCAGTAAACTAATGATGTTTTCTCCACAAACTAACCGAAAATATTTCTTAAATTTGTTGAAAAACCTTCATATAACACTATGCGACAGTCAAAATCGGGATGGGATGAAACCAACGGGAAATGTTATATCGGTCAAAAACAAGTTATACGTGTCCCGGCGTTTCGTGTCATGTTTCTTTTGACATAACTCGAGAACCACTAGTCCGATTTTGCTCAAACAATTTTAAAAAAATTAAAAATTACAATTCCTTTAATCTGTTCATATAACGTTTTTCTATATACTCAACAGTTTTGCCGGTAAAAATAAATGTTTGTTACCGCTACCATAAAAATCAATAAATAACCTTTTGTTTATTACTTTTTTTTTAATATTTTTTTCTTCATACATTTATTTTTACCGGCAAAACTGTTGAGTATATAGAAAAACGTTATATGAACAGATTAAAGGAATTGTAATTTTTAATTTTTTTAAAATTGTTTGAGCAAAATCGGACTAGTGGTTCTCGAATTATGTTTAAAAAAATACCACGAAAGGTCAAATCGATATATCTCGATTCCTAGGGTTGACCCAGCGAAACGACGGGAACGTACAACTTCTTTTTTACCGATATAACTTTCCCCGGTAGTTTGAACCCTTCCCGATCACTGACCCCTACCATTTGTCTCACAGTGTAATTTATTAATCTAGTTTTATTGAAATATTTTCATTAAGCGTGAATTAAGCATGAAACTTTTAATAAATAAAATGTAATTTTTCACACTTTATGAAAAATTACTCTAATTCAATGAAAAATTTCAATGGACGAGTTCCAGTGAAACTTCATTCGTTTTATGCAAAAATTCATTAATATCATGCTGATAATTCTTTCAATGTAGTAAAGGACAAAAATCGATTATTGTCGATATTGTGCCATCGATTTTTCGATAGCTTTTGCCATGAGGAAAAAAAGTTCTACTACGACATATCAAAAAAATAATATTCGAGGCGCCCTTCATTTGTTCTAAGTTTTCTATTACACTTGCATTAAAAACATGTACAAATATGTACGTATAGTAACAGACAACAGGCAATTTCATCCCATGGTTATGATAGAATTTCAATTCCTGGTTTTTTACATTTCTCTATTAAAAAACAAAAATAACGAAACTAAAAACGCCCATACCAACAATACTTTAAATTTGTTTGATGAACATTTTTTGCAATACAGCCAACACATAAATTGCAGACATATTTAGGGGAACATCAATATACCTAATCCCTATTTATGTTAAAAGTAAGGTTGTTTACCATTTCAGTTATAAAATAACAGTATATGCCGAAATCAAAACCGAGTTGAACATTTTAAATATTGGAAATTGTCTTTATAAGTATTTCGCAGTTTTAATTTAATTGGTTAATTGGTCAGTAAAGTAAAAAATGTTGCTGTGTCAGCAAATTTTTAGTCAGCAGCGTGCTTGAAAAAAAGTTATTAATTTGAAAACCATCGAGCTGATTTTTACCACAAAAATTATAATATCAGTAAAAGTTTTGCAAACACTTAGTCGATTGCAAATAAAAAAAATTCTTGATAAAATCAATAAAACTTTTTGCTAAATATTAGTAGAGTGAAAAAAAAAACTCAAAAAAAAATTTTTACCAACATTAAAAAATATTTTTTTGTAAATTTTTTTTATTTTTTTAATTAGCCTTATATGGCTAATTAAAGCTACTAAAAAATATATAACAAACATTATATACAAAGGTTGAGATTTTACTACATTTTATAGCATTTTTTTTAATGAAAAGTCTAAAAAATCGACAAAATGGCTGTTTTTAGCAAGGATTTCTAAAAATGGCATTTTTACAAAATAAGTGGAAAAATGGCATTTAATGGCAAATGCCAAAAAAAAACTTGATAACATTTGTTTTTGTAAATACTGAAATTATTAGCTATAATACACAAAGTTGTTGTTGTTTACAGAAAAACCCTGTTTATGCCTGCAACATTAGGCCTACATGACATTTCGTCATTCTGTAAATTTTCTAGTGGGGCGTTTTTGGCCAAAGGTATAAAAATTAACCCCATATGGATCACGTTACACAAAATAATTATTTTTATCCAGTTGAGATTTTTTTTTATAAATTTAATGGCTTTACAATTTAATAATTAATATTAAGTTCCATGGGTCTTTTCTGACCCCAAGCCACTAAGGGTTAAATTTTTTTTTAAAGAAATGAAAAGACAATTATAATCTAACCAAATTTGAGTGCTGTTTCTCCGAAAACCGTATAAAATTTGATGAAAACATTGAAATTTTAAAAATTTTTGACAAAATGAGCAATTTTTGTAAAATGTCCTGGAAAGCAGTCGCTCCAAACACAAACTCGAATTATCATTTTTACAATTAATTTTTTTTTTTTTTTAATATCAACTATTGTGTGGTGTGGTACAAATAGCAATCGAGATCTCCAAATTAGGCATTCTAAAAAATCTTTAAAATTAATTTAAAAAAAACACGTTTTTGCATTTTTATCAAATTCGTGGGTCATTTTGGATTCCAGGCTAAAGTGGGTTAATGATATCCGATGAAGTCAAAATTCCATGTATGAATCATTTTGACTATATTAAATGCATAAATGGAATAAAAAATAATTTTTTTTCGACATTTCGCATTTTGGGAATTTTTAATAGTAATACACTTCTTTTTCAAAAGGGGCCATTTTCGTCCAACTTTCGGCACGGGTTAACGTTCCAAAAAAAAAAAAATCAATTTCTTCCATTTGAGACTATTTTCAATAAAACTGGGGGTGTAATGACAAATCTATTTTTAAGGGACACTCTAATGTATGTATATGATCAAAGTTTGTAAGGGATCAAGTAAACAATTATCTTTAGGGACATTATATGGATATGTATGTGTTTGCGTCGGTGTATAATATGAATGTTTTTAGTTTGCAATCATTCAACTCAAACTTTTAAGTATGACAGTGGAGTTCGATTATAATGAACTCGCAGGGGCCGGAAATTTTTGTTTCTTATAGGCGAAGTTCGCTATAAACGTGGTAAACATTTTATAAACATCTTTTAAATTTCTAGACTTTCTCAAAATACACTTATTTGATTTTTTTACATTATTTAGAAGATTCTTCTATTGCATTACGTTTCATATAATTTTAAGTAAATTTTGAATTGAAAACTAATTATTTTTAAGATTTGTTAAACATTTTTTATTTTAAAATCACGATTATTTTATTTGTTAGTTATAAGCATGGTTGGCAAACACTAACCGTAAAATTCCAATAACGATTTAAAACTAACGAAATAATTTAAAATAACGTAAACTTTAACCCTTAAATGCATGGTGTAGCCATTTGGCAACATACCAGTTTTTTAATACAAAAAAAAACCTACTTGTTGCACAAATCTGCATTTTTTGGGCACTAGGTTCCTTCTGTACAAAGTGTTCTTATAATTTAGTTCATATTTTTTAAACAGTTATAGGAAAAATCTTGGTTTTGCTTCGTATGTTTGTGAAAAATCTAAAACACATGTTTTTTTTACAAAAAGTGTAATATTCAAAAATCTTTGTTTAAATATTTAAAGTGGTATTCTCGCAATAAAATTCATTTTGGCGACAATAAATGTATAATTCATAGTTTATAGATTTTTTTTGTTTTTTTCTCATACACGTTCAAATAATCACAATTTAGCTATTTGGCAAAAAACCACATTTTTCAATAAAAGTTACACTTTTTTTAAACATTTTTTTTTGGTATTTTTCTTGAAATGTACACGCCTTTAGAAATCATATATAAAAAAATGGCTAAAATCGAAGAGATCATGCATTTAAGGGTTAAAATGTTCTAACGAAGTAACTTACAATTTTATTTTTTTTCTCTCAAAATATCATACATTATATATTAACTTTCGAATTTTATTGCACATACATATCGTCATATGAAATCAAAAAGCCGTTAGTTACATTTAAAAAATTTTACAGGAGAAGCAAAAAACTTTTTAAAATTGTTTGAGCTTACACTTGGGTCTATTTAGAATTTTGTTAATAAAATTGTTTTGTTTAGTCGTAGGAGTGCAAAATTTTGCAGGAATATGTATTTTGATACGGTGCATCATAATCGATCAAAATGTCGATTTTGAATTTTTTGTAACTTACGGCTTTTTTGATTTCATATGACGATATATTGCTGTTGTTTACACACACACACACTCAGAAAAGTTCTGCAGTTACTACATGACAGTTATTTGTGTAGTAATGCGGTTGTAGTTATTTTAACTACAATTGCAGTTAATTTACTTAGAGCAAAATTCTGTAATGTTTTTGACAGTTATTTTTTTAAACAAACTTCAAAAACTACTACATTGTAGTAACATTTATTTTATGCAGTTATTTTGAATTTTGTTACAAATGCTTCAACTTTCAAGTATGTATGTGTACGAAGTAAAGAAGAATGTGTGTACGAAGCATTTGTTTAGAAATTTCTAGTGAAAGAATATAAGAAGAACATGTTTTCTCTTGTCTTAGTCATAAAACAACGCTAAAGAGTGAAGACGCGTAATACGGAAAAGGGTATATATTTTAGTGATCTATTAAAATAAGGTAAGTTTTATAATATAAAATATAAATTTATTTACGGGAATATTAAAATATATTATATTTATTTGCTATCAGTTCTTTTATATTTTCATCCCTTTCTATCTGGAGAGAAAAAGGAAGCCAATCAATATTTCATCCCTCACAGACGGACATCTAGAATAATATAGTGAACAATAAAAGTGATATTAAATGTAAATTTTGATTTCTCAATTTAAAATTTATTATGGAATAAAATTAAGTTAAATAAATTTGTTTTTATTAAATTAATAATTTTTAAAATAATTTTTATTTGTGTTATTTTAACTACATTTGCAGTTATTTGTACAGTTTTTCAATAATTTGCATGTACGTTGTTTTAATTGCATTTGTAGTTGTTTTTACTACATTTGTCAGTTGATTTTTAACAGTTAAAAATAACTTCACATTGCAGTTGATTTAAATGCAAATGTAGTCTACACCTTTTTAACTGCAAATGCAGTTATTTTAACTTCCACTTGCAGTTGATTTTACCTACATAATACCCTGAGTGCATAAGATATTACAAAGTGACTGTCCGTAAAATTGTCAAAAAATTCTCAAAAAAGGATTACCTTTTACCTTCAAATACCATTAATGAAATAACTTAAGATACCGATAACCTTAAAATACTCTAACGAAATACTTTTGAAATAACGTTATCCACTATCACAAACTTTAAGTATCGGTTGCCAACCCTGTTTAAAAGCGTAATAATTTGTATGGAAATTTGTTAATGGGACCAAGTAACGAGTTCGCAAAAACCGATGTTCGCCATAACCGTAATAATTTGTATGAAATATGTAAAAAAAAGTGTAAGATAAATCGTACTTATAAAAAAGAAGTTCGTTATAATCGATGTTCGTTATAAGCGGTCTCCACTGCATTTACTTAACTATTGTAACCACACTTTACATTTGTGTAATTTACGGAAATTTTTATGTCAATATTATGTCATTATTATCAGTGTGTTTGTTAGTTTTTATAATGGTGTTCAAGTTGAGTCTCTATTGAGTTGTTTGGTTGTTGTCACTTGCAAATCTATAGATATGGTTTAGATACATATACACTCAGGGAATTATGTAGGTAAAATCAACTGCAAATGACAGTTATAATAACTGCATTTGCACTTAAAAAGGTGTAGACTACATTTGAAGTTATATTAACTGCAATATGAAGTTATTTTCAACTGTTAAAAATCAACTGACAAATGTAGTAAAAACAACTACAAATGCAATTGAAACAACATACATGCAAATTATTGTAAAACTGTACAAACAACTACAAATGTAGTTAAAAAACATAAATAAAAATTATTTTAAAAATTATTAATTTAATAAAAAACATATTTATGTAAACACTGCTAACTTAATTTTATTAGACTAACATCAACGAAATTTAACAATGCTATTTTTATCCTTTTGTTATTATTACTCTTTTTTGCTTTGAACCTTAATTCTTAAGATATCTCAGCTGATTCTATTCAACTCTGTGTATGATAAACACAGATTTTTGAATTACAACGAACCGTTAAATTTAAATGTATGTTATTAAATTATATTTTTGCACCGTGTCAATGTGTTTAAGATGAATGGTTAAGGTTCAAAGCAAAAAAGAGTAATAATAACAAAAGGATAAAAATAGCATTGTTAAATTTCGTTGATGTTAGTCTAAGTTGAGTTGTTGATAACAAACCCGATTTGCTTTCAACAGCCACATAAGTAGACGATTATCAAGATATTAACCCACTCAAAGGCGAAAGGCACTGATGATGGCTTTGTAGCGAAAGCCGAAAATGCGCATTCTGCCTTGCTGGTCTTATCGAATTTTTTCAATAATTTTTATTCTTTGTAATTTACTTGTAAAAATTGTATCATCTTTCTTTGATTTGAAAATAATTTAAACAGAAAGTGATATTAATTTATGATCTTGAGTCAAACTAAAATAACATTCATTTACTTAAAATAACAGATCAACTAAAAACATTTCCCCCATTAATTTTATTATATTTAAAATTGAGAAATCAAAATTTACACTAATGTCACTTTTATTTTTCACTAGTAAGATATTGTTGTAGATGTCCGTCTGTGAGGGATGAAATATGGCGTTGTTTGGCTTCCTTTTTTTCTCCAGGTAGAAAGAGATGAGAATATAAAAGAACTGAAAGAAAATTAATACAATAATTTTTAACAATCCCGTAAATAAATTTATATTATAAAACTTACCTTATTATTTTAATAACTTAATAAAAAAATATATAAACTTTTCCGTATTACGCGTCCTCACTCTTTGGCGTTGTTTTATGACTATGACAAGAGAAAACATGTTCTACTCATATTCTTTCACTAGAAATTTCTAAACAAGCGCGTCATACACATGCTCCTGATTGCTTCGTGTGTGTGCACACACACTTGGTAATATAAGTATTTGTAAAAAAAATTCAAAATAACTGCATAAAATAAATATTACTACAATGTGGTAGTTTTTGTAGTTAGTTTGAAAAAATAACTGTCAAAAACATTGAAATATTTTGCTCTAAGTAAATTAACTACAATTGTAGTTAAAATAACTACAACCGCATTACTACACAAATAACTGTCATGTAGTAACTTCAGAACTTTTCTGAGTGTATGTGACCTTCTCCGAGAAAAGGGACCTAGTGTGTGAAAATGAAGTTTTTTTCTAACTCATTTCATCTTATTCTACAACCTTTTAGGTAGAACTCCCAAAATCAAGTGATCGTTTGGGAATTCAAACGATCACTTGATTTTGTATCACTTGATTGAAAAATTGAAAATAACATTCGATTTAAAAAACTTGTAAAATTAACAATTATGTTATTTTATTACAGTAGCCGTGTTTTCGACTTAACAGAAAAAAATGCAAAGTATACAGAAACATGTTTGGGACAAAAACTAATACACTACTTTTCCTATGCACGTTAACTTTCAACGCGAATAATTATCAACGTTGAAATCTCAACGTTTATAGATTTTCAAATATAACATTACTTCTTCGCGTTACTACCTAAATAGTTTTGCTTTAATACTTTTGATTATACCGTGAATATTATAAACATAACCTGTTTAAAATTTGTATATACTTTAAGCGGTTAAACGTATATTTGCTTTAAAAACTTAACGTTGATAGGTATAAGCGAAAGTACAGCTAGTAATACTACATTTATACTTGAGCAAAAACCACCTAGTTTTTGTACAAAACTATTTTTTGCTTGTTTTTTTTTGTATGCGTTTTAACAAGTTAAAAACTACAAGAGCCAAAAACCAGGTAGTTTTTGCTCAGATATAAATGTAGTATAAAAGAAGAAACCGAAAAAAACAAGACAAAAAAATTTATAGAATTCACAGTTAAATTATAAATATGTATGATTTTTCAGTTTAAACAATTCCTTAACTTACGTAAAAAGCTGGAATTTTGCAACTTATGCAAAATGTTGATTACTTGAAATAGTTCGAACTTTTATGAATGCCATTAATAAATTATTGTCTAAAATCATACACTTTATTGAAATTAAAATGTTGAAATTGTTGAAATACTATTTAAGCTAATATCGTAGTTGTTTATTTTCAAAAACAATCGAATGCCATTCCCAAATTACTCAATCGAATGAACTAGAAATCGATTGAATTACCAAACTTTCAAATCGATTGGGCAAAAATCATTTTGGTCACAATGATGTGACCAAACTTCTACGAAATTTTATTCTTTTTATGAAAATCCATAAATAATATTTTTGCTCCAAAAACTAATGAAAATATTTCATAAAAAAGTATTTCATGAAGAAAGAAATTGTAAGTTAGTTTTCGTAAATGGCTATATTCACACTCAAAAAAGTTTGACAGTTACTACATGACAGTTGTTTATGTAGTTATTAGTAGTTGTTGTTTTTATAAGTAATTGTTTGTTGTTTTGCATTTTTCTATAGAAAAACAACTGTAATTTCTGTTAAAATTACCAACTACTGATTACTACATAAACAACTGTCATGTAGTAACCGTTAAACTTTTTTGAGTGTAGTTCGCAAAAAAAAATCAGCAATTTTTATTGTATCTCCAATGCATAAAAGCATAATAACTGGAGAATGGTTTGGAATTTTTATTTCAAATTTTAAATAAAGAAAAAAAATATTTTTTTATTAACCCTTTGACGACCATAGGCAATTATGCTTGCCAAAGGGTTTTTCGCACTTATAATTGCTCAGACAAAAGATAGAGTAAATACGTCCAAAGGTGATTTGTATAGGAGGGTTGAGGCAACAAAAGTGTAGTAGGCGGTAAATCCCTACCTGGTGCCACTTTCCCCTTGCGAGCCCACGAAGTTAGTTAATTAGAATTCTTCATTTTAAGGGTAAAAACTTTGACAAGCGAAATGAAGGGCAAGCAAGGGGTCTATGAGGCCAATTTTTTGTGAAGTATCTATAATTTAGTTGCAGATCACAAAATTAGAATAATAATAAAAATCGCTTCGTCCGGAACGGCGGGGTCGTCAAATGGCAAATATTTTTGACAAGCGAAATGAGAGGTAAGGAGGGGTTCAACGGAGTAAATTTTTCTTGGCATAACTATTATTAGGTCAGAGATCATGAAAATCGTAAAAGCTTCAAAATCTCTTCGGCAGAAAATGTATGGTCGTCAAAGGGTTAAAATATGTCTTTATAATATTAAAAGAATAAACTGTAAAAAACAGTAATTATTATCCATTTTGTTAGTTGTTTTAAAATTTTTTTAGTAAAAATTTGTCAGTTATTTTTAATTTATTTGTTAGTTATTTTTCAATGGTTAAAAATAACTAAAATTTTAGTTATTTTAAAGGTAAATATCTTTGTAGCCTTTTAAACTGCATATACCTTTGTTTCAACTGTCATTTTCAGTAGATTCTACCGACCAACTTTTTTGAGTGTCCGATTAAAAATTCGTCAAAATCTGGCAATAGTGTAATTAAAAATAAGAAAAAGTGTAAAATTTTATAACTCAGAAGACTATGACCAAATGTTTGACTGACGAAAATGTTTTATTTATTTTATTTATTATTATTACAATACATTGGGCGCCTTAAAGGCCAATTATACATATTAGCACGATGAATCATAGAGGAATACATTTTGGCGTATTTTATGTTGTGTTTTTAAAAGATAACACTGTTCTGCATCGCCGAGTAACATAAATGAAAGAAGGTGTATCTTACTCATTCATCGATGCTGAAAAGGAATTCAGCCTTTTAAATTTTCTAGAACGTCAGATTTTAGTGAAATTTTAGGTGAAATTGCTAAAAAATTTTCTCTTTGGACCAAATTTATGAACACACTTAAAAAAGTTTGTCAGTATAATCTACTGAAAATGACAGTTAAAACAAAGGTATATGCAGTTAAAAAGGCGACAAGGGTTTTAAAAATTATTTTTAACTGTTGAAAAATAACTAACTTAGGCCCGATTACTGAATGTTCAGTTGGGCTCTAACTGGGACTTGAACTGACACATTTGTTGTTGTTTCCCATATAAAATTTTAATTCAACTGCCGGCTAAATTTTAATTGAACATTCAGTAATCGGGCCTAATGCATTAAAAATAACTAAGTGTCGTAAAATTAACTAGGAAATGTTAGGGGCAGTTCGAATGTTCTTAGCCTAACAATGAAAAACAGGAGCTAGATAATCAATATAATCTCCTGAAACTTCAATACACTTAGTCCAACGTTTTTCTAGCAATTCTATCCCATGATTAAAATAATTTTCTTGAAGCTCCTAAAAATAATCGTTTACTGCTATTGCATCTTCATTCGAGGTAAAACGTTTGCCAGCAAATCATTTTTTTAGATTTGGGAACAGGTAGAAGTCAGAGGGAGCTAAATAAGGAGAATAAGGTGGGTGGTCAAGCAATTCGTACTTCAATTCGTTGAATTTTGAAATTTTCATTCGAATGCGTTTTGTGTCAAATGTTAACAAATGCGGCACCCATCTTGCAGAAAGCTTTTTCATCTGTAATTCTTGATGCAAAATAAAATGTACTCGATCATTTGAGATCGTGGTATCGTAAATAAACAACTACGATATTAGCTTAAATAGTATTTCACGCACTTTCACTCGTCGATTGTCTAATGCCATATCATGGACTTTAGCTATGATTTCTGGTGTTGTTGCAGTTTTTGGACGTCCATTTCATGGTTCATCTTCAATGCTTGTACGACCACGTTTCAGCAACCCAATTTTTACTGTTGCATATGAAGGTGCACTTTCACCTAACATATTCACCATATCATTATGAATTTCTTGTCCCGATAAACCTTTGTTATGTAAATAAGAATACGTATTTTCAGACCCATCCTTAGTATCTTATGGCTTTATGTGTTAATAATTGATAATGATCAGGGCAAGGACTTTCATGCAAATGCATGTTTGTAGTCAGTGGCCCAAAAATGATTTTGACCAAATACTTTTCCGAATCAAAGAATTTGCAAAGAAATGGCATCGATTTGTTGTTGCATATTTTTGCATATTTTGTTTTAAATGCATATTTTTGCATATTTTGCTGTTAAGTGCATATTTTATTGCATATTTTATGATTTTTATTGCATATTTTTGCATATTTTGTACATTATTGCATATTTTTTTAATATTTATACCCTACACCACTATGTGGTCAGGGTATTATAAGTTTGTGCTGATGTTTGTAACACCAAAAAATATTGGTCGTAGACCCACCTTATAGTATACCGATCGGTTCAGAATTTTTTTTTATTTCGATTTAACGATGTCCGTCTGTCCGTCCGTCCGTCCGTCCGTCCGTCCGTCCGTCCGTCTGTCTGTCTGTCCATGCAATCTTGTACGCACTCTACAGGTCGCACCTATTAAGATATTTCGATGAAATTTGGTACATAGACCTATGTTGGCCCAAGGACGAACAAGTTTGATTTTTTTGAACATCGGTCCATGTTTAGACCTAGTGCCCATATAAGGGTCCTACCAAAATTATATTGTTTATACGCTGCAGGTCGTAAATATTAAGATATTTTGATGAAATTTGGTACACAGACCTATATTGGCCCAATAACGCAGCCTATTGATTTTGGTGAACATCGGTCCATGTTTAGACCTAGTGCCCATATAAGGGTCCTACCAAAATTATACTGTTTATACGCTGCAGGTCGTAAATATTAAGATATTTTGATGAAATTTGGTACACAGACCTATATTGGCCCAATAACGCAGCCTATTGATTTTGGTGAACATCGGTCCATGTTTAGACCTAGTGCCCATATAAGGGTCCTACCAAAATTATACTGTTTATACGCTGCAGGTCGTAAATATTAAGATATTTTGATAAAATTTGGTATACAGACCTACATTGGCCCAGTAACGCAGCCTATTGATTTTGGTGAACATCGGTCCATGTTTAGACCTAGTGCCCATATAAGGGTCCTACTAAAATTATATGGTTTATACGCTGCAGGTCGCAAATATTAAGATATTTTGATAAAATTTGGTACACAGACCTACGTTGGCCCAAGGACAAAGCCTATTGATTTTGGTGAACATCGGTCCATGTTTAGACCTAGTGCCCATATAAGGGTCCTACCAAAATTATATTGTTTATACGCTGCAGGTCGCAAATATTAAGATATTTTGATGAAATTTGGTACACCGACTTATGGCAGCCGAAGGACGAAGCCTATTGATTTTGGTGAACATCGGTCTATGTTTAGACCTAGTGCCCATATAAGGGTCCCCCCAAAATTATATTGTTTATACGATGCACGTCGTAAATATTAAGATATTTTGACGAAATTTGGTACACAGACCTATTTTGGCCCACGGACGAAGCCTATTGATTTTGATGAACATCGGTCCATGTTTAGACCTAGTGCCCATATAAGGGTCCTACCAAAATTATACTGTTTATACGCTGCAGGTCGCAAATATTAAGATATTTTGATGAAATTTGGTACACAGACCTATATTGGCCCAATAACGCAGCCTATTGATTTTGGTGACATTAGTTGGCTTTTACCCAGACTGGTGTAGGGTATTCTATAGTCGGCATGCCCGACTTTAACCTTTTTACTCGTTTAGATATGAAATTCGATTTAAGAATTTATACTTTAAAACTAAAAAAAATTCTAAAGAATTAATTATTTGGAAGCTCTGTTGGTAATATAACACTACACTAGAAAGAGAAACACATAGTATACAATATGTTGTCATCCACTAACACATTTTTTATAGATGTAATTTTAAATTAACGTTTTCGGGTGTTATTGCTCACAAACAGAATGTTGAAAAACTTTATAAAAATTATTTTAAGGAAACTTGTCCCCAAGCATTAATTTCTGCCACTTTTTTCTCTGAGCTACGAAATTGAGTACGATTTTATAGTACACATATTTAAGTTCTATTTTCTAATAAAGTTTTTTTCAGGTAAAATGCCACACACCTTAATATTTACAATCGACTGTATTTCTTTTTATTTTCACTGAATTTTCTAAAAAATATGTATATTTAACTATGTGTATTTGAAGACATATTCAGGGTGTTCGTTTACTCGAATTTCTTACTACTTTTACTACAATTGCAAAGTTTTAGGCTTGTTCGTTTACTTACTACAAGTTACTACTTTTACTACAGCTGGAAAAATTCAATACAAAAAGTAAACAAAACTTTCCAATTGTAGTAAATTCTTACGACATTTCGAGTAAACTATTTGTTTACTTTTTGTATTGAATTTTTCCAGCTGTAGTAAATATAGTAACTTGTAGTAAGTAAACGAACAAGCTTATTGTAACCGATACCTGAATTTTTACGTTTATGTTAGTTTTTAATAAATATAATTAAAAAAACATTTATTTTTAATTGCATATTTTTTGGTTTTTAGTGCATATTTCGTTATAAATGCATATTTAAGTGCATATTTTCTATTTTATAGTGCATATTTTAAGCCCATATTTTCGATTTTTTAGTGCATGAAAGTCATTGCCCTGATAATGATCTATTTATAATTAATGTGAAAAAAATAAGCAAATTGAAACAACTCAATTAGACTAAGATAAACAAAATTCTAACAATGCTATTTTTGATCTCTGTTATTAGTGTTTTTGCTTTGAACATTAATTATTAGTATCGCAGCTGGTTCTAATTCAACTCTGATTGACAACTCATGCAGTTCAGAATTATGAACGATAATTAACCGTTAATTTTAAATGCATATTGCAATTATTTTTAACCTTTAACTTAGAAAAAAGTACTAATTTCAGCAGTTTTTTCTGCAAGGTCATTTTTAAATATTTCTTACTACCTTTATTCTATTTTTACAGGTTTATTTCTATGAGTGTGCCTTTTTGTCTCTATCTTTCTTGAATTCAATCTGTAGAGTGTGAAAGTAAAGTCAACACGATACATGAAATTAATTTTCAGAGCACAGATTACACTGCTAGAATTATCTGCATGCTATTTTGAATTTTGACACTGATTCCATAAAGTTTAGCTGAAATTCGTCCATTGAAACTTTTCATTGAATTAATTTCATACACCAAATGAAGAAGTTACATTAAGAAAAGTTTCAGAAAAATCATAAATCTATTTCATAAACTATCAGAATCTTTTCATTTAATTTGTGAAGAAATTTTCATTAGTTTAGTGAACACTTTCATTAAAAATCGTCCAATAAAATTCTCTCTGTGTATTCAAATTAGCTAAAAATTTTAATAATACATTGATAAGACCTGACATCTCCTATTTAATGTTATATTTTCTAGAGGTATTTCACAATTTTATTTGTTGTTTACAAACTTTTTACAATAACATCAACATACTTAATCACGCAAATTATTTGATTTAATTTTCATAGTATGTTAAAAAAAATAAAACGTGTATTAGTAAATTGTTTAATACAATTATTAACTAAATTAATAAAATAAAAATCACACTTTATTTTTGATTCATAACAAAGAAAACCTAAATTATTTAATTTGAATAGTAAATATATTTTTTTTTAAACTTCTCTTGAAGATGACATCATTAAAATAGAAATTAATTAAATTTATTTTTATGAAAATTAATAAAAACCTAAATGAACATAAAAGAGACGACTCTAAATATACGAAAAAAAAAATCAAATTAACAAGGTCTTCTCATAAATATTTTAAAAATAAAAGCTGTATTTTTTGTATAAAGAATAATAAAAAAAGCACTGCAAAGTTTATTTAAATATACTAAAAGAATCTTGTAGGTAAAATCAACGAGCATATAATCTCAAGAGCATGTATGCGTCTCTAACTGGCTCTGGCCGACATTTGAAGAAATTTTATTAGAAGAGAATATTAAAAATTATTTCAACAGATATGTATGCAAAAATACAATAATACAACTAAACTCGTTAAGTGCAATTTAACTTTTTGAAATTAATGAGAGAGTCACTGAGAGAGTCACTGAGAGAGCGCGTAACAGTACGTGAGCGACTTGCATAGAGCCTGGTAAAATCAAGTAATAATAATAATAATACTTAAAAAAATAAACAACAATTGTATCTAAAAATAAACAAAATTTTAGATACAATTGTTTCACGGAAGAAGTATATATAAGCCTTTTGAATAATCGGAAAACTTTTCAGAAAAATCTAAAAAGATTGGCTAACTAATTTCGACACATTTATATGAAATATATTAGGTATTTCAAATTGTGGAAATACTCGTACTAAAATCTGATCATAAATTAGTTTAAAAACTCTTTTTAGATGAACAAATTTTTAAATAAAAACAACTCCAAACATTAAGTTTTCGAAGTCATTTTTAAGCTTTGTTGCCCGGAAAGGTATTTTTTACGATAGGAAATATTCAGAAGCTGAAATTTCGAGAATTTTGTAAGAATGTGTTTTTATGAAATTTCAATTAAAATTTTTAATTCCTTTTTATACCCTACACCACTACGTGGAGAGGGTATAAGTTTGTGCTGATGTTTGTAACACCAAAAAATATTGGACATAGACCCACCTTACAGTATACCGATCGACTCAGAATCAGTTATTTCGATTTAACTACATATATCCGTCCGTCTGTCCATGCATTCTTGTGCGCACTTTACAGGTCGCAAATATTAAGATATTTTGATGAAATTTGGTACACCGACTTACGTCGGCCCAAGGACGAAGCCTATAGATTTTAGTTAAAATCGGTCCATGTTTAGATCTAGTGCCCATATAAAGGTCCCCCACCAAAATTGGCTTGTTTACATGCTGCAGGTCGCAAATAGGAAGATATTTCAATGAAATTTGGTTCGCTGACTTACATGATCTCAAGGACAAAGCCTATTAATTTTGGATAGGATCGGTTCATATTTGGACCTATCCCCCATATGGGCTATATTTCCGATTTCCTCCTCTTTTATCATTTTATAGAAATTTTTGAGACAAGTCCATTTTAACCCATTCGAATTTCAGATCCAAACATTAGTTGGATTTTACCCAGACGGGTGTAGGGTATTATATATCGGCATGCCCGCCTTTAACTTTTTTACTCGTTTTTAACTAATTTTATTAGTTTTAGCTAAAATGTTTACCGACTTTTTTTCTATTAGTGTAATAATACACTATTAAAAAGGTTTTAATTTTATGTTTATTAAAATGACGTGTACACTCAAAAAAAAAAAAGTTCAGCTATTTTTTTTTGCTATTTTCAGCAAAAATTTTAGTTTTATTTTTTTAGCACTAAACTAATTTTCAACTAATGTTTTACTAATTTATTTTACTTCCAAAATTGGCTCATAAACTTATTTTTAGTGCGGACAACAACCAGACAGATAAGATATAGGTGTTGCATATTGGACAATAGATGTAGTGCGGACAAAGAAAATGACATTTATACACAACTCTTCCAAATGTACATTTATACGAGAGATAAAAATGCTAGAGATAGAGCAAAAAGTTACCTTTAATATCTTAAATCTTTCACAATAGAGCTATTTTGAGGTGTTTTTTGCTCTATCTCTAGCAGTTTTCTCTTAAGACATATAAAAAATACAACCGTGAAAGATTCTTGTATCTGTGTTTCCTAGGTAAAATAAAAGGACCCCAAAATATTGCATATACATAAAAATATAACACAATAAGATAAAATATGATTTAAATTATAGACGAAATAAATTCTTTAAATTTAATGAAGATAAAAAGTGATTGTATAAACAAAATGTTGATTAGATTAGATACGAAGGCACTACGTACCGCGACCAATATAGATCTTTTGTGTTGCCTAGAGTTCCCTAGAGATTCAGGCTACCAATAAAGTCAATAATCCCATTAGGAGAATTTTCCCAAACGTCCGAAGGTGACACGAAACGGTCACCCAGAAATCTGAGTCTCCGCCCTACGGGAAATTTTAACAAACTGTCACCGAACTGGCCCCTTTATATGAAATAGACTAGGACTTTGTTTTTTATGAGAGTTCAGTAACCTGTCCTAGGATTTGTCTTGTGACATGTCACAAGGGGTCAATTTCCCCCTCCTATGACAACGCCATGTAAAAATGACCAGTCTATTTCATATAAAGGAGCCAGTTCGGTGACAGTTTGTTAAAATTTTCCGTAGGGCGGTCACACAGTCCCGGACATTCGCAGAGAATATGCTTCGATGTCTCATTTTCCAGCTCACAAAACCTATAAACATCAGTGTCTGACCGGCCTGTTTGTGAAGCTGGTACCTGAGCCCACAGTGCCCAGTTAAGTATCCCGTCAGGGTTCTAAGGTTACCCCTGTCGAGTGACAATAGTCGCCTTGATACTCCTCTGGACAAGGAAATAAATCTTTTGGCCTGTCTTTGGCCAGTAGAAGTTTCCCAATGTTTAGCAAACTCAGTCTCTCTCCACTGCCTGAGTTTGTCCCTAGGGTACCCCCTAGGTATCCGGACGGATGACGGGTCGACGGGCTCCACAATTGGCTAGACAATCAGCCGTTTCGTTACCCTCGTGCCCTTCATGACTAGGAATCCATCCCAGTGTAAGGGAGTTGTTCCTACCGAGTTCGTTGAGAATTCCCACACACTCCATGACCAGACCAGATGATAACCCGTAAGCTCCTAGAGTCTTTAGCGCAGCCTGGCTGTCAGAGAAAATGTAGATGCGGGATCTAACCGTGCCTCTCCGCAGGCACTCTCTCACTACTTGCGCATTGGTAACGCACGTTGCAATCTGGGAAAAACGCACATTTGTAAACTTATATTTTCAGCAAATAAATTAACTAAAGAAAAATTTCTCTAGCAATTTTTTGAGTTTTTTTCAGTCTGCAATATTTAGCAAAAAGTTTTATTGATTTTAACAAGGATTTGTTTCATTTGCAATCGACTAAATTTTAGGAAAACTTTTGCTAAGATTACTATTTGTCTGTTAAAAATTAGCTTGATTTTCAGCAAACTACTTTTCCTGAAATTATCAACTTTTTTGCAAGCACGCCCACGACTAAAAATTTACTGACTTTTTTTGAGCGCACATATGTACATATACTACCCTAACAACTTGAGTTTCGTACGGCTTAAATATATTTGATTTGTTTACTTTTAATAAAGTGTAATTCAAAAATTAACGGACAGATTTGTCCACATTAAAATTTTTTTTAAAGCTCGTGGTCAGTAAATTAATATGCAACCCAATAATTTTCACTACTAATAATTTTCTAAAAACTACAACCCTGTTTCTTAAAATCCCCTTAAAATGAAATTCTTTAATTTGACCACTTAAGTTTCGTACTATATACAAAGTTCCGTTTTTTTCTGTATAAAATCAGTTTTTTATTGGAGTTTTAAGTCAGTCGAGTTTATTAAAGTGTAGTGACTATTGAAAATAACAAAATAATTAAAAATATTAAACATGTCACGTGGAAAGGCTGCGTCTAGAGAAATCCATGAATTGGTAGTTCAGAAAAGGAATAATAGCAAATATTGTAAAGATATTGGAACGCAGCTAAATTTAACTAAATCTACTATACAGTATATTATTAAATCATACAAAAAACGACTCCACTGATACAAATTATACAAATTGTGGAAAAGTTTCCAGTAGCACACAACGTGAAAAACGGTCATTGGAGGTCATAATAAAAAAAATAGGAGAAGCACAGTCCGAAGTTTGGCTGGCGAGTAGTTTTTGGCTATTGGAAGAAGTGTAGGAAGAGAAACTACAAGAAAGCATATAAAAAAGTTGCAATATCTGTTTTACAAGGTAGGTAGAAGCTGATTTCCTAATTGTATTCTTATAATGAAAAATGTACCAATTTTTAGGCAAAGGCAAAACCCCACCTAACTGCTGTCCAAATGGAGAAACGACTCTTATGGGCAAGAGAGCGACAAACCTGGACCCAAAGACAGTTGGACTCCATTATTTTTAGCGATGAGTCCAAGTTTGAGTTATCTATAGGGGATACCCCCAGTGAGGTAATAAGAACCAGAAGTGAAGCTTATTATAGAGATTGCCTCAAACGTACAGTCAATTTCCCTGGCAGCGTTATGATATGGGGCTGCATGTCTGCTAAGGGCGAAGGCAACTTATGTTTCATAGAATCAACTGTAAATGCCTCCCGATATATAAATATTTTGAAAGAACATTTGGTAGCATCAGTAGAAAAACTAAGCTCAGCAAGACGCAGCTCCGGCTCATACTGCTAAAACTACAAAAAAATGGTTTCAATAAAACAATATAAACATTCTGGACTGGACATCATCAAGTCCAGATCTCAACCCCATTGAGTCGGTTTGGGCAATTATGAAAAGACGCCTAAGAAGTGATCCTTAAACAAAAATTGCAGGCCTTAAACAAAAAATACAACAAATATGGGATTTCATTACTACGGAAGAATGCCAAAACTTAATTAATTCCATGAACAAAAGAGACACTGCTGTTACTAATGCTAAAGGTGATGTAACACAATATTAATTTAAGGTTATTTATATGTATAGTACGAAACTATAATGGCCAAAATTTAGAACACTACATTTAAGGTACCTGAAGTTTTTGAATTTTTAATTATAAATTAAATTATGAAATTAATTTTAAGTTTCCGTTTTTAATAAAGAAATAATTTATTTTTAAAATGGTGTATTTTATTTTTCAATCTAACAGCTATTAAGGAAAATACATAACCTCGAAGATGATGTATATAAACATAATACAGGGGTACGAAACTTAAGTTGTTATGGTAGTATAAATATATGTTTTGCGTGGTTGATATTAAATACAGAACAAAATGTATTTAAATGTAGGTATAGGAAAAGATACATGTTAGATTTAGCAACATTTTGTTTACACCCTCAACAAGAAATTTGTTTAAATAAAAACAAAAATATAGACATTTGTTTAAGTAAAAAACACAAGAATAAAAATAAGTACGGATATTTAAAAAGTTAAATATTATGAGTTAATGGGTCATATGAATAAAGGCTTCATTAGTCTAATCGTAAAGTAAAAAAAACGTATCTGTAATCAATTCAATGTGTTAGATCTGTCAAAACAACAGAGTAGTACATTGGAAGATGACAAAGCAAATTGTGTAAAATTTTCTGTTGTTGTTTTTGTTTTTTCTTTGATATTTTAAATGTTTAATAACGCTCCTAGACGAGAACAAAAAATTCTCATTAAGTTTGTAATTTAACTTAACAAATATTTCCAGAAATTCTAGAAACGTCGTCCCCTGACGATTTCCTTAGGCAAGAATGAAATCCGGATAGGGACATGCCTGCAGCGGATTATTTTTCACAATTTGTTAAATACGTTTGGGATTTTTAGCATATTTAATTCCTTTGATGAAATATAGAAAATAGTTTTGTCTTTTTTCTATGCATTGAAACTGTTATCAAGTAAAATCGTAAAAAAGTTCTATTGACAATAGAAATTTTCTATTTTATTTATTACTTGACATTAAATTCTATGCACAAGAAAAATATAAAAAAAAACAATATTTTTATTTTTTATACTCTTTTTATTCATTGTAAAAGTTCTACGTTACTTTTTTTACGATACTTCCAAACTAATTTGGGCTTAAAATTTAGCAATTACTTCGAAGTAATTACTTTGGGCTTTTAACACCAAAATTACTCATTGGTTTGTAGAATAGCATCAAATATAAACGAAAATAAAAAAATAAATTTCCAGTCTACTCGCAAACAGACTAGAATTGTGAAAAAATTATCATTGACTCGTATGAATAAAAAATAGATATTGGTAATAGTGAGAAATATTTTCGTTTGTGTTTCATGATATTCTGCAAGTCTATTGATAAATTTGGTGTTAAAAGTTATTCCTAAGCCTAAAGTAATTACTTCAATGTTTTATTCATACATATTACCCAATATTTGTTAAATTTTATTTAGAGCCACATGCATAATCACTTTTTAAATTTATAAGCAACTTATAAAACAATTTTTTCATACAAAATTCATTTTATAAACGTGTTATAAGGTTTTCAAATTATTATGCATGAGCACTTTAGTATTTTGAGAAAAGTTTAAATATTCTTTGAAATGAATTTAAATTTATGCAAAATATTATTTTATTTTTCATTAAAGTAACAGTATATCCTAAGTTGTTTGGATTTCACGTGATTTTTCATGAGCCTCAATTTTACACAAGAAAGTTGTAGATTTTAAATAAAAATAAACAGAGGGATGATTTATATAAGGCTTCGTGTACGAGTATCGTGTATTGTTTTAGGTATTTTATGTCAACCGTCATGCATAAAAATGGAACCTACACTGTGATATATACACACATAATAATCCATGCATCAAATTACGAAAAAATGTCAAAATAACAAAAAATTTCGTAAAATATACGAAAAATGGTTTATATTACGAACGTTTTTGTTGTTTTGATGACATGAATTTCGTATTTTTATGCATGGATTATTATGTGTGTAGGAACTTTTCATGAATCCTTATTTTAGTTAACATAAAAAATGAAAAATTAAATAAATAAGCATTGCCAAAAATTAAAATTCTGTGGTGTTTAAACATGAAAGCACAACTTTTTAATGGTTAAATTAAAAAAAAAAAATAATAATCAGGAGTGAAGAAAATTCAAAAGTGAAGTCCACCAAGGACTGATTTGAACTAAAATGAGTAAAATTTGTCCATGGGTAATTTGATTCAAATATCAAAAATATCTTTGTATACACTCTAAAAATGCTTGTAAATTTACTACTATGAAATTAGTAAATTTTTGTTTGATATAACGCATGGTGAGTAAATATAAACACAAAATACGTAAAATTACTTTGTACATATTTTAATATACACAGAGAGAATTTCTTGGACGAGTTTTAATGATTTTTTTTCAGTAATCTAATGAAGTTTTCTTCACAACGTGAATGAAAAATTTCTTAATTTTAACGAAAAAGCTTCATAGTTTTTATGAAACTAGCGTTTAATGAAACCTTTTCATTGAATGGATGAAATTTTTAATAAATAAAATTAAATTTTCCATATAATTTTATGAAAAACTTCATTAGCTTAATGAAAAGTTTCAATGGACGAGTTCCAGTGAAACTTCATTGATTTAATGCAGAAATTTGTTAGTATCATGCAGATAATTCTATGTATATAATATAATATAATTGTATGTACCTATAATAGCAAATGCAATAATATATAGGCATTATGTGTTTTTAATTAAAAATGTTGTGCGTACATTTTTGATTTGTTGACAAATTTATATTGTACGCACAAATTGTGTAATTTTACTAATTTATAATAGTAATGAAAATATACAGATATGCACATTTGAAAATCCAAGAAATTTTGTAATATAAAATAAAATGTTCTAAAAATAAATTGTTTTATTACAAATTTTTCCAAAAAATGTGCTAATGCTATCAACCGGACCAACAATTGCAGTATGCCTGTGCAACATCTACACTTGAAAGGTAACGATAAAATTTATTTCTCTTTCAATGATTTCGTTTCACACTATTCTTTATAGGTTTGTGGAATCTGAGTCGGGTAAATCAAACAGTCGCATAGGTAAAGCATTGGTGCCTAACAGCAACTGATTAGGTGATAGGTACGACCAGATTTACAAAAAACCATCAGATTCAAAAATGACTACAATAAAAATTTTATGATAAATAATTATAAATTACCTGAATGAATGTTTAGATTTATTGATTTAGGTAAAGGAAAAATAACGTATTTTTGAATAATTGTTGCTATATTTCCTATTGAAAAAAATCGTCATTTTGAAGAGGAAAATCGTCATTTGGCTATTTTCCATAGTAAAAATCGTCAAAATGACGACAAATCGTCAAAACTGGAAACATTGTTTGTCACTTTTTCCTAAACAAGATGATTATTGTTTTATAAAAAATTTTTTTTATTAATTAAATAGATTATTTTAGGGCGATCAATCAAAATAATGGAATATGAAGATGTTGGTACGAGTAAAAACATTTTTAATAAATTTTTCAAAAATCAACCAATCAGAACTATTTATTTTTAAATACTTTGTTCTGATTGGTTGATATTAAAAACATTGATCAATAATATTGAACGTGTATGTTTGCCTTTAAAAACCTTATTGACTAGGCCGGGTCGATTTGTAGGGAGGCAAAAAAATCGCTCAACTGACAAGGAAAATCGTATTCTAGGGATCAAAATAAAAAACTTTGCCGGAGTAACCATACCTCCAAAACGAATACTGATGTCCCAACTTTTGACCCGTAGGGTCAAATTTTAAAAAATCCCACTTTGACCCATTTAGAGTGCCCCAATCGTGCACCTGGAACCCCCTGGGGGTTTCCCATACAAAAATTTCCAAAAATCAATATTTTTGGCACTTTACAAATTGGTGCACAAATGTCCCACAAATCTGGATTTTAGCGAAAAACCATGGGAATCTTCCATTTTAGGTATAGGATGTGTTCAGCGAACTTATGTAAAACACTACGCGGAATATTTTTGTGGAACATTTTAACCGTCTAACTGTGACAGTTTCTTCTGGATTAGTCCTGTGCCAGGTTCATTGACGTCAATGATGTAACAGGTTATTTTTCCCACGGGGTGTTTACACAAATATTAGTTTACAGTAAAATGTTGAAAAACGATTCTAGAAATCATGTAAATTTATTTTAGGGATACAATTAGTAGGTATATCTTTTCTTCGAGTTCTAATTAATTTTTTTAACGCCTTGCGCTATTTTACGAGCATTTACTGTAGTAGTCTTACATTTTTTATAACATACATTTAATATAATAAAACTAATACATATATATACACTTTATATTCTGCAGTTATGCCGAGTTGCAATTAATTAACTTTTTAGCATTTCAATAGTGGTAAATTATACACACAGAAAAAATGAAATCATTTCTTTTTTAACTCAATTAAAAATAAACATTTAACAGTGGGTCTCTGCAGGTTTAGACTTTAGTTAATAGTTAACCCAAAAATTTGTTGTTGTCTTGTGTACATTTTTTTTACATTTTCTTTTGTTTATAGTTAAGTTAAATTTAAACCTACAGTATTTTTTTTTTTATTATTGCTATATATTTGTTGTTGGTTGATACATTTAGTATCATATACCAGAACTGTTATTTTTTTTTTTTAAAGGTAGCTCTTAATCTTTTAACTTAATTTCTTATTCTTAATTTTTTAAACACAAAATTTCATTTTCATTTATAAGACTTTTTTGTCGTCTTTATCCTTAATGGCAAAGGTATCCTCGAGTTGTCGGAGTATGTTATAGTTCGACATTACATTGGTCAATGAAGTTGGAAAGCTGCAAAAGATCTTCGGTTGTTCTGCTTTGCAAAAGTGCTTGAAGATTATTGAACTTGTTGAAAAATTTGAATTTAGTACGGTAACTTGAAAAATTTTGACACTGAAATATAACATGGTTTTCATCCTCTGGCACGTTGCAGGTATCACAGTTGATACGGTTTTGTACTCCAATCAGGTGGAGATAGCTTGTGCCATATGAATGGCCGGTGAAAAGTCTTTTTAGTCTTTTAATCTTTTTGGGAGGTAGTGGTACGTTGTTGAACCAGTGTTTTGTTGGGGGATGGGGAAAGATATTTGCAAAAAATCTGCCCATAGTAAGCGAGGTTTGCCTCCTATATTCATTTGTCCATTCATTCCTCAAGGTGTTATAAGCGTTTTTACATGCATCTTTCAAGGATAGGCTGATTTGACTTTGACTGCCCATGTTGACAGTAAGTGCGTTCCTTTACTTTTTGGGTAAAGTTCGGTAAAATGAGAGTAAGCAAAAAATCCTCTCACAAAATGACAAAATTACTCAAAAGTAAAGGAACGCACAAAACCACTTTTCGAGCCCAAAAATCAGTGTTGCCATTTCAGTGCTTTTCGGGTATTTTTTGGTGGTTTTTTCCTTCCCATACCCGGTGATTTTTTACAAATACCCGTTTAAAAAAAGCGGGTATTTACAATGCTTTTTCAGATTTCTGGCAGTGCTTTTAGTGCTTTTTGTACGGTTTATATTTTTGGTATTTGTTCTCGTTTTTTTCAATTTTTAATTTTCTGTCAAAGTTGAAAAAATTATACGAACTATACAAAAAATACATTTTTTCACAATGTTTGTAGTACAATTTTAAATAGCAACTTCGTTATATTTAAACTTGAAAATTTTGAAATATTAATTTGGTTCTTTTTTACCCCTTTTTGGTAATTTTTTTTAACCCTTTTTACACAATTTTACAAAGCTAAAATGCGTTTTTAAATTCTTGACTTAAATTTTTCAAAAAATTAATATCGTGCTTTTTTACTCCATTTTTAATAAATTTTTACACTTTTTACCCGTTTTCACAATGCTCACGGTGCTTTCCTGCCTTCAAGAGTTGGCAACAGTGCCAAAAATGCATTTAAAAGACAAATGTGAAAATGAGTATAATTTTAGTTTGAAAAATTGAATAAACACACATACATATTTATTTGTATTTAAAAGTTCTTATTGATTTTGTTCAATTAATTATTATAAATAACACTTTTTTTGCGTATTGGTTTGTTTAATTTAATTTTTCAATTTATTTTTACAATTGTTGTTTTTGGTTATCATTGCATCAGCTGTTAGTTTTACAATTTACCAAAGTTACCCGAAGAAAAAGTTTGGGTAACTTTGGTAAAAAGAGAAACACAAATGAACTCTCTTGAATACTCTCATTTACCCAATTTTCGAGTACGGGAACGCTTTTTGGGTAAGTTTGGGATCACGCGGTAACGTAAAGAAACGGACCTTGTATGAAACCGACCGTTAGAGTTTTTGCATTTTAAAAATAAGTAGAAATATATTGAAAAAGAAAATAATCTTTGCAAAGTTACAAGATAATATTCAAATTTAACTGTTTTGAAAATAATGATTTTCTTTTCTTCTGGCTAAACTTCGGTAACATGAGTGTCGGCAAAAAATCCTCTAACAAAATTAACCCTCTAATCTAAGCGATCGTCTTTTTATTCCTGAAAGTGTAGATGTTTTCTGAAAGCAAAAACTCTGTGAAGTATTTGTCAGGAGAGTATCCTGATGAAGAAAAATAGCAGTTTTTAAAAAAGTACTTATTATGTTAATTCATAATAAAGAAATTGACCTCGAACTGAATTAATATATTGCTAATTATCCCGACTAAAAAAGATGTTATATAATCATATATCACCATATATAAGCCCATATATATGTTCATATCTTATTTGATCCGAATATTGGAATATATAATTATATCAAACGAGATAAGCATATTATCTAACCTGATACAATTTGATCCGAAAAATGGGTCTATCTAATTGCATTAAATTATATATAAATACATATAATTTTATAAAAATTTTTAAATAAAATTTTAGTAAATATTGTTGAGATTACTTATTTTCATTCATATTAAATACTAATGGCTGACAGAACAGTTTGGCTAACAAAGTGGGTATTGGTCGATCATTGGTATTGATGGAAATAAGGATTGAATGCGATTTAGGACGCTTTTAGTACGCAAATTGTCCTTAAACTTAGAATAACGCAGTTTGAAACTGAATTTCAATAAAAAGCAAAATTCAAAACGAGGAAAAGTCGTTTAGAAAAATTTATGCTAATAAACTTGAAAATAGCTGACAAAGTAAATTTTCGGTTCAACTCAAATTTACAAAAATTTGTCGGAACAACTTTTTCCAGTTTAGAGTTTTGGTATTTCTTATAAAATGTGTCTTTCTTATAAAATATGTCTTTCTTATAAAAAAAAAACTCTTTCTAAGTTTGTTTTCTTCATTGTTATAGTGCAATTAAACTTTATAAAATTTTGTATAATTGGATATCATGTCATGTTATATATTTTGATATAAGATTGTTTATAGAAGCTTATACGCCATTATATATAATTATATATAAACTATATCGCAGATCTCTTAATATATAGATGGAAACCAAATCGCGTATGATTATATATAACGTCATATCAAACATATTTATAAAACCAAAGTGTTAATATAAATGTATATGGTTATATAAAGCCACGCATATAAACATTTATAATAATATCAAATCATATAAGATTATATGAAAACTTTTTTAGTCGGGCCCGACTAAAAAAGATGTTATATAATCATTTTGGCACAGCCAGTAGTTGTCCAGCTATTATCACTCATTTATGTGTTTAGCCATCAAATATTATATGTCTCGTTAGCTCAGTGGGTAGAGCAATCGACTGCCAATCTGACGGCCTGGGTGGGTTCAAATCACGGCAGGACCAAAAAAATACATATGAACTTTTTTTAAATTTTATTTTGGAAAATATATTTCCAGACCACTTATTTATTGGTTTTGCCAATGTTTAAAAATTTTGTTCCTCCAGAGCTTTTCCGGCGCTTTTTGAACAGCCGGTCCTTTTGTCTAATGATGTTATCATTTTGGGAATGGAAAAGCACTTTTTTCCAGTACTTGTACCACCTGTTAAAGTGCTTTGCCACCGCTTTCCCGTTTGTATTTTTCTGACTGGGTACATATAATTTGATAAAGATTTTCAAAAAAAATTTTAGTAAATATTATTGAGATCACTTATTTCATTCATATTAAATACTAATGCTAAATGTTTAGAACAATTTTTGCTAATAAACTTGGAAATAGCTGACAAAATAAATTTGAAATAAGGCATAAAATATTTATTCGTCTTAGAAAGAATTGACTTGTTACCGAAAATGTATAAAAGGCTAATCTTGTACTTTTCGTTGAAATTACATATAATTTGATAAAGATTTTCAAAAAAAATTTTAGTAAATATTATTGAGATCACTTATTTCATTCATATTAAATACTAATGCTAAATGTTTAGAACAATTTTTGCTAATAAACTTGGAAATAGCTGACAAAATAAATTTGAAATAAGGCATAAAATATTTATTCGTCTTAGAAAGAATTGACTTGTTACCGAAAATGTATAAAAGGCTAATCTTGTACTTTTCGTTGAAATTAAGTGAAAAAACTTGACTAATGTTTTCTGAAAATTATTCAAAACTAATATAATCTCTAAAATTTATGAAAGGATGTAAATATCCCCAATACATCTTCTAAATCCCTAAAAAATCGCCTGTCCCCAAATAAAAATGATTGTCCCCAAGACAAACAAAATATCCCCAAATTTGGGGACAAAACCCCAAGTCTGGCCAGCCTGCTTAATCTAGTGTGAACGTAAAGCAACAATAAGAGGTTAATCACAACAGGGTCGATTGTCGACCGACGACAGCAAAAGTCGTCACGATTAATTTAAATTCAGCGACAATCGACCGTCGACATTTGTTGACATTTAGAAAAAAAGGAAAGCAAAACAAATATTCTTGTTTTGCTTTCCTTTTGTATTTGTTTCATCACAATTCTTCACCAATTCAATTGGTCTTTCACTAATTCTTGTTTCTTTATATTTTATTGTATTTAATTTTGCTTTTTTGCCGTAAATTATGTATTTTAAATTTCAATTATATTTCTTCTGTCAAAAAAATAAATTTTTTGTAAACAAATTACGAATTTTTGCAGCTCTAATACGAATTTCTAACAACTCTGTTCTAATGGCTATCTTTAATTAGTTAAAAATATGGCAACAATTTGACAAATATTTTAAGTGTGTATTAGTGAGTCGTCACGAAAATAGAATAGATTCTATTCCGACGACAAATCGCCGGACGACATGACGACATTTTGCTTCCCATACAATATATATGAAAAAGCAACTCTCGTTGTCGTTGTCGACCCAGTTCTGATTAATCTCTAATATTGCAAGTGTATGGCCAGTAGGGTTTGGGGTTCGGGAATTCCCGGGCGGGAATTCCCGGGAAATCCCGGGAAAAGTTTGCCGGGAATTCCCGGGAAAATAATATATTTTTCCCGGGAAAACGGGAAATTTTAAAAATATTAAATTTTTTAAATTGTTTTTGTTTCGAATAGGATTTTTTAATTTTAGTCATAAAAAACATTTTAAATACCAAAACAAAAATGTAATTGTTAAAATATTTTGAAAGGGAATACATTTATTTGACACAGAAATAAAATCTTTGCCAAGTAATTAGGAGCATTTCAACTAATAAAGATTTTTCGCATAACTTATTCAAAATTTAAGTAGTAAAACCTAAAAACTTGGTAAAATGTTTAAAAGAAATATGAAAAAATAGCTTTGTTTCTTACAAATAATCGCCCTTAGTATCTAAATTTTTCAAATGTATAATTTAGGTAAAGTCGACTTTAGTTAAAATATTGGGTGGCAGTATACCTTGACTTGATTTATTTTTGGAGCATTCTGATTGGTTAATTTATTTTTAACCAATCAAAATATTTGAAAAAATAAATATTTTTGTAAGGTTTTCATACACAAAATGAACAAAACCGTTTGATTAAAAATAAAGTCGACTTTAAATTTAAAATACTCCTTTATATTAAGGGTCAATAATTTTAAGTAACGTTTTCATTAATAAATATGAAAAGAAAAGATTAATGGTTAACGGTGGTATCTAAATTTGGTTATCCGACATCTAAATTTGGTTCACAAAAAAAAAAATTGATGGTCATGCAACTTCTCTTGAAGAAAACAACAACAAGAACAACGTTTCAGCTAAAATTAGCAAAGTACCCGAAGAAAAAAGTGTAAGCTGAATAGGCATTAAAGGTTTTATGGTAGGGCAAACATTTCCTGAAATGGTTCCAAATTAGCACCATAACTAGATCTTCGTTTATTCGAGAA
The DNA here is from genome assembly GCA_949987735.1 of Leucophora obtusa. Taxonomy (NCBI): domain Eukaryota; kingdom Metazoa; phylum Arthropoda; class Insecta; order Diptera; family Anthomyiidae; genus Leucophora; species Leucophora obtusa. The sequence goes on from OX465296.1 coordinate 228,103,518, forward strand.
AGTTTTTATAATAAAAACCTGGCATTGCAAAAAAATGAAACCGATATAAAGAACATTATATTAAATTACTACAATCATGTAAAAGATATCATGATAAAAGAAATATCGAGCAATATTTCTAACAATGGGAGATTTACTATATTTTTAGATGAATGGGCAAGAATATCACAAAAGAGATATTTGAACATATGTATAAACGGAAATAATTCATTTTATGAAGAAGGAAGATGTAATGCTGATGAAATAAGAAGAATTGTAGAAATAAGACTAGAAGAGTTTTATTTGTCTTTGGAAAATAACATTGTGGCCACCATATCTAATGGGCCAAGTATGATGAAACGGTTTGTTTGTTTGGAATCATGCAATTCATTTGGCAGTGCTTAGAGTAATTTATGTGAAATCAAATGTTCAACATTCTGATATTTTTACTTTGAATTCTCACTACACAGACTGAATTTGTACTGAAATAGTGTTTTTTTTTAACAAAAATTACTTATATAGGTGGTTTTCATTAACAATTTTGTTCAAAAATATTTCCCGGGATTCCCGGGAATCCCGGGAATTAAATTTTTTCATTCCCGTTTCCCGGGAAATAAAAAAGTCCGGGAAATCCCAAACCCTAATGGCCAGCTTAAGTCATAAATGCCGAACAAAATTATCATATTTTCTTTTGAAAATTCGTAAACATTATTTACTGTGTCGAAGGTGTCACAGCCAGCAGCCTTTGAAAAGATAATAATCTACCCTCTACCCAAAATGTAGTAACGAAAGTTGTTAAATACAAGAAAAAATAGATCTAGAATTCAAGATTTACGGAGAAATAAAACTGATACAAAACATCTGTCAGAGTGAAGAGTATTTACATAAATAAATGTAAAACAATGATCTGCAGATAGAGTATATTTTAGCAAAATGACGTCATTTACATCACAACAAGGGAAAACTCTATACTATTTTCCAATGTACTATTTGCCTGTAATACTTAATACAGAATATATTGGCAATACTACTTATAAAAAAATATATTGACCCAATTACGCAAGCGCTTTTAAGATAGAGAAAATATTTGCAAAAAAGAAATACTAAATAAATTACATGAATAAAAAACAGTTTCCATAAAGATATAAAAAAAACAGAACTGTATATTTAATAGAAATTAACGTCATGGTAATATTAATTATATATACATATATATATGCCAGAATATAATTATGCAATTTTCGTACACTATAAATGTAATATGTAAAGTTATTGAAAGTATTCACAGCTTTTCTCTCGGTGTGTACGACTTTTCATACAATCCCATTAAAAGGAAGACAAAAGAGAATAGCAACAAAAAATATAATAACAAAAGTATTTTTCAATTTTTGCAAATAAAAATAACCATGTTTAAAAACCTTTTTTTGTTTATTAATTTAATTCCATTCAACATATGAGTCAATTCTTTTATTTCTTAAAATCTATACACAATTTTATATATTTGTATTATTTTGCAATTATTACTTTAGCTTTATTTCGTGAATTTTCTTTTAAAAATACTTTCGTTTTAATATACTTTTTTTATTTTACTTCATCTACTTTAACATAAATATATACTTTATATATATTTATATGTATTCAAATGATTTCACTACACTATTTATTTCGTTTTATTATTGTACGAAAGAAAATTCACACGCGTCTTTGTAAAATATTCAATACAAAATTCAATGACGGAAAATAATAAACTGTCTGTTTTAGTATGATGAGTGTATTTAGTACAGACCAGGGATGATAAAGTTAGTACTATAGTACATGTTGTGGTACTATGGGAACCTCAAAATACTATGGTACTCCTCCGACTCATTTAGTACTAATTACAGATTTTCCGATTTTGAAATTTTTTGTGCTTTTTTATGACCTAATTTTGTAAATCACCTGCGTTCATCACATCACCTACACTTCACGTCACTCACCTAACGCGGGGAATAAAAAATGTAAGAGTTGCCATCTTTCTGCAAAAATAGACAAATTCTAACCATTTTTTGTTGGAATTCATATAATTTATTATTGGTATCCCTTAAAATAGAATAAAAATCTAAACAAAAAAGAAAATGTGAAAAATATCTTAAAAAAATGGTAGAAAAAATTAATCAAAAATTCAATCAGCGATTAACAAACCAATTTAATGATGCAAAAAATTTCCATTTTCAAAATTTTTTTTTTCCGATTGTTTTTGTTTTTTTTTGCAAACTACGCATCACACTTTTCTGTATGAAATTGGTATTATAGTCCCTAGATTATGAATTTAAAAAAACCACACTTAAAAAATTGTAAAATAATAGCGGAACGCGAAAAAAAACTTTATGGTACAAAAAATTAATTAAAAAACTTAATCAGCGATTTACATCCTGCAAACAAATATATTGATGGAAAAATTTTCCCTTTTGCAAATTTTTTTCGCAAATTTTTTTCCCTAATTTTTTTCTTTTTTTTGACACTAGCCGCCGAAGTTTGTTGTATGAAATTGCTATTATAGTCCCTAGATTATAAATTTAAAAAAACCGCAGTTAAAAAATGTCAAAATAATAGCGGAACGCGAAAAAAGATTTTATGGTACAAAAATTGTATTGAAAAACCTTATCAGCGATTTTCATTCTGCAAAAAATATACTGATGTAAGAATTTTACTTTTTGCAAATTTTTTTCCGCGACTTATTTCGTGATTTTTTTTTTTACTCACCGAACTATATAAATTTAAAAAAAACCGCACTTAAAAAATTGAAAAATTATAGCGGAACGCTAAAAAAGGCTTTATGGTAGAAAAAATTAATTAAAACACACAATCAGCGATTAACATTTTGCAAATGAATATAAAGATTCAAAAAATTTCCATTTTGTAAAAATGGATTTTTTTTTGCAACCTAAGCACCAAAATTTCGTCTATTAAATTGGTATTATAGTCCCTGGACCATGAATTTAAAATAACCATACTTAAAAATTTGCAAAATAATCGCGGAACGCGAGAAAAGGCTTTATGGTACAAAAAATTAATTTAAAAACTTAATCAACGAAAAAACGGAAACTGGTTAAGTTTTTTAATTCATTTTTTTGTACCATAAAGCCCTTTTTTCGCGTTACGAGATTATTTTGCAATTTTTTAAGGGGTTTTTTTAAATTCATAACCTAGGGACTATAATACCAGTTTCATACACCAAAGTTTGGTGCTTTGTTTTCAAAAATAAAGTCACGAAAAAATTTTTACAAAATTGAAAATTTTTGCATCATTATATTAGTTTGCAGAATGTTAATCGCTGATTGTGTGTTTTAATTAATTTTTTCTACCATAAAATCATTTTTCGCGTTCCGCTATTATTTCGCCAATTTTTTAAGGGCGTTTTCTTTAAATTTGTAATCTAGAGGCACATCTACACGAGAGATAAAACTTCTAGGGAAAGAACAAAAAACACCTCTAATTAGCTCTATTGTGAATGATTTAAGCTATTTAGAGGTGTTTTTTGCTCTATCTCTAGCAATTTTATCTCTCGTGTAGATGTGCCTTAAGGACTACAATATCCATTTCATACAACAAAGTTTGGCGGCTAGTTGCAAAAGAAAAATCGCGAAAAAAAATTGCGAATAGGAAAATTATTCCATCAACATATTTGTTTGCAGAATGTAAATCGCTGATTAAGTTTTTAAATTAATTTTTAGTGCCATAAAGCCTGTTTTCGCGTGCCGCCATTATTTTGCAATTTTTTAAGTGCGGTTTCTTTTAATTTATAATCTAGGGACTATAATACCCATTTCATACAACAAAGTTTGGTGGTGAGTTGCAAAAAGAATTCGCGAAAAAAAATTGTCGGAAAAGAAAAATTTTTGAAGTAATATATGCGGCTGCAGAATGTTAATCGCTGATTAGGTCTCTTACTTCGTTTTTTGCACTGTACTTTTGAAATAAAATTTTTGAAAAATAAAGTCGTGTTATAATTGTTTTTATTCCACTGGATTAGCTTATCCATATGTTTTTCAGCGTAATTATGGTTAATTACTTTTTTTCTAGTGTTTTTCCTTAAGTTTTTGGTAATTTATTGCATTATTTTTCATTCAACACCTAAAAAATGCAAGTGATAATATTTGATAATTCAAGTGATCAAAATAACAGTCTGGTGATTTATAAAATTTATTTTTTCATATAATTTTGTTTAAAAACTACGTAAGTCAGCACGGACGATCACCGCGTTCATCACCGGGATTTTCAAAATATGTATGTATGTATATATCTTTACTTAAAATTATAAAATTTTTACAAATTATAGAATTTAATAAAGAAATAATAATTAATAATAACAATGACATATAGTCGTCTGTTATATAAATACAAATATATTCACAATAAGATGTATAAACATGTTTTAAAATATATATGGTTTTGGTAGATAGCAATCTTCAGTAAGTAATTTAAAAGAATTCTTCCATGATCATTTTTCTATAATTTAATGCGTTATTTACGTATCTATAAAGCTTACTCCACGCGTTGGGTATTTTGCCATTTAGAATATCAATAAGTTCGATTTCAGTTAAGTATAATTTTCCAAATTGAGCATATCTGAGTTCCTTAAGTATGGGGCAATCAGCCATAAAATGTTGTAAATTTTCTACTTCTTCTGTATTACATAATGTACACTTTTTATTGTCTGTGGCATTAAAAGTATTGGAGTTCAATGGTAACAGATCGCACCTTGTTTTGAAAATGGTTGTAATTTGATGTAGCTTATTTAAACTATCTATATAGCTTGTCTGCAAACTGTAATCAAGATTTTTATAGAATTTTTTCAAAATACGAAATTTTAAAAAACTAGGTGAAGTAAAGTGTAGTGTTTTAAGAAATTAGGCTATTAATTTTAATACATATTATTGCGTTTACAGCAAGGATCGCAAACGTTTTTACTTGTTGCAAAAATTAGTTTTTTGTTGCAAAAAAAAAAAAAAAACAAACAAAATTTTGCAAAATGTAAAATTTTTGCATCATTATATTCGTTTGCAGATTGCACTGAAACTAAAATTTGATAAATTGAAAAATTAAAACTCTTTTTCTTAATAAAGAAACTTTTTTTTCTACAAAAAAGTTTTCTTTTTTTGTACAAAAACTTTTTTTTATTATTTTGTTTGCAGTTGAAAATAATTTTAACTTTGTATAAAAATATCATTTGTAATTTTTTTTTCTTTTATAAAAATAAATATATTTTCAGTTTTAGATTAATTTAAAAACAAAAATAATTTAGAAATTTACTTTATTTTGAACAGAATACTTTTTGGTTTTTTGATGAAAACTTAAAAATTAAGTTTTTTGTTTGTAAAATCCGGTGTTTGGTTTATAGCGAACACATCAAATATCGGAGTTTTAAATAAAAAATATTTATGTTGAGAATATTTATACCCCTAAATTCATAAACGCTTTGTAAAATTATAGGAGGTTTATTGAACAAATTTTGTATGAAAATGACGTTTCGTAAACCTGCTATAACTTTACAAAGCATTGATGAATTGAGGGGATAATATTAGATGTTACTATTGAAAACTCAAGTTAAACACATAAAAAATGTTCTTTTGGCGTTTTTATTAAAATACGTACACAAAAAGAAAAAAAAACAATATCAGAAATTAGGAGAATTTAGAAATCTAGAAATTTTTATATTTTTTAAACGAGCTACTAAAGAATTTACTCATTTGATTTTCAGTTTTGAATGATTAAATACCTAAATCCTATTTTGAAGAATCGAATGAATTCTTAATCCACATAATTCAATCACTAAATTCATTTGATACGATTGTTAATCAATTTTTTCATTTGGAAATATTCTTCTGACATTCATAAGGTAGAATAGGCCATGTAAAACCTTTGAAATAATATTCGTTTTAAAACGAAGTTGAATACGGTTTTCAGGGACTTACGTTCAGAACTCTACACTCACAGAAATAAACCTGCAAAAATTGCAGAGAAAGCTACTAAAAATTAGCTAAAAATTAAATTACAAAAGAAACTGCTGAGATTAGCAGATTTTTTTGCTAAATACTAGTAAGAACAGCAATAATGAAACCGTTAAATTTGAAAACAATTTTGTTATATTTAAATTAACTTTTAGTTCACTGAAAATAACAAATTATACTGTAAAATCAGCAGAAAATAGTAATGTTGTTGATTAAAAATAGAAAAAATAAACTGTTACAACTACAAAATTTTTGTTATTTTTAAATTTAATTTAGTTGAATGAAAATAACATTCTATCCTGCTAAAATCAACGGAAATTGTTGCTAAAAATAGTAAACTGCTGATTTTAGAAAACTAGATTTTTATTCGTATTAAAAAAAAAACGAAAAATCTTTCAAGATTTAAAATTTTTTGTGATTTTTAGTCTACTAATTATTATTTATTGCTGATTTCAGCAGGTTAAGTTGTTATTTTCTGTTAACTAAAATTTATTCAAATATAACTAAAATTTTGTATATGTATTTATCAGTTTGGTTTTGGCTGTTCTTATGTTACTAATATTTTACAAAAGTAATTTTTAATTAATTTTTAGTAGTTTTAACTAAAATTTGTACGCTTTTCTAACACTTACTTTACCGTAAAAGTTCTATAGTTATTTAAATAGTAAATCGGTAAAGTTGTTTCAATTGAATAAGCTGTTAAATTGCAAAGAAATATATTTTTTAACTTTTTCTATCAGTCATTCAATAAACTAAATGCACAAAATATGGACTTTCGGTAGAAGTTAATATATTCAATAAAAATTTTTGTTAAAAAGAATCCATTGTTACAAAATAAGCAATTTTATTATAAGCGAGAAATCTATTATTTTTACCGAATTATACAATTAAACATAAACGACAAAATTCAATTGTTTTAAACGAAAATTGGGTATTCCTTTTTTTAACTTGTTTTTAATAGTTTAACCTCTAAATTCATAAACGCTTTGTAAAATTATAGGAGGCTTATTGAACAAATTTTGTATGAAAATTTCGTTTTGTAAACCTCCTATAACTTTACAAAGCGTTTATGAATTGAGGGGTTAATGTACATATTCGGTTGATTTTAACCCTTAAATGCATGGTGTAGCCATTTGGCAACATACCAGTTTTTAATAAGAAAACCCGCTTGATGCACAAAACTGCATTATTGGGTCCACTTCTGTACAAAGTGTTCTTATAGTTTAGCTCAGATTTTTAAAACAATTATAGAAAAAATCTTGTATGTTTGTGAAAAATTTAAAACACACGTTTTTTACAAAATGTGTAATATTCAAAAATGTTTTGTTTGACAATAAATGTATAATTTTTTTTTCATACACGTTAAAATAATTACAATTTAGCTATTTGGCAAAAAACCATATTTTTCAATAAAAATCACCATTCTTTTAAATATTTTTTTTTTTTTGTATTTTTCTCGAAATATATACGCCTTCACGTAAAAAATAAAAAGTGGATAATTGCCAAAGTACTTCGGTAAAATACAACTTCAAAAGTTTTCTGCTAAGTTACACAATACTTTAATTAAAATATAATATAACTTAGGTAACTTAACATATTTTGAAGTGCGTGAAAATGGAATAGGTCAAAAACTAAGGCAAGTTGACAAAAACCAAAAATTGATAAATCTAAATGTATTTTTTTACTAACTTTCAAAATATACTTTTGAAGTTGTATTTTGCCTAAGTACTTCGATAATTATACACTTTTTATTTTTTCCGTGCTTAGAAATCATATGGTTGAAATGACTGAAATTGAAGAGTTAAGGAAAAAATATTGTGAGTGTATGAGTTAGATATAAAGCTGCCTACACACTAGGAAACATGGTTGAGGGAACAAAAAATATCAAAAAATTTTGTAAACACGAAATGCACGCTCTCAACACTTAAGCTGCCTACACACTAGGGAACATGGTTGAGGGAACAAAAAATATCAAAAAATTTTGTAAACACGAAATGCACGCTCTCAACACTCACACACACACAAACGCACTCACACATTCACAAAAAATGCTCTCTTTTTTTAAGTATGTTCCCTAGTGTGTAGGCAGCTTTACACACACACAAACGCACTCACACATTCACAAAATATGCTCTATTTTTTTAAGTATGTTCCCTAGTGTGTAGGCAGCTTAACAGAACTCTTAATTTTTTATGAGTTTTTATTGGACATCAAAAAAGTCCTATATTTTAAGCTGGCTGGTACTATATTAAAAATCCTATTTATCATCCCTGGCACATTTTATACACAGGTACGAATCACTGTTGGTAAAAGTGGCACAAAAGTGCCATTTGTGGCAATATTGAATGTTCAATGGCACCATGGCACTCTTCATAGAATTTTGGCACTTTTTAAGAAAATTTCTTTATAATTTGATAAAAGGTCGATATCGCTGGTTTTTCATTAAAAGTCACGCCTACTTAGAACGGGTAGCAAAATTAAAAAACAAACGCTACACTAAAAATTTCTACAATTTTCTGGACCAGCTTCCAGTTTTTCGGGGACAATTTAATCATTATTTTGATCTTTAAAAATGAAAGCAATGGGGATAAAATTAGAACAACTTTAATTGATTCTATTGTATTGTCCGTCACTGGAATTTTTAAAAAATTTGTTATGGTATTCTAGTTTTTTTATGACAAGCAAAAGTTTTAAAAATTTCACCATACAATGGTGAAAACTTTTTCTGCCAAAAATAAAATTATCAAAAAATTGTGATTTGTGAAAAATTACGATTTTTTCGACAATTTTATGAAATCTTAAATGATATGAAAACTTAAAAAATGTCCAAGAATCGCAGAACATGAGAGAACTAGTTCTAAGCACTTGGAGTTTCCTTTAAATTTTAGCATCAAGCACCCTGAGCTTATTCTTAACAACGTTTGCCTCAAAAATCCCATGTTAATACGTAATCTTTTGGAGGAATTTGCAGGAATGTTAGAGTCGGTAAAAGGTTCGATGCATCTTAAAATAATATCTCAAAATATTAATGAGGTATTTCATATTTTATTTCTGTGAAGAAAAATTTTAAAATTCTTCAAAAGAAAATACAATTTTTATATTTTAAATTGTTGACAATTAAAAATATTTGTTTGTTATGTGCTTTTTATTACATGACAATTTTGTCAAGGTTTTGCTGTGACAATTTTTCTGAGAATAACAAAATTATAATAATTTCCATTCACACCAGTTTTGTGACAATTTTGTTATTGTTATAAAGTTTAGAAAAAGGGTATAATGTATAAATATTTGAAATACAAGCTGAACATATTTTTTGAAACATTTGCATGTTGCTTAATTTTTTTTTGGCACTTTTAAAGCTTTTTTGGCATCATTTAGGCACCAAACAAAAATTCTCAAATACCATCACTGGTACGAATCAGCTGATTTAGACAATATGGCCGACAGAAAATGAGCAAAATGAAATGAAAAAATTTAAGAAAACACAAAAGCAGAGGCCGAAGCCGATGTCAAATTTCTAACGGCGGCAGATCCGAAAAAATTAATCGGCTGGCTGCGGCAATAAGTCGGCTTAGAGCCGACTATTTTTAAGAAATTAAAAAAATTCAAAATTAATTTAAAAAAAGAAATTGACAAAAACTAATTTATTTCTACATTTTAATTAAATTAGTAAGATTTTGTCTATTTTGATAAAAATGGTTCTACCACTTTCTTATTTTGAATGAAGTCCCTAAAAATACCACTGGATTCCCTTGTAAATCGATTGAATTAATTTTTAACCATTCTCAGAGAATTGGGAATTCATTCGATCGAATTTACTTTTAAGGATTTCAATCAATTTACCTTATTCGATTTTGTCAATCATTGAATTCAATCTTTAAGAATTCATTCAAATTCTTACTCATTCGATTAAAATTTGGGAATTCAATCGACCATTCGATTTTGTATCATTTGATTGAGCAGTTTGGAAATAACATTCGATTTTATTATTTGAACATTAAACTTTAAGATTACTTTCAAGCAGGGTTGGCAGGCAATACTGCTAAAATACCGTTATCGATTCAAAGCCCTTTCAAATGACTACCGTTACCCCTAAAATACGGTTACCGAAATAACCGGAATATCGTTATCCTTAAAATACCGTTACCGAAATAACTGAAATACCATTATCCTTAAAATACCGATACCGAAATAAATGAAATTTCGATGACGAAATAACTGACTAACGTTACCCTTAAAATACCGTTACCAATATAACTGAAATACCCTTAACCTTAAAATACCGTTACCGAAATAAACCAAATATCGTTACCTTTAAAATACCGTTACCGAATAATAAGGTGTAGACTACATTTGCATTTAAATCAACTGCAATATGAAGTTATTTTTAACTGTTAAAAATCAACTGACAAATGTAGTAAAAACAACTACAAATGCAATTAAAACAACATACATGCAAATTATTGTAAAACTGTATAAACAACTGCAAATATAGTTAAAATAACATAAATAAAAATTATTGTAAAATTTATTAATTTAATAAAAACAAATTTATAAATACACTTAATTTTATTCTCAAATAAATTTAAAATTGAGAAAGCAAAATTTACACTTATCATTTTTATTGTTCACTATTAAGATATTGTTCTAGATGTCCGTCTGTGAGGGATGAAATATTGTTTGTTTGGCTTCCTTTTTTTTTCTCCAGGCAGAAAGTAATGAATATATTAAAGAGCTGAAAGAAAATAAATACAATAAAGGTATTCATTTAAAGTATTTACGCCTCGTATACTGTGTATATGTTGTAAGTTTATTCGATTAATGTCAAAACTAGTTTACGAGCCCTAGTAAATATACGCTTACATTTTTGTGTGTAAACTTTTTCGTATTTATACCAGTGTTGCCACCAGTAAAGCAAAAAATTACACAGCTGTAGATCAAAAATTATCCAAAACAGTATGAGATTACACAAAAAATATATATATTTTTCATATTATTGCAAAATAAACTCTCCTGGGCACAATGGAGAAGAATACAAATATTTTCGCCATTCGACTGATATGAAATTTCACACTGTAAGTTTTGGATGGCCGAAACTGCAAGAGCTATGCCATTCGACTCCAAAGTTTTGCCATTTTTCTATTTACAAACCGATTTTTAAGACGTAACATTTCTATCATCTACAAACTAAAATTTAGCATTTTTGCTATAACCTGTTCCGTGTTTTTGCACTCTGCAAAAGCATATCCAGGCCAAAATTTAAATTAAACCAATTTTTTTCTGAGTTCAAAGCTGGAATTTAAAAAAAAAAGCTGGAGTAGATCCTCCATGGCGTCCGTAATGTGATGGCATAAGCCCTGTTCAACCCTAGCTTTAAATGTCGGCAAGACAGGAACAATTTTAAAAACAACAAATTTTCTTTTAAAAAATAAAAATATAAAATTTTTTTCAAAAATTTCATACGATTCTGTTGAAATCTGAAACATGTTGGATTTACAGAATTCAAAAATAATCTGATTCTGCTCCACCTCGCTGAGTTAGCAAAATTTTTATGTGATCAAAGTCCAGTATCATGATAACTACAGCAAAAAAAATTTCAGACATTAGAAAGTCACAATCATAACAAACTCAAACTTTTTTAAAAGAAGCTTGACAATTCTTTTCGCAAAAAATTAACAAAAGGCGGTGCTTTAAACAAAACAAAAAAATACATAACACCATTCCTTATTTCTTCTAAATTGGGTTTAGTGTTGAAAATACTACAAAAGTAATTGACCAGAAAATGGAGATTTGTGGTAAATGTTTCACTGACAAAATTGTTTCGTCTAAATATCGACTAATTTTTATTAATTTATTAAAAAGCTCCGGGACTTTTAAAAATTTACGGAAATTTCTATAAAAAGTGAAATTACACAAAAACTACACAAAAATGTCATTATTCAAAAATTATCCAACGAATGTGTAAACAGTCCTGTTTTTGAATAATTATTCAAAAAGTGGCAACACTGATTTATACATACATTTGAATAATAGCTGTGTTTGTGCGGCATTCCTATCAATGATATCTCGAACAATTTTGACAGTAGAAAGCCGAAATACGTTGCAAAACTGTCAAAATCGTTCTTGATAACACTGATAGAGAGTCACACAAATACACCTATTGTCAAAATAAAAATAGATCCAGTCTGATTTGCAAATTTAATGTGTTTATAACTTTTGAGAAAGGTTTATTCTTCTTCTTAACCTCAAACCTACTAAATTAGAATTAATAAAAATACATATTAATGATAATATTAATTGTATTTGGTCTATACGACGCGTTTGAAAAAACAACACTTTACTATAAAAAATAAAAATGCCCTGTTGGCTGTCCGTCTCCAATATATAAAAATTGCCTGCACTTGTACGTACAAACCATACGTCAATGTGGCAATATTTGTGAAAAGGTGACACGGAGGAAATAAGAAGTTATTAAGAAATAATTGAATTTAAATTAATATTAGCTGTGTTTGTGCGGCGAGCTATCAACGTTAGCTTATGTCATTCCCATACAATTTTGACATTAGTAACGTTAAGAGTTAACACTAAACGTTGGCTAATGACAAATTTGTATGGGAATGACATAAGACAACGTTGATAGCTTGCCGCACACACAGCTATTAATGATTACTTTTTAATATAAAATAGGAAGTTATTCAACACTTTAAGAAGTTATTCAACACTTTCAATATTATTCGTCAATTTTTGATTGTTTACAAATCAATTGAAGGTCTGTACCATAGTCTGTACCCTGTATTCAAAGTTTATCAATTAAATTGAAAAATTCAAAATGTTTTGGATTTTTGTTTCTCAATTTCATATTATTGAAAAGTGTGTGGCCAATATTAAAATGTTGGTTTTTTAAATATGTTTTCTTGTTGTTAAAAAATAAATAAATAAAATTAACAAAACATATAAATTATTACAAAATAAACAAATAATCACTATAAACGTGGTTTAATTTTAAAATCCGCTAATTTCTTCAATTATTTCTAGGATGGAAAATATTGGTCAATTATAATTTCATTTATATTTTTATAATAACATTGAAAGTGTGTGTGCAAAGATCAATAAAATTGAAATAAATTATATTGACCGTGTGTGCTCGGCTTAAAGCAACTTAAGCAAACAAATAAATAAATGTCATATTATTCTCTTTGATTTCTTTTTTACGGAATTTTTTGAAACCTCTTTAACGGAAGTAAAGCTAAAGAAATTATGGACAATATTTGTAAATCTGTAGAACAATTATCTACACAAGGCAATTGGGATGAAGTATTTGATTGTTTAAATATAGATACCAATTCTACCATAGAATTGGCGAATATGAAAAGTAAGTTGACATTTTAAATGAAAATTAGAAATTTTGCATATTTGTAATTTTAATTTTTTCCCCACTTTTTTCTATTTCTAGTTCCCCAAGCATATAACGACTCTTGGCTAGATGATCATAAGGCTACCTTGAATTCATTGGAAGTTATTTTGGGTTTCATTATATTGTGTGATCAAATTGTTTACATCCTCTTGCTAGTTTATTTAGCATTATTTGCGTGCAAACTTTTACGTTATAATGCCTTTGAGATTTTTAAAAATTGGTTTAAAAATTCCAAAATAACAATTGATAAATATGAATGTTTAAATTTGAAGGTAAATAATTGTAAAGACCATAATGAAATTTAAAATATCAAATAAAATGATCCTTAATCTTATCATATAATCTAAAGACTTAAGACACAAACCTGCACTCAACAATGGCAAAACAAAAAAATTTTCAATTTCCATGAATATCTCTTTATAAAATATACAATTACAACTTCCTTTTTCTAAAATATTTTTTTATCCTTCTCGAGAACTACAATTACTAGAAATTTTTAATTTTTTGTTAACAAATTTTCTATTACCCCTACAATAATTCTTTATAATTTTTACTCAAGGTCATCGTTCATTAAACTCCATAATTTAATAATTCATTTTGTTTTGTAAATTTGTGGAAAAAAAAATCTTAACAAATACGAACAAAAAACAACATTTTGATTGATTTTCAACATTATTAAAATTGAAATTAATCTAAGTCTTAAGCATTTCTAATGAACGAGTTATATGACTTGTCTGTCATGTTTTTGCCATTTTGTGACACATTAGAATTTTAATTATATTTATTTTATTGCTTAAAACTTATTAACAGTATTTTGTCTCTGAAATACTGCAAACACAAACGGAAATATTCTTTTAAATTAATGTGCATTAAGCATGCCAACTATTATCGAAAATGCCAATAAAAGAAACAACCAACAACCACCACCACAAATATATATAAGGACAAAAGCAAATAATAAGATGTTAATTCAGTAAGGTGTTAGTTAATATAATTGATTTAACTATGATTTTTTCTCTGTGTAGTTTCTCGAAATTTGGAGAGTTTCTTGTGCAGGCACATTTACATTCGAGAGAAAATTCGTGAGAGTTTACGAAAATACGGCTCCATATAAATCTACAAATTGTAATCTCTAGACCACTGACAGTTGCTGTCATACACATTTTTTTTGAATTCGTACACTCATAGAAATAAATCTGTAAAAATAGCAGAAACATAGAAAAAAAGCAACTAGTTAAAAATGATGCTGCAGACAAAACTGCTAAACTAGCAGATTTTTTTTGCTAAATACTAGTAAAATAAGAACAGTAAAAATAAAACTGCAAAATTTACAGAATTTTAGTTATTTTTAAGTTAAGTTCTGGTTTAGTGAAGATGACAAATTTTACTATGAAATCTGCAGAAAATTTTGCTAAATATTAGTAGACTAAAAATGGCAAAACAAAATCTTATATCTACAAAATTTTTGTTATGTTTAAGCTAAATTTAGTTGAACGCAAATAGCAGGTTATGCTGTTAAATTAACAGAAATATTTGCTAAAAAATTGTAAACTGCTGTTTTCAAAAGACTCGATTTTTATTTGCATTTAAAAAAACTTCCTTTTATTTGCATTTAAAAAAACTTCGAAAATTTTAAATTTTTTTTCTGATTTTTTAAGCTACTAGTTGTTTTTGCAGAATTTTTGCTGATTTAATAAGT
Organism: Leucophora obtusa; assembly: GCA_949987735.1. Lineage (NCBI taxonomy): Eukaryota > Metazoa > Arthropoda > Insecta > Diptera > Anthomyiidae > Leucophora > Leucophora obtusa. The sequence continues at coordinate 228,118,600 of OX465296.1, forward strand.
TAATTTGTGATTTTCTATTAACAAAAATTTAACTCAAATATAACTAAAATTCTGTATATTTAACAGTTTTATTTTTGCTGTTCCTATCTTCCTAATATATAGCAAAAATAATCTGCTAATTTAGCAGTTTTTTTCTGCAGCATCATTTTTAACTAATTTTTAGTAGTTTTAACTAATTTTTTTACATAGTTTTTTCAATTAGTGTACATTTTTTAACTGTCATTTTCATTAGATTCTACCGACAAATCTTTTTGAGTGTACTAATTAATATTTCAATAAAGCAAATATTTATTAAAAATACCACCCTGATTTAAAAATAAACCATTAAATAAGATATTTAAATAAAACATTAAATCAGTTGATAGGTATTAAAAATATTAGTAATGTGATTCAAACTGTTTTATAAATATTTATTGTATTTATCAAATCAATTTACAAGTATCTTGCATTAGATAAAATATTAGTAAACTAAAATAAATGGCGTAGAATACTTAAACACTTGTCTTAAAATATAAATAAATACCTAAAACAGTTGACTAATTGTGATTGAAAAAATTGACTACTACTAGCATTAAAATATGTATTAATAATCTTAAGTGATTTTTTCTAAAGAGTTTAAATACAATTTAATACAAAGAAACAAGTTAAATTAAAGTAGGCGATTATTTAAATAAATTAATTTATATTTTAACATATTTCAGTAACTTGTCCCGCACAACATTTTAATAAAAAATAGTTTTTTAAAACACAAACTTTGTTGTAGTACGAATGGTTTATTTTGCTTAGTATTTTTTGTTTCATTAATTTCATTAACAAGGTTGCCAACTCTTTTGGTGAATGTGGCTGGATTACGGATAAAAAATTTCTATAACTTTAAAAAAAAATATTCAAAAAACTGAATTTAATACTGCATTTAGACCTGAACAAAAACTACTTGGTTTTTGGTTCTTGATAGTTTTTACTTGTCAAAACGCATACATAAAAAATAAGCAAAAACTATAAAAACTAAGTAGTTTTTGCTCAGCTCTAAATGTGTTATTATGTAAATCATTGATAACAAAGAGGTGTAATATGAATTTGATGAAAATGGTCTCCAAATTTTAGTGTTTACCTAATTTTTAAAATATTTTCAGCAAAATTTTACAAAAAACCATGATTTTAAGTCGCATTTAAAAACTACGTGTAGTCCGTGATCCAAAAAAATCTTGCCAATAATTAAAAATTTTGTACAATCTAGCAATTTTTTTTATGGCTAGATGAAAATAGAATGGTTAGATCTATCCGGAAAATGGCTAAATTGGCAACCTTGGTCGTTAATGATGGTACCAGGTCAATTATAATTGCATATGATTGAATATGTTTGCTATTATTGAAATACACAGAAAAGACATCAATGTATTTTTCTATATAATTTTAAAAGTGATTTTAGGGTATTTTATTTTAAAAAAATAAAAAGTTAAATTATATGTATGTGTAAAATAGCGGCATCTTTTATATAAAGTATGCAGTTACTGGCTCGATTTTTTCATTACGATTTTCGCAATTTTTAGTTAACAATACATCTTTAAAGATGACTTAACATCTCTACCAACAATGGAGGATTTTTTGCTTAAATTCCGCTGCTGTTTAACTCACAAGGAAGGTATCCCAATGTGTTCTCTTCGATTTTAATGAAATTTGAATATCTGATAGATGAAGCAAATAAGAGACACTTTTTTGTTTTAGAGGCCCAATCTCACGTATAAGGGTTAAAAATTAGGGTCAAAAACTTACCTATACTTCTTTGAAAATATGTCTGAAATTTACAAAATGTAGATGTATTTGTGCATAACGGTAAAGTACTAAAGAAAATTTTGATACCCTTATTGTCCGCCCGTGTTGTAAAGCAGGGTTGCCACTTTATTGAAATATCATACTTGAAATGATGGCGAAAAAGGCGCTATGGGAAAAGTCGTCCTAAAGCCGTACAATAACGAATATCGAAATATCATTATATTTATATAAATTTGAACACCACTATTAATAATTTTCCATACACTCAGAATATATTTTTCATAATCGATTAAGGTTTATATGAAAAGTAATAGGTAAATGTTTGTTTTTAATTTTTATTTAAAAAATAAAAATTGTTTTTTCGACCTTTTGATAACAAAAATGTTTTTGCCTCTTTTTGTATAAACAAAGAAGAAAAAAGTAAAAATAAAATTTGTATTTATTTATACCGATGGTATGAAATACAAAAACAAAAAACTTTCATAATATTTCTATTATTGGCTATGTTTTGCAGAAGACTTCGAAAACATATTTATTGTTTGCTCCATTCCCATTTTGTTAATGTAGCAGACTACATTTTATATGAGATTTTGATGCGTTAAATTGCATTGTGCCATACACTTTCTAAAGAAACCTGATGAAGGGGACCTGGAAAATCCCCAAAACGATCGTCTTTTCATTCCTGAAAGTGTAGAGGTTTTTGAAAGCAAAAACTCTGTGAAGTATTTGTCAGGAGAGTATCCTGATGAAGAAAAATAGTAGTTTTTGAAAAAGGTACTTATTATGTTAAAGGCTCAATTAGACGTGCCATAACCATAACCATATAAAACAGCTGTTCAAACCAATCTTATGGGCTACAATGTATTCGATTATAGGTGACATGCCATAACGCCATAACCGTAACCGTAGATACCAATTGAATTTTGGTTGTCTGCTATGGCGTTATGGTTACGGCTATGGCGTTATGGCACGTCTAATTTAACCTTAATTCATAATAAGGAAATTGGCCTCGCACTGAATTAATAAATTTCTAATTAGTAATAGGTAAAGTTTGTTTTCAATTGAATAATCAATTAAAATACATGGAAACATATTCTTTAACTTTTTTTATCAATCAATAAAACACAAACTACAAAAATTATGTATCGTCTGTAGGAGTTGACATTTTCAGTCAAATGTTCTATTTTTAGTTTTCTCTTTTTAGAAAAAATAATTGAAATAATTACGTTTTTTTCTGTTTTAAAACAAAAAACACAAATATTTTCGGTTTTATTTTTTGTTAAAATAGTTTGTTTATATACAAAATTATTTCGATTCAAATTACAAGAAATTCTTTACTCATACACACAAACATAGCCAATAAAAATATGAACGTATGTAAGTGTTGTGTATGGTGTTTTCAAGCTGTTTATTATTAAAATGCAGGGACGTAACAGTTATAACTTTTATTAAAAAACTGATTGTTTTACAATTATTTCTTGTTTGAATATTTTTAATATTCTGTTTATTTGCTCTGTTATTTTTAATTCAAACAAAAACAATCCAAACACGATTTTTATTTTTTCAAAAATAAAAGTTATTTTGTGATTTTTTTTTATTTATCAAAAATTAACAATTAAAAATATAAATCAAAAGCCATAGAACCAATGATTTCAACAATTATAATATCCTGATGATGTCAAATAGTGTTAATAAAATATTGAACAGTTATTTAAAGTGAGTAAATAAATATGTATATTCCAGCAACTTCCGGCATTCAATTTAGGTAAATTTTTAATTTTAATTTTATTATCAAATAAAAAAGTTAGTGCTTAATTTTTTTCAAAAAAATCATTCTGTAACTTTTATAAAAACTTTTTAAATAAAAATCAAAAAACAACAGAAATTTATAGAGTAAAATATAAAAATTGAAAAAATTAAAATGTTTGCCAAACTTTGTGATTTTTTTGTGCAATATGATTTATACAAAATAGTGCATTATTGAAATATTATAATTAAATAAATTTGGGTTGAGTAGATTTAAACTTAATAAAATACAAAATAGGAAGTACGAAACTATATAGGGAAGGATCCCTACAGGGGGACCCAAAATTTTTTTGTTGTTTTGAAATTTTTTTTTGACATTTTCTTTTGTTTAATAGGTAAGTTATCGGTGAAAAGCAAGTTATATGTGTCCCGGCGTTTCGCTGGATCTGGGTAATTTTTTGTGCCTTTTTCATGCATTTCGAACATCTAAATGTCCGAATATGGCAAAGTGATGTTCAGCAAAGTTGTTGACCTCAAAGCGATATTCGGACATTTAGATGGTCAAAATGCATGAAAAAGGCACACAAAATTACAATTTCCCCTATACGATACTAACTTCAAATCAGAGCTTTGAAGAATTAATTCCTTAATTCAAATTTTCAATGCTGAATTAAAAATTCGATGAATTAATTCACTAAGCACCATATATTGAATGGAATTAATTCATATTTGCTTTCGTTCGATTTATTTTGTTACGAATTAATTCAATTGCAATAGTTCTTTTTATTAAATCAAATGAATTAATTCACAGGTGAACGCGTTCAATTTTATAAATCGAACGGAAAAAAAGTGAATTAATTCCTTACTGAATTAATTCACCACTGAATTCATTCAATTTCATTTTCATTCAGTGAATTAAAAAAATAATAAGTTCACTGAATTGAAAAAAAATAAAATAAGTTCACTGAATTAAAAAAAAATAAAATAAGTTCACTGAATTCAAAGCCTGTTTTCTGCCGTTCAATAGAAGAAAACAATAATGTACAAATAAAAGTTTTAAATGAGCAATTTTACAGCGTGTGCTAGTAACAAATTAGAAACCGGATGCTGTTTATCAACCTACATGATTCAAAAATAAAGCCTTTTACTATTAAAAATAAAAACTTTACAGATATAGATAAATTTGGAAAAAAATATAACTATTAATTTTTCAAACTAGTTATATAGTTATATTTTTTTCCAAATTTATCTATATCTGTAAAGTTTTTATTTTTAATAGTAAAAGGCTTTATTTTTGAATCATGTAGGTTGATAAACAGCATCCGGTTTCTAATTTGTTACCAGCACACGCTGTAAAATTGCTTATTTAAAACTTTTATTTGTACATTATTGTTTTCTTCTATTGAACGGCAGAAAACAGGCTTTGAATTCAGTGAACTTATTTTATTTTTTTTTTAATTCAGTGAACTTATTTTATTTTTTTTCAATTCAGTGAACTTATTATTTTTTTTTAATTCACTGAATGTAATTTTATTTTTTTTTTTAATTCACTGAATGAAAATGAAATTGAATGAATTCAGTGGTGAATTAATTTAGTAAGGAATTAATTCACTTTTTTTCCGTTCGATTTATAAAATTGAACGCGTTCACCGGTGAATTAATTCATTTGATTTAATAAAAAGAACTATTGCAATTGAATTAATTCTTTGAATTTGTTGTTTGATGAACGCATTCAGTTGAATGAATTCAGTGAATTACTTAAGAAAAGGAATTCATTCAATTCTAGAGAAAATTGAATTCGATTGGTAGTGAATTCATTCAAAAAGGAATTAATTCTTCAAAGCTCTGCTTCAAATCGATATATCTCGTTTCCTAGACCTAACCCAGCGAAGCGCCGGGACACGTATAACTTTTTTTTCCCCCGTCGATCACTGACTCCTATCATTTGTCGCACAGTGTTATTAACGAAAACGTGAAAAAGAGAAATTTCAACTTTAAATGCTTTACGAAATATTATCGCAGCTGTCAAAACGTGCATATATCAAATTAATGGGCACATTTCATAATTTTAAAATATTGCAAAAAATAGCGTTATTACTTTGAAATTTGTATTTACTTGCAAAAAGTTAATTGAAAAATTTAATTTTCCTATAAAAATGATTTTACAAATATTTCTTAAACAGTAGCAATAAATAACGAAACAAAAAATTTTTTCATCGTGAAATTAAAGGTCAAAATAGCTATTTTTATTTTTAAATTTAAAAATAAAAATTGAACAAACATATGTTGATATAAATATGGTTAATTAAGTAGGTTTGAGGTTAAGAAGTAAAATAAACTTTTTTTTTCAAAGTTATAAACACATTATTAATTTGCAAATCAGACTAGATCTAGTTTCTGCCTTTTTTATGGACAGACTTCATCAGTGATTTTCTATTAAATTTTATTATTGTTTATATTTTATTGTCAGATTGTCTCTATATGATATGTAGGAATCGAACCCATGCACTCCCACATTACAAACGTAACTATACTTCAAGTTCAGTTGTTTTTTCCGTGAAAAAATTAATTGTGAAAGTTAAATTTTTTATTTTATAAGGCACACACATTTTATAAGAAAGACCAAAACTCTTAACTAGAAAAAGATATTCCGACAAATTTTCATGATGTTTGTAACGTGCCGTTACAAACAACCTACTTATTCATATACCTAATGGAAATACTGATGCCCCTAACCAACAATCTATTTCCGCTTGTAGAGAAAAATCTTCTAGCAATTCTTACTAGATTGATTAACACTATTGCTTATAAGAGAAAAGTTGTGTGACATAGGGCAGATTGAATTCAGTTGAAGTTTTATTATACTTCGTCCTGCGGCCGAAGTGTACACAAAAAAGCCAGCCCGATTAAGATTCCCGAATTAACCCGACTCACCTGCCTATTATTCTCGTGAGGTACTAATCCTATTTAGTTATATATTCCCGTATTCCGGAGTTAACCCGAACCCAGTTGGAGTTTTACTATACTTCGCAAGGTTGCCAAAAACTAAACTAAAAAAAAAAAAATAGATTACGGAGAAAAAATTGCTAGAAATGGCTAAAATTGGAAAATAATACTAAAACACGAATTTAATGAAAGTAGCCTTTAAATCAGTGTTGCCATCAAGGTTGCCAACACTTGAACTGAAAAGATGGCTAGATTACGGAGAAAAAAATGGCTAGAAATGGCTAAAATTGAAAAATAATGCAAAAACCCAATAATTTGAATATAATTCAGTGATAATGAAGAGTTCTAACACGAATTTCATGAAAGTAGCCTTTAAATTTTAATGTTTTTCGAATTTCTAAAATATTTTCCTTCAAATTTTACAAAACACATGATTTTAAATCGAATGTAAAAATTACATGTGTCTGTGAACCCAAATAAAAGTTTCAAAAATTTAAAATCATAAAAATTCAAGCACTATTATATGAAATTAACTGTAAAACATTAAAAGAAAAAATGGCTAGGGCAAAATAAAATGGCTAAATCTTTCAGCTAGATCTAATCTAACCATTTTTTTGACTAGATGAAATTAAAATGGCTGGATCTAGCCGAAAAATGGCTAAATTGGCAACCTTGATACTTCATGAATAAGCCGACAAGGCCCGAGTTACCGAAATAATCCGACTCACCTGCTTACTATTCTCGTGAGTTACTTAGAAATATTTTTTTTATTAATATAGACAAAATAAACCACATTTCAAAAGAAGGATTTCAGCTAAAAACTGCGTTATTCTAACTTAAACGATAATCTGCATCTTAAAAATGGCTTAAAACGCATTTAACTCTCATTTTTCCATCAATAATTTTTTTTTGTATTGCATCGAAATACCAATTATCGACCAATTCGCACTTTGTTAGCCAAACTGTTTTGTCGGGCGTTAGTAGCTAATATGAATAAAAATAACCTCAACTAAAATAATCAAACTAAAATTTAATTAAAAAATTTTCATCAAATTATATTCATTTATATAGACCAATTTTTCGGATCGAATTATATCAGGTTAGATAACATGCTTATCTCGCTTGATAAATTTTATATATTCCAATATTAGATATGAACATGTACGAAACTAAACGCATGTCTTTTTATTTTAAATTTATCCACACAACACTTCTAAATATAACCACAACATATTCGTACTACAACAAATAATATGAGGGTTGATTCAACTTGTTTATCTTAAAAATACAAAAACAAAATATTGTATATTTTATATTTTTACCAACCACCAAATTTTTGTTTTACAATTTAGCAAAACATTTTTGTTCAGTATTTTTAATTCTCATTTAGTTTATCTTCTCTTTCACATAAGTAGTTTAGTTTTTGCTGAGAAAAGCATACTTACCTGGCGTAGGGGTTATCCGTGATCATCAAGGCGGTTCCCCCGGAGTGAGGCTTGATCATTGCACTTCGATTGAGCTGACCTCCGCGATTATTCCTAATGTGAATAACTCGTGCGTAAAATTTTTGGTAGCCGGGAATGGCGTTCGCGCCGTCCCGACATTAATTAATTAATTTCAGTTACAGTGTTGCCATTTCAGTGCTTTTCGGGTATTTTTTGGTGCTTTTTTCCTTCCGGTACCCGGGATTTTTAACAAATACCCGTTTAAAGAAAGCGGGTATTTACGGTGCTTTTTCATATTTCAAGCATTCAAGCATATTTAAAGCATTAAACACATAGACGACTGCAGCTACACGACTACAAATGCTGCTGGCTGCAATTGTAGTCGTGTAGTCAGCTACTTAATTTTTTTGAAAACGACAGCAACATGTAAACAGATAATCCTAAATATTTGACATTTTGATAAATATTAATCTTTTTTGGTTTGTGCTTCTAAAATAATGGCTGAGGAATATTTTGTTAATTTTGTAAGATCCATTTTTTTTTTACAAAACATCACAATAAAGTTATTTCCAAATATAAATTAATGAAACCTTCAAACAATTGTAAAATATAAACAGCTGTTTCTTCAGTGTTCCCAAAACGGTGATTTTCTAGTCAGATCTAGCGATTTTATTTCGCCTCTAGCGGGAAAAATTGTCCTGTTTTACATATTTTGTTATATTGTCAACACTATTTTTGTTTTGTAGCCAACAAAAATAGAAATTATCCTAAGTTGACTACAGCGGCAAAAGTAGTCGTGTAGCCGTGTAGCTGTGTTGGTGTCAAAATAATCGTTTTCATATAAACGTGTGTATTTTATTTTTGACAGGCTGTAGTCGTGTAGCTGCAGTCGTCTATGCAGTGTTGCCAACTCTTGAAGGCAGGAAAGCACCGTGAGCATTGTAAAAACGGGTAAAAAGTGTAAAAACTAACCAAAAATGGGGTAAAAAAGCACGATAATAATTTTTTGAAAAATTTAAGTCAAGATTTTAAAAACACATTTTACCTTTGTAAAATCGTGTAAAATAGGTTCAAAAAATAACCAAAAAAGGGGTAAAAAAGCACCAAACTAATATTTAAAAATTTTGAAGTTTAAATATAACGAAGTTGCTATTTAAAATTGAACTAAAACATTGTGAAAAATTGTATTTTTTGTATATTTCGTATTATTTTTTCAACTTTGACAGAAAATTCAAGAAAAATTTAAAAAAGGAGAACAAATAACAAAAATATAAACTGTACAAAAAGCACTGCCAGAAATCTGAAAAAGCACTGTAAATACCCGCTTTTTATCAACGGGTATTTGTAAAAAATCACCGGGTACGGGAAGGAAAAAAGCACCAAAAAATACCCGAAAAGCACTGAAATGGCAACACTGCGTCTATGTGTTTAATGCTTAATTAAAAAAATTCTATCAAAATCAGTGTTGTCAGTTTAGGGGATTTATCCCCAAATTGGGGATTTTTTTTCGTCAATGGGGATAAAAATTTCCGTTTGGGGATCCAGGGATTTATTGGGGATGACACGAAATTTTAGGGGATAACATGAATTGGAAAATTTTGATTCTGAAATATTTAAAACGAAAAAATTTGGATCCCATTTTTTATGCTGTTATTTAAATTTATTTGTTCTTTTTTATAATTTGTTAGAATTACAAAATTTATTGAGTTTGAGTGTATAAGGTACCGAAAAGAATTAAATAAATATGGTTATTTACATTAATTTAAAAAAAAGTTAACGAATACGAATTTTTTCCAGAAAATAAAAATTGAGGATTTTTGAGGATAACAATTTGAAAATTGGGGATAAAGTCTGAAAAAAAGACTGGCAACACTGATCAAAATTAACGTTTTACCACAAAAGCGCTATAGCTTTGGGTAGTAAAAATAGCTAAATCTAGCGTGAAATGCCCCAAGTTCGCATCGCTGCTTAAGGTTAAATTAGACGTGCCATAACGCCATAGCCGTAACCATAACGCCATAGCAGACAACCAAAATTCAATTGGTTTCTATGGTTACGGTTATGGCGTTATGGCATGTCACCAATAATCGTATACATTGTAGCCCATAAGATTGGTTTGAACAGCTGTTTTATATGGTTATGGTTATGGCACGTCTAATTGAGCCTTTAAACATAAAGTGAAATTCATTAATTATGTCGGGACGGCGCGAACGCCATTCCCGGCTACCAAAAATTTTACGCACGAGTTATTCACATTAGGAATAATCGCGGAGGTCAGCTCAATCGAAGTGCAATGATCAAGCCTCACTCCGGGGGAACCGCCTTGATGATCACGGATAACCCCTACGCCAGGTAAGTATGCTTTTCTCAGCAAAAACTAAACTACTTATGTGAAAGAGAAGATAAACTAAATGAGAATTAAAAATACTGAACAAAAATGTTGTGCTAAATTTTAAAACAAAAAATTGGTGGTTGGTAAAAATATAAAACATATATTTTTGTTTGTATTTATAAGATAAACAAGTATATATGAATCAACCCTCATATTATTTGTTGTAGTACAAATATATTGTGGTTATATTTAGAAGTAATGTGTGGATAAATTTAAAATAAAAAGACGCGTTTAGTTTCGTACATGGTGTGGATGGATAAACAACAAGCAATGAACAAAATATATGTATTTCTTAATATATGTAAAGGAAATATTTAAGTACTCATTTTCACAGCTTAAGTAGTTTAAGTATTAATGACCGAAGAAGATTTGCAGATTCAAGATATTTTAAGTATTTTTTTTAATTCTTCAGTTTTTTTTTTGTATTGAATTAACAATTATTTACAGCAAAATACAAAATTTACAAGAATTCAATAATTTGTAAAAAATGAATCACCAAAGCAAATTTGAAACGAAAGACTTAAGTAACAAACATTTTCTTTGTTTATATTTTATTAAATAAAACACAACATATTTTATTGTTGCTGTATTTGATTTGCAAATAAACTTGTTTTTTTTTCGATATCAGAAATTCTAAAAATAAAGACGTATATTCTGTTTTTAAGGCGCCAATATACATTTCTATTAAAAATACATCAAAATGTTTCAAAATATCAGTTAACCTTGAAAGAAAAAGATAAATCAATTAAACTGTAACAAAAGCTAAATAATAATCGATTTATTTAAATACCCGCGACATGATACAACATAAAATTGTTTGCTATCTTTAAGTTTTAAATACACAAAATAGATACATTAAAAATAAACCACCGACTTCTTGTCTTTAACCCTGACAATAGCAACAAAAGACAAGTCATAAACACCGAATAACAATTTTACGCATTTTTGCTAAATCCAATGAACAAGAAACTAAAATAATAAAATTAAACTTATCATTATTTGATATGCAACAATACACAATGAAAATAATAAATGACCATTTTTAATTAAAAAAAACATTAAACTACAATACAAACAATGCAAGTGTTGACAACTATTAATATTTCTATTGAAAATGGGTTTTATAGATAACACATATAAAATGGAAATAAATTTATAGTGCGTATATAATAAATGATTAATGATTTGTTAAATGTAATGTTGTTCAAAAATATACATAGAGTCAATTCACCAGCTTATCATATATCATAAAGGTTTTCAATCGTTACAAATAATTAAATTAACATTATAAATAGCTTTTTTGCCAATATAGTTTTTAAATTAAAATTTTTAATTTAAATATCCCAGCCAGCAAATTCGGAGCGCTCATATATAAGATTCTTAAATACCTCATAGAAATGATTATTGTTTTTTTGAAAACACTCTTTTTTTTGGCAGAAAATATGAATCCTCAAAAAACAATCCAAAAAGTTGTCTCTACAATCTAAAAAGCTGTCTCAAAATGAGGGTTAATTTTTCAAACTCAAAAAAGATTCCAAAATTATTTAAATTTATGAGGAAAATTTCGATTTTTACGTTCTTTTTTCTGAGTCATATGCAGCTTGTAACCAAGCCAAATTTGGGGGGGGGGATCCTTATATGGGCACTAGGTTTAAATATGGACCGATTTAAACCAAAATCAATAGGATTTGTCCTTGGGCTGACGTAGGTCAGTGTACCAAATTTCATCCAAATATCCTGTAGAGTGCTCACATGAATGCGGGGCGACGGAAATTGTAAAATCGAAATAAAAAGTAATTCTGAGTCGATCGGTATACTAAAGGGTGGGCCTAGGTCCAATATTTTTTGGTGTTACAAACATCAGCACAAACTTTTATACCCTGTCCACGTAGTGGAGTAGGGTATAATGATGCTGCAGAAAAAACTGTTAAATTAGCCGATTTTTTTTGCTAAACACTAGTAAAATAAGAGAAGCAAAAATAAACCCGTTAAATTTACAGAATTTTAGTTATATTTAAATTAACTTTTAGTTAATTGAAAATGAAAAATTGTACTGTAAAATTTGCAGAAAATTTTGCTAAATATTAGTAGTCTAAAAATAGCAAAAACAAGCTGTTATATCTACAAAATTTTTGTTACTTTTAAGCTAAATTTAGTTGAATGCAAATAGCAAAAAGAAATTTGTAAACTGCTGTTTTCAAAAGGCTTGATTTTTATTTGCAATTAAAAAAATCGAAAAAAAAACTTCGAAAATTTAAAAATTTTTCGTGATTTTTTAGGCTACTAAATATTTAGAAAAATTATTTTCTCTTTTTAGCAGGTTAATTTGTTATTTTCTATTAACAAAAATTTAACTCAAATATAACTAAAATTCTGTTTATTTAACAGTTTTACTTTTGCTGTTCCTATCTTACTAATATATAGCAAAAATAATCTGTTAATTTAGCAGTTTTTTCTGCAGCATCATTTTTAACTAATTATTAGTAGTTTTAACTAAATTTTTCACAGAATTTTTGCTATTAGTGTATGTATGTGCAAAAGTGTTATTTTTTCACATCCCCACGCACTTTGGCGTAAAAAATAATATCCCCGCGAAAATTGATCTCCTCGGATTAAAACAGGCCAGTCATCCGTGGCTGTTAGCCCCAAAAATGGACTAAAATTAGTTCAAAGCTTCTTTGCGCTATAACTCTTACTGGGTGTTTTTGTAAAAAGAATTGGACGAATTCGTTTAAAATTTTGTACGAAAAACACTAATTTGAAAATTTTTACACAAATTTGTTAGGACATCTATAAGGCACAGATACGGCTAAAAAATTTCAAAAGAAATGTTTTTAAATTTGTATTTTTCACATAAATGTTTTAACGAATTCGTCTGATTCTTTTTATAAAAACAGGCAGTTAAAGTAAAGGTTTTACAGAAAAATACTAAAGGCTCCATTAGTCTGGTAGTATCGTAAAGTATCGTGTCATCTGTTTACTTTTAGTTAATGACAGTATACACAACTATTTTGTTTAAAAGTACATTTGAGGTAAGAAAATCTATTGAAAATAGATTTCTACTTCACGATACCTCATTTCGCCGCACTTTACTTCAAAACTAATTTGAGCTTAAATGTGCATATCCACAGGCAATAATGTGTCATTTTTCTCATACACCCTTTTGACGTAACAACCCAGTCAGAAAAATATAAACGGCAAAGCGATGGCAAAGCACTTTAACAGGTGGTACAAGTACTAGCAAAAAGTGCTTTCCCATTCCCAAAATGATAACATCATTAGACAAAAGGACTGGCTGTTTAAAGAGCGTCAGAAAAACAAAATTTTTGAACATTGACAAAACACTGGCAAATATATTTTCCAAAATAAAATTTAAAAAAAGTTCATATGTATTTTTTTTGGTCCCGCGATTTGAACCCAGGCCATCATATTGGCAGTCGATTGCTCTACCCACTGAGCTAACGAGACATATAATACTTATTGGCTAAACACATAAATGAGTGATAAGAGCTGGACAACCACTGGCTGTGCTAAAATGCTAGTACTGGCAAACAGTTTTTTGGAACTAATATGCCAGCGTTGGTAGAGCAAAAAAAAAGTTGGTCTTAAAGGAGCTTTCCCACAAACAAAAAAATTGATTTTATAAAACACAAAAATTGTGAAATTAAAAAAAATCAAAAAACTATTTTTGCTTGCAACCGGATTTAAACTCGCGACCTTCTGACTACAAACCTTTTTGAACGAAGCGTCAGCATTTTTATAAAATCATTGCTCTACCAGTGAATTGACTTTTGTACCGTTGGCAATTTCTGACTAGGTAGCACCACTGGTTACAAATCTTGGCATATCACTCTAACCCCATTCTTTGCCAGTGGTTTTTTTATAAACCACCGAAATTTGTATAAAACAAATACGGGCAATACACTTTTTGGAAACGCTGGCAAAGCGTCCCAAATGAGTGTTCTGCCAGCCATTTATTTTTAACACCGTGGTTACCTAGTGGTATGCCAGTGCTTGATTTTTTGTACCACTGATGAGTTCTGACTGGGAGTGACGCGTCATGATGATTTAAGTGGTTAAAATCAAAATGATTTAAGTGGTTGACACTAATTTGTCTATTGTATTTCCTAAAGCCTGCTCCAGCCAGACACATAGTTTGTTTTGAGAAGTTTTAAAAACACATTTATTTTGGCCTTTCGGGATTTTTGAACTTTGATATTTTTCCACCAAAATATTTGCAAACAAATTTTTTACAAATTAAAAGTATCTTAAAACATGACGTGTCTCGCTCGTGCCATGTCGACTTCATTGTAGTTACTCTTTCAGTCGATTTTTACAAAATTTGATGGCGTATATATTAAGAAAATTGTGAAGTTTTTGGAAAAAAAGGGAAAAATTCCATATTGAAAATGTAACCGGTTAATCGACATATTTTAACCGATTATTATTAGAAAAAGAACATTAATTGTTCCATTGTAACCAATTTAAAAGTTGTTCGTTTTGAATGACTTATACATATGTTTGCTGGATATTTGTATGGAATTTAATAAGTAAACGCAAGTAGTTTTCAAAAAGTACTACTAGGTTTTGGTTAATGTAAACGTAGTATAAGCGTTTAACTGATGTTGCTGCAACATGTTTATAAACAATACATATGAAATCTAAAGAGATAAAAAAACTACAAATTTGTTGCTTAACAAATATTCTTCTAAAAACGTCTACTATATACATATATTAAAGGTTGCCAGTTCATTATTTTTTCAACTCAATCTAATAACAAATCATAGATATTGCAAATTAATGGACAATTTCGTAATTTCTTAAGGCACATCTACACGAGATAGAAAATTGCTAGAGATAGAGCAAATAACACCTCTAAATAGCTTAAATCATTCACAATAGAGCTAATTTGAGGTGTTTTTTGCTCTATCTCTAGAAGTTTTCTCTCTCGTGTAGATGTGCCTTTATAAATTAGCATCTTTAAATGGAGCTATGATACAAATCTCATAGAAGCCTTAAATCATGTTTAAGGTTAATATTTTACAGTGATCCGTCTAAAAATCTTAAAAATTAATGTTTAGCTAGGAGCAATAGAAGCATAGCATAGACCAAGGACTATTACTCAGAATAAAAACGTTTCAAAAATCACACTCAAAAAAGTTTTGCACATGACCGTTATTTGTGTAGCAATGCGGTTGTAGCTATTTTAACTGTGTTTCATAGTTACTTTTTCAAATAACCCACAAAAACTACTGCATTTTCATTACAGTTGCTTTATGCAGTTGTTACGGATTTTTTAACAAACACATTTATTTTTAAGAATGCAAACTGGAAATTTCGCAGTAAGAAATTTTATGAAATAAAGAAAATATATAAGGTGAGTTTTATATTAGAAAATTATATACCTTTACTCAAATATTATAAAATATTGAATTCCTTTTTTTCAGATTTTCAATATTTTTATCTTCAATCTAGAGAAACAAAGAAGCTAAACAAATATTTTATCCCCCACGGGCAGACATCTAAAGCCCCCCATACATTTACAATATTATGTCCAATATAATGGCACAGTATTTTTCTCGTTTTGACACACACCATGCAATAAATTGCAACATATATGTTACAAAAGATTGCCACAATATTTTATGCAATATATGAATTCAACATAACCTCAAAATGCACACAAACATAAACAGTGCAAAATTAAAATTGCACAGTCTTGCCAATAGATTATGCAGTATTTCAAGTTGTCCAAAAAAATCAAAAGTGTTTTGATTCACTACATAATATTGCTCAACCTTCAATTTAATACCTACACGGTCAATATGCTTGCACCACTTGGAAAGTTGTACCATAATATTGCAAATGTATGGCCCGCTTAAAACAATGTTTGCATTTAAAGTGAAAATTTTTTTATTTTTTATCTTATTAGATTTTTTTATTTTATTAAATTAATAGTTTTTACAGTTTTGCAATAATTTTTATATCTGTTGCTTTCGTAGTTGTTTGCAATGTTTTACAATCATTGTCATGACTGTTGTTTTAACTACATTTGCAGCTATTTTTACTACATTAGTCAGTCGATTTTTAACAGCTAAAAATAACTTCATATTGCAGTTGATTTAAATAAAAATTTAGTGTAAACTTTTTTACCTGCAAATGCAGATATTTTAAATATCATTTGCAATTGATTTTACCTACATAATTCCCTGAGGACAGAAACATGAGCATGGTTGACTTTTTAATGTTCAGTGCACGACTTGATTCACATCAGTTCATTGTATGTCCTTAACATTTCATAAATAATTCGATATTTTTCTTTGAATTAATTTGTTATTAAAGTGAAAACTTTTCAAAATTTCTTACACATTTTAAATTTTAGTGTGACCATGAGTCATTTATGCCGAGTTTTATTTCCTTATTTCCTTTTGTAAATTCCTAAATATTAGCTGTGTTTGTGTGACTGCATATCAGTGTTATCTAGAACGATTTTGACAGTTTGTTCACTTATTTCGGCTTTCTACTGTCAAAAAAAAAAAAAATAATTTAAATAATTTCATTGTTTTCTGTTTTAAAACAAAAAATTCAAATATTTTCGGTTTTTTTTTTGTTAAAATAAATTCTTTACTCATACACACAAACATAGCCAATAAAAATACATATGTGTTGTGTGGTAGTGCTTTGAAAATTTAAACAAAAAAAACTTTCAAATATGAAAAAACAAACCACAAAATCGTTTTTTTAAGTTTTGTTAGTTAAAAATTGATGATTCTTTTAACAGAATTTTCAATTATTTTTATATTTTTTATGGATTGTTTAAACAATGTTTGAAAATAAATAGCAAAATGGTTTGAATATAATAAAAAATCGTAATATTGATTTTTTATTATATTATATTTTTCTAATTGTGTTTTCAATTAATTTAATCTGTATTTTGGGTTGTTTTTAACGATAAAATATTGTGAGTATACGTCTTTCGTTAATAATATTTAAGCACTTTTCCTGTATAGTTTTCTAAACTTTTTTCAATTTTATATTCACGGCCATAAGCTGACATATTCAAACTGATCAGGGATGACAACTTAGTGCTTTTCGCGCTAAATCTGCTGCTTTTTGATGTGCCAAAACGCGAAAAATATTAATCTAACGCGTAACAGGAAAAATCACTAAATTAGTGCTTTTTCAAAATTAATTTAGCGCGTTTTGCGCTTTTTTACATTTACCGTTTTTATAGCAATATCAAGAAATATGTCAGCAGTTGCTTTTATATCCATAACGATACATTAAAATATTAAGGAAAAGTTTTATGTTAAATGCCAAATAGCGCTTTTGGCGCTAAATGTAGTGGTTTTGATGTACCACATGCAAAAAGGTTCCATTTTGCACGTGTCACTTTTAACACAAATTTAGCAAAATCCTAGTTATAGAAAAAATTTTGGGGCCAGTTTTTTATAGTCAGAACTAGGAACGAATTTTTTCTAAAATTTATTTATTTAAGACAAAAATCCTTTTTTCTTCTGACTATAAAACAAGACCCTAAATTTTTAAAAACTTTTCATAAAATTTTATCAAAAATTCCACTAATTCAATGAAAAGTTTCAATGGACGAATTCCAGTGAAACTTCATTAGTTTCATGCAAAAATGCATTAATATAATGCTGATATTTTTCTCAGTGTATATAAGAAATGACAAATTCTTTTTAAAGGCCTTAAAAATTATTTCGTGCTTTTTTACCCGTTTTTAAATAGAAATTTACGCGTTTTTATCCTTTTTCGTAACTTTTTTGCGCTTTTTGCTATGAAAAAGTTGGCATCTCTGAAACTGATATCTTTATAAGGATAACGGATTGCAAAAGGAACAAATTGTGATCGTCTTTACTTTCTTTGTTGGAAATCATGAAGAAATATAAAATTTGCTAGCTATTTTTATTTTAAAATCTATCTGGATACTTTGTTTACAAGTTTTTATTGTAATATTTACTATTCTCTCTCTCTTCTATTATGAACAGGGCTGCCATAATTGCCGATTTTTTGGCATTTTGCCGATTTTTTATTAAAAAATATGCAAAATGCCGATTTGCCGATTTTTGGTCGAAAAATGCCGATTTTTTGTTAAAACTCAAAAGCATGAAATTTAAATTTTTGGTGATTTACAAACCATGTTTGTATTTGCACTTTAGGTAGAACAATATTCTCTTTTGATTTCTAAATATTTAAAAAAAATTTTTTGATCCCGAATACAAAAATATCAATCATAAATCAATTTCTGACGATGATTAATGGCAATTTTCTATGTTTTAAACTACTTTTAAAGACAAATTTGTAATACTAAAACTGAATTGATAATATCAAAAATGTTGGAAAAATCAATAATAAATGCATACTTTTAAAAATTTAAATGAATATTTTTAAAATTTTAAGTGTATATTTTTCTATTTTAATCATACATACATACATATGTACATAAAACACGATTATAAATGCGAGCCCTAGTAATAATAGGCCTTTTTTTAATCACTCTATTTAGTTTTAGATTTATTTTATTTTGTTTTTTAATTTTCAAAATTTAATATTTTTATCCAAATTCTATACTTATTCGCTAACATAATGTGAAAGAAAAAATTATAATTTTTCGAAAACGCAATTTCTGGAATTAAATTAAGCTATATCCAAAACGGATTTATTTTATTTATAAATCTATTTTGGATTTAGTTTAATTCAATCCCGGTGTTGACATTTTTACAAAATTTAATGATTTTCTTTCACATTATATCAGCGAATAAGTATTAGATTTTGAGAAATATATTAAATTTTGAAAGTTAAAAACAAAATGTGAATACTTAAACGAAATAAAATAAATCCAGTGATTAAAAAAGATCCGATATTTGCACAATATTTCAAGGTGTACGGGTACCTTAAGTTCGGAGAAGAACTATTTTTAAAATCTGTAAAATTAATTTACGTACATAGTATTGGTGAGATAATATCTGAATATGTATCATAAAAATATTAATAAAATTACAACTAAAATTTTTTTATTATCATTTCATTTATCTCTTAAGCCTTTATTTTTATTTAATTTTTAAACTTAAAACATATTATTTTCCACGAAATGTATTTGTCACATATTTTTTATGTAAAGTAACCTAAATATTACACAAATGAGTATTTTTGAAAGTGCCGATTTTTTAAAATCAAAGTGCCGAAAATGCCGATTTTTTTGAGAAAAAGTGCCGATTTTTCATCAAAATCATCTGGCAGCCCTGATTATGAATGACTTAATAAAATGTTGCCAAGATTTTAGCTTTATCGATTTGTTTGTTTACATTTGTTTTAACCCGGTTTCCCTTTAGATATTTTCCATAAATACTCTTCGAGAGTCTTTTGGTTTGTTGTTTGTTGCTTAGCTTCATTTTGTTTAAACCATGGATGGTAACCGAAACGATGCGGTTATCGGTAACAGTAAAGCAATTTTAGATTATTTCGGTAACGGTATTTTAAGGGTAACGCTATTTCATTTATTTCGTTATCGGTATTTTAAGGATGACGGTTTTGCAGTTATTTCGGTAACGGTATTTTAAGGATAGTGGTATTTCGCTTATTTCGGTAACGGTATTTTAAGGTTAACGGTATTTCAATTATTTCGCTAATATTATTTTAAGGATAACGATAGTGAGTTATTTCAATGCAAGTCCAACTAAAATAAAAGCAAAATAAATAAATTAACCTAATTTATGTAAAATACTCAATGACCACTATCAATTACCAAAAACCGAGAATTTAAAATAACGGTGGTAACGGTATTTTAAGGTAAGCGGTATTTCACTTATTTCGGTAACGGTATTTTAAGGGTATCGATATTTCGTTTATTTCGGTATCGGTATTTTAAGGATAACGGTATTTCAGTTATTTCGGTAGCGGTATTTTAAGGTTAACGGTAGTCCGTTGAAAGGGTTTCCAATAGATAACAGTATTTTACCGGTATTGCCTGCCATCTCTGGTTTAAACATTAACTTTTAGTCAGTGTTTTGTGTCTTTTTTTCTGTTGTTGTATGATGTTTCTAACTTAAGTGTTGCTGTGTGTTGTTTCAGTATGATTTTTCAAAAAGACTTTTTGTTGAATCGTTTGCACTTGGCAAATTCAGTGTGGCTCGTGTCTTCAAAGTGTTCTGTCGCGCTAAAAGCGTTTTTCGCGTAATTTAAAATAATTTTTAAGGTTTTTTTTTTTTTTTAAAGTGGTAGTGAAATAATTGTAAGAAATGTTATTGAAATTTTATTAGTTGTAAAGATAATTGATCAAAACAAATATATACAAATGGAAACTTGAACAAATTAATAAAATAAAAATAAATTTGCAAAATTTAAAAATGAAAATATAACAACATAAAAATTCTAAAGCCTTGTTGAATAAATACTAAATATAAAAAATAACAATCAAAGAACCTTCGTAAATTACTAAATATAATACAATTAACAAAAGATTTATGTTTTTCAGAAACTTATAAAACATTATAAAATTTTCCAAACAATTTAAAATTCTTACCATGGGTTTCATACTGACGGTTTATGAGTTAATTATTAGTTAACCTATTGTTTTCTATAGAACTTTTAAGTCAAAATTAATCCTGCAGTATGAGACACAGCGCAAGAATAGTTAAGTTAACAATTGCTGCTAAATTTTGTGAGTTCTTTTCATATCTAAAAATATTGATTCCAGTGCGCTTTTTGTCCATAAAGTTTTTGTATCACTTATAAAATAAACTAAAAAGTTTTTTTTTAATAATACTGAATTTAGACTGAAAAACTAAAAAACTAGGTAACTTTTGGCCTTGGTAGTTTTTGCTTGTCAAAACGAATATATAAAAACAAGCAAAAACTAGTTTTGTACAAAAATTGGGTAGTTTTTGTTTTAATTAACTATTGCTATATTATCCATTAGTGTATTGTGTCCGTTTGAAGTGAAGGATATTATACCTATGAATTAAGATTTGGGAAATAGTTATATCGGTGCTGAAAAATTTTCATTACCGAATTTTCGTTATTCATATAAATATACTATTCAGCAAACAAAACAACTTGTTTACAAAGAAAACAGAATCATTGTGACAATAAAATTTTTTGTCAACCTGATGGTTTAGTTTGAGCCACAAAGTTATTTATTTGTGGCAACAGAAATTAGGTTAATACGACAGATTTTTTGAGGTTTACATAGACGCTTCCAAGATGAGCTGCGGTATTTGATTCGATATTTATTTAGAGAGGTTGGATTTATAAGACTACTATTGGCTGCTTGACGATGCTAGTGTTTTTCAAAAGGAACGGCTGGCTATTAAGGAAGTGTATACATTTACTTAGAGGAACTCAAGTCTTTGGACTCTTACTTGACAACCTCCACCCTTCTGACATAGTGCAAGTATAAATTGTCAAAACTAGGTTGTCTTTCCATCATCAATCACTCTTATGTATGTTGGTCGCTAGATACAGTACATGAATGTGTCCGCAGCTGTTTTAATTGCGGCAGCAATGTGAACCATAAAACGCGAACAATCCGAGTAGGTGGAGCGGTATATATGCATGTGGCAGGATTATTACATGGTACGGACTAGATCCTTTTCAGTCGCGATAGAAAGAATAATTTGAGACTGACTACTGCGACGGAGTTGTGGAACATGGTATATCACTTCCTTTGTGAGTGAACATCTCTTATCAGCGCTAGATACAGGATTATCGGAAAACATGACGGACGGACAGATAGACATTGTTAAATCGAAACAAAATTGATACTTTTTGGTGTTACAAACATCAGCACAAACTTATTAAGTATATCCTGTCCACGTAGTGGTGTAGGGTATAATTAGAATGGAAGATTTTCTGTTGTGCTTTTTCTTTCAATCGTATGCACTGCTAATTCAGACTTAAGTTTCATCCAACACGTATTTTTTGTTTTTCGGATATTTGTGGATTTGATTGTGCAAAAAAATAAAATTTGCAATTCGTAGTGCACAGTATAGACTTGTGTCGTCCATTAACACATTAGTTCAATTGAACCATTTGCTCAATTGAACGATAAGACATCGTTTATCATTATTGGCTTTTTTCGATCAATCGTCCTTTAGTTTTTTTATTCACAAATTGTATCTCTTTTCGACTTGGAAAATATGAAACCACAGTGCACCATAAAATTCACAAACGAACGATTGAACGAACTAATTCATTTAATTATACTGAACGATAATGACCGAATGTCTATAAACTATCTCCAAGTTTCAGCTAAATTCGCTTACATTTAGGGATGAGATGTAGGATTAAGAATCCGTTTTCAAAATTCTAAAAAACTTAATGGCTTTTCAATAATTTTTGCTTTCTGAAAATTCAAATATAAGAAAACTTATTGATCAAATTTGAAAATTTTTAAGTCATAAATTTTGAGGGCTCAGAAATTTCGCGATAAGTTATTTCAATACGTGTGCATTAGATTCCTTCAAATTAGTTTTAAGTATTACGTTTTTCATATAATTAAAATTTCTTTATCTTTCTATTCCAAAATAAGTCTGATGTTGTTGCTTTAAACTATTTGTTTTTTGCAAAATGATCCACATAAAACTAATTACAATGAAAGCTTTCAAACCCTCATCAAATGTTAAAAAGATAAGAGTTTTAAAAGTTGCAGTAACTACGTTGTTTGTACTTTCAACATTTCACCCACCACAACATGAGGTTTTGATTATTTAACCTTTAAATTAATAATTACTTTTTATGTTAAAGTTATTTATACCCTACACCACTATGTGGTCTAAGTGTACTGGGTTTGAGCTGATGTTATAAAAATAATGGATGCGGAACCACCCTTATTCTTGTGATTTAACTACAGTTTGTAATCAGTAGTCGATAGAGGATTAAATTACCTTTAATTTAAGGTACATATCAGTATATATAAAACAAATGCGAAAATTTTATGATGAAAAGAGTCCACATATCTTTGAAAAGAATTTTAAAAAAATATAAAAATTATTTATAGTATTTGACAATACGGCGTTTAATAAGAAAGTAGTAGTTGTCATATAAAGGCTTCTTCAACAGGGAGTAGAAAGACAGGGACAGCAAACGACGCCATATTTCTTGCCGCTCTTTTGACATTTCTCTTCAGTAAGGTGTGCCATTTCATGATGGAAAGATATACGAGCCAACAACGAGTCGAAATTATTAAAATTTACTACCGAAATTCGGAGTCAGTGGCCTCAACGTTAAGAGCGCTACATCCAATTTATGGTCGTCATAATGAATGGCTTCGTCAATAAACAAAATATGCGTTATTGGTCAGACAGCAACCACACGTACTCCATGAGTCATCATTGCATCCCGAAAAAATTACGGTTTGGTGCGGTTTATGGGTCGGCGGCGTCATTGGGCCGTACTTCTTCCGTGATGATCAAGACCAGCACGTTGCTGTGAATGGGAATCGCTACCGTTCAATGATAACCAAATATTTTTGGCCCCAATTGGATGATATGGACTTGGAGGATATGTGGTTCCAACAGGACGGCGCCACAAGCCACACAGCGAATGTCACAATCAATTTATTGCAAACCAAGTTTGGAGAACGTGTTATCTCACGAAATGGTCCAGTCGATTGGCCGCCTCGGTCGTGCGATTTGACGCCGTTGGACTATTTCCTGTGGGGCTACGTCAAATCTATGGTCTATGCCAACAAGCCAGCGACGATTGATGAACTTCGTACGAATATCGGCCGATTTATGCTTGAAAACCGTCGAAAATTGGGTTCAGCGTCTGGACTTCTGCAAGCGTACCCGTGGTGGCCATGCAAAAGAGATCGATTTCCATACATAATGGCATCGAACGTACTTTCAGAGGAATAAAGAATTTCATTGATATCCAAAACCGTTTTTGTTTTATTTAAAAAAACTTTTGTAGCGCTCTTATTGAAGAACCCTTTAAAAAAAAACGTGTGCCATATTCCACTACCAAATAAGGAAGATAAAAGAAAATGAAAATGCAAATATTTGAAAATTTAATTAATCATAGGCTAAATAAATAAAAAAACGAGTAAAAAAGTTAAAGTCGGGCATGCCGATTATATAATTCCCTACACCAGTCTGATTTAAAGCCAACTAATGTTTGGATCCGAAATTTGAATGGGTTAAAACAGACTTGTGTCAAAATTTTCTATAAAATCATAAAAGAAGAGAAAACCGAAAATATAGTCCATATGGGCGATAGGTCCAAATATGGACGGATCGTATCTAGAATCAATTGGCTTTTTCCTTGCGACCATGTGAGTCAACGAACCAAATTTCATTGAAATATCTTCTTATTTGCGACCTGCAGCGTGTAAACAAGCCAATTTTGGGGGATGGACATGGACCGATTGCACCGACTTACGTCCTTGGGCCGACGTAGGTCGGTGTACCAAATTTCATCAAAATATTTTAATATTTGCGACCTGTAGAGTGTTCACAAGAATGCATGGACAGACAGACGGACGGACGGATAGGACATCGTTAAATCGAAATAAAAAAAATTCGGAGCCGATCGGTATACTATAAGCTGGGTCTGGGACCAATATTCTTTGTTGTTGCAAACATCAGCACAAGCTTATAATACCCTCTAAACGTAGTGGTGTAGGGTATAATTATTTTTCTCGGGGTACCGATAGAGGATTAAAATACCTTTAAAGGTTCATATTATTTAAATTCCCCTAATTATTATTGGATTTTCTGATAAAAAAATTTAAAAAATGAGTTTTTTCGTCATTCACGAAAAAAGTAAATATATTTAGAAATTGAAATTAAAAAATCGGCCATGACAGATTTGTGCAGAATTTTGTAATAATAAATGAAAAAAAAAAGGATTTGGAAATCGATTAAGATTTGTGGCCTAAAATGTTATTTGCTCAATAAAAGTGTTTTTGGACACGCTGTGTGGCGTATCTTTTACACATGGTTTGTGTATTTAATAACTTATTTGGCTTCGAAAATGTTGAATTTTGTGCCAACAAAGCATCATTTACTGGAAGTTTTGCTTAACTTCTTCAACCTGAAAAAAAATGTAGCAAATCGATTGCTCATCGAAGCTTATCCTGAATATGTTCCATCGATTTCAACGTGCGAGGGATGGTTTGTGCGGTTCAGAAGTTGAGTATTTTGATACGAAAGACAAAGACCGCCCAGTGTAGACAAAAAAACAAGAAGATGATGAATTGGAGACATTATTCGATGAAGATTATTGTCAAACTCAAAAAGAACTTGCAAAATCATTGGGACTAACTCAAGCAGGAATCTCAAAACGTTTGCAGGCATCATATTTCTTTCAAAAGTGAGGAAATTGGGTACCACATGAGTTGAAGCCGAGAGATGTGGAAAGTTGATTTTGCATGCTACCATAAAAAGAAGTAATTTTTGCATTAAATCGTTACTGGCGATTAAAAATATATCCATTACGACAACACGCTCTCACTGGAATACGCTTCACTTCACAGGGTATCCGAAATTGGCTTGGTTCGTTCTTGACCTCAAAAAATGAGCAGTCCTTTTGACGCGGAATCAATATGTCGCCAGAAAGATGGGAAAATGTCATAGCTAACGATGGCCAGTACTTTCACTAAATTTATATTGTACCAATGTTTCACAACAAATGTCCGAAATTTGCCAAAAATTCGGCATTTTTAAGTTATACACCAATATATTATTGGTATTAATTTATAATGTGTGTTATTATTGTTCGGTTTTAAGATCAAATATGACAAATTCCAAACAGAATTCACAATTTATTTTACAACAAATAGAGAAAAAGTTATGAAAAAAACTTTCCTAGAACCAATGATTGACAATTAATGCATTTTCAAGTGCTACCAAGCACTATCATCAGATTTTCTTTATTTATATATAATTATTTGCAAGGAATATAAATCTGTAACAAAAATGAAACAACAAATACTTTTACTTTTAATTCTAACTCCTTCCATTCATCTGTTATTAAATTTTTTATGTGTTAGACTTTGTTGTAATGACGATCATCATATTATTATATATTTCACTATATTGCACCAATAATTAAAATTCCCTTAACGGCAATTTGATTCACTTACGTGCATATGACCCAAATCGTAGTGTAGGGTTTCATATACTAGGCTTGAACGACATCAATTTTTTACTTGTTTTTTGACTCGTTTTTTTTTATAAAAACTGTCAGCAGTATTTAAGTTGTATATTTTCTTTTTTTATATCATATGATATAAGACAAAATCCCTTTCTGAACGTTTAATTTTATTTGCACAAAGTAAGTTTATAAATATATACTGACGAGTATATATATTTTTTTTTGTAATAAAATCATAAGTTTCAAGATCACATGGTTTAGATAAACTGTCACACAAACTGTACATTAACCTTATTATGGGTTTATATTTCTTTTGTTTTTTTTATCTGGTATTAAAATGGCGCAATTACGGCACCTTTTACATTATAATATGAATTTTTTTACATTAAATGACATTCGTATTTATATAACCGCATATAAATTAGAGAATTTATAAAAGATGTATTTTTTAAGTTACAGATAAAAAGACATTGACAACAAAGACAAGTCCTTTGAGTTCAAGGAATATGACAGAAAAATATATACTTTTACATAATTTGTGTTATACATATATAATTATATTTAAGCTTTGATAAATTTTGTGTAATAATTCCATCAAATGAGTTAATGATTAAAATATCGTTAAATTTTTTTTATTCCGATGATTTATTTGCAGCAGGTTTATCTGTTTTTTTTTCTTATTCTCTAAAGTTTGAGTTTAATTGTTTTATATCAATTATTTTAAACACGTTTTATGGTCATTACTTATCAATGGTTTTCAATGTTTTAAAACTCAAGTATGTTTCTTAAGTCTTTCGTTTAAATGTGGTGTATTTCTTGTTTACACTTCCCACGAAACATTTAAGAGTTCTTTGCATAATTTGACCATTATTCAATATGGTTGACAATAAAAATGCCTTGTGTTTATGATATTTGTATTTGTGAATGTTTAGTTTTTTGTTTTGCAAAATTCATTAAATTTTCTAAACGCAATTTAACGTCAAGTACTTGTACTAACTATGTATACATATATGAATAAAATGTGATATTTGCCAAGTCTATCAACAAGATTTTAACTTTGTAACAAATTTCTACCATAAATAAACACTTGCTACGATAACATACCGGTTTTTCTTCTTCTCTTTTATCAACCATGTTTGATCGCTTTACTTTAAAGAGAAACAAAAACGTCATAAAGGTGTGACTAGGTCATTTCTTGTTATTTAAGGCATTTAAGTAACTAAACCACCAACCAACTAACTAAACTACCAGTTGACTGACCAACTCTTTTTTTGTGCGTCTAATTGTTTGTAATAAAAATGTTATAAATTTGTGTTCATTGAGAATTGCGATCAGATCGATAGTAACAAACAAACAAAAAAATTAAATTAAATTAATTTATTTTATTTAAACATGATATTTAGTTTAATTTTGTTTGAATTTTGGTCAACAAATATTTCAAAATCTTAAACAGCATTTTCTGTGTATTTTTTTCTTTGCATATAAGGTGTAGTTTACAACAGAAAAACATTTGTCTTTTTAATTACTTAAACGCATTTAGTTATGACATTAATTCCAAAGTTTATTTAAGGAAATAACATTTTCTTCATTAATTTAAAAAACTTTTTCAATATACATAGGACTTTACCCAAAACAGAATCTACCCTTTTTTTAGTTCATTAAATATATTCTTCAACATTTTCTAAGTTAAGCTCTTGCATAAAATAAATTAGAAAAGTGTTTTAGTTAACAAACTTTGAACAATTCCC
Organism: Leucophora obtusa; assembly: GCA_949987735.1. Taxonomy (NCBI): domain Eukaryota; kingdom Metazoa; phylum Arthropoda; class Insecta; order Diptera; family Anthomyiidae; genus Leucophora; species Leucophora obtusa. The sequence continues at coordinate 228,146,766 of OX465296.1, forward strand.
TTAATTATAAAACACATTTAAAAATTTTGACGCTGCTCTAGCCAGACACGACATGTGTTTTTGAAAATTAAGAAAAAAAAACACATTTATTTGGTTCTTTTGCATTGTTTTGTTTTACAAATAAAATTTTGTATAATTTGTTAAAATATTTCTAAAACAAACAACTTTAAAACATTCAAAAATGCCAAAATAAAATTATTTTCTATAACTTCTCAAAAACACATGCCGTGTCTGGCTAGAGCAGCGTCAATTTAATTCTTTACATTAAAATCTGGAAATGGTGTAACAAATATTTTACCTTTCAAATTAATTTAGAGTTTTATCATATGTGTAATAAATCTAAGTAGATACGCGTTTTTTTTTTTTTCTTAATAACAAAAATGAAATTTAATATTATTAAAAGTTCAATAGATAAAGTAACAAAAATCTAATAAGGCTTTAGAAGTTGTGTTGTTTTTTCTAATTTTTTTCAATAAATTTTGTAATGTTATTGAGTTTGAAGCTAATGTTCAATGTAAAGAAAAAAAAATATGAATAAAATTTTAATTTAATAGTAAACAATTACCCAACCAACATTGTGCTTAAATATCAAGGCGTCTGCTTACATTGTCATATTACAATAATATTAGTAGTGTGTTTGTGTTGCATGTGCAACAAGTGTATGTGTGTGTTGTTTTTATAATTTATAGAAAGTGTTTTTTTAATTGTCATTTATTGTCTCATTAAATGTAGCAGTGACAAATTTAATTTTTAAAAATTTATTTATAATATATTGAAAGGAAGGATTAACTGGATTTAAAATTTGAGCTGAAAAAATTAGAGCGGCATTATAAATATTAACAATGGTAAGTTAATTATGTTTTATGTTACTTCAATAGATATTAGATTTATATTATGTAAAGTGATGTTTTATGCAGAGTTGGTCATATCATACTTGGAATTTTCTCATTGGCATTAAAATTTCATTAACATTAGTTGACTAATGCTAATATCAAAAAAATTTCATTACCATTTAATGCTATTGAAATTTTCCGGCATTAGAATGACTCCTACTGATGCTAATGAAATCGCAATAATGCCTTAAAAACTACCCAGTGTATAAACGGTAATGAAATAGCATTATTTTGTGGACTACCAGTAATGACACAGACTTACTTTCTACATTATTGTAAAACATATAGTAATGAGTTAATAATAACTAGTTACTTGTTCCATTATTTACAAATAAAAAATAATGAGTTACCAATAACGACTTATTTTTATCATTATTTCAAACATAAAGTATTGTTATAGATTTTTTTGTATTATATATCGAGATTGCTTAGATGGTTGAGCTATTGACTGGCAATCTGAAGTCCCATTAGCAAATTTTATTAAAAAAAAATTTTAAATAAAAAAACGAGTAAAAAAATTAAAGTCGGGCATGCCGACTGTATAATACCCTACACTAGTCGGGTTAAAAGCCAAAAATTTTCTATAAAATGATAAAAGAAGAGAAAATCGTGAATATAGCCCATATGGGCGTTAGGTCCAAATATGGACCGATCCTATCTAGAATCAATAGCCTTTGTCCTTGAGACCATGTGATTCGGCGAACCAAATATCATCAAAATATCTTAATATTTGCAACCTGCAGCGTGTAAACAAGCCAATTTTGGGGGGACCCTTATATGGCCACTAGGTCTAACCTTGAACCGATTTTAACCAAAATCAATAGACTTTGTCCTTGGGCCAACATAGATCGGTGTACCAAGTTTCATAAAAATATCTTAATATTTGCGACCTGTAGAGTGCGCACAAGAATGCATGGACAGACAGACGGACGGACGGACGGACAGACGGACATCGTTAAATCAAAATAAAAAAAAATTCTGAGCCAATCGGTATAGTATAAGGTGGGTCTAGGACCAATATTTTTTGGTGTTACAAATATCAGCACAAACTTATAATACTCTCTCCACGTAGCGGTGTAGGGTATAAAAAGTACTTGACAACTAGAGATGGTACTTTTACGATAAAAACTAGTGCCAATAATACTAGGGAAGACAAATTTAGCGCAAACTCTACGAGATTTCTATACCGTGTAGATGTACCTTAACAGCTACTTTTTTGAAAATCTATTTTTAGATTCCCCTTTAGCAAAACGTGTAAGTCGACACAATGTAAACAATTTCGTGTACTTCACATTGTGTGTACTTACGATATGGGATACTTGTGTATAACAATTATATATGGAACTTAAAGCATTTGAAATTTTCCAAAAATGTATGTACTTACAAAGTATATTGGCTTGTGGTCCCTTATAATGTTGCCATACGCTGGGTAAAGTCAGCCAGCTTGTGTGTATGGTTTGTAAGTACTCGGGGATACTTGTGTTTACTTACTTGAATTCCACTAAAATTCAATTGGCACTGAAATACAATTTGCATAATTTGCTCTCAATGCCAATGCCAAAAAAATTCATTACCATTCAATGCCAATGAAATTTTATACCCTACACCACTATGTGGTCAGGGTATTATAAGTTTGTGCTGATGTTTGTAACACTAACAAATATTGGTCCTAGACCCACCTTATAGTATACCGATCGGCTCAGAATTTTTTTTATTTCGATTTAACGATGTCCGTTTGTCCGTCCGTCCGTCTGTCTGTCTGCCATGCATTCTTGTGCGCACAATACAGGTCGCAAATATTAAAATATTTTGATGAACCTTGGTACACCGACTTATGTCGGCCCAAGGACGAAGCCTATTGATTTTGGTGAACATCGGTCCATGTTTGGACCTAGTGCCCATATAAGGGTCCTACCAAAATTATATTGTTTATACGCTGGAGGTCGCAAATATTAAGATATTTTGATGAAATTTGGTACACCGACCTATGGGAGCCCAAGGACGAAGTCTATTGATTTTGGTGAACATCGGTCTATGTTTAGACCTAGTGCCCCTATAAGGGTCTCCCAAAAATTGGCTTGGGTACAAACTGCAGGTCGCAAATATTAAGATATTTTGATGAAATTTGGTACACAGACCTGCGTTGGACCAAGGACGAAGCCTATTGATTTTGGTGAATATCGGTCCATGTTTAGACCTAGTGCCCATATAAGGGTCCTACCAAAATTATATTGTTTATACGCTGGAGGTCGCAAATATTAAGATATTTTGATGAAATTTGGTACACCGACTTATGTCGGCCCAAGAACGAAGCCTATTGATTTTGATTAAAATCGGTCTATGTTTATACCTAGTGCCCATATAAGGGTCCCCCCAAAATTATATTGTTTATACGCTGCAGGTCGCAAATATTAAGATATTTTGATGAAATTTGGTACACCGACCTATATCAGCCCAAGGACGAAGCCTATTGATTTTGGTGAACATCGGTCTATGTTTAGACCTAGTGCCCCTATAAGGGTCCCCCCAAAATTGGCTTGGTTACAAACTGCAGATCGCAAATATTAAGATATTTTAATGAAATTTGGTGCGCTGACTCACATTATAGAAAATTTTGACACAAGCCCCATTTTAACCCATTTGAATTTCGGATCCAAACATTAGTTGGCTTTTACCCAGACTGGTGTAGGGTATTGTATAGTTGGCATGCTCGACTTTAACCTTTTTACTCGTTTTTTTTTAAATTGGCATTGATTAAACGAATAGTAATTAAATGTACACCAATGCCTCAAAGCAACCAATTATAATTGAAGAAAAAAGCATTGTATACAAAAAAAAATTGTTTTATAAAAACGGAAATTAAGACAAGAATGTAAAATTTCAGAACAATAAACATTATAAATATTCGCTAGTTTATCAAGTTGTATCAAGTATACGCTGTTCACTAGACCGTACCACAAAAAAAATTTCGCCGAATATAAATTATTTTTGAAAATTTTTTTTGCCGAACGTAGGGGTCGCTTTTTAAAATTTTTCGTCATATCTTTGGCATTTACAGTCGGATCTTAAAGTATGATACATCGATGTTTTTGTCTCAAGGGGACCTCAAATATCCCGTTCTATTATTTACCCACAAGATCTCGGTTCCTACCGCCCTAATGTACCACCCTAATGTCAGAAAATTTCAGGTCGCAAAAAATCATTACACTTTTGCCAAGGAAGTTTTTCGATATGCAAAATATTGGTCTCCTTGAGGGTATTTTTTGCCGAAAACTGAAAACATTAATCCCATATGGATCAAGTTACACAAAATAATAATTTTTATCAAGTGGAAAAAAAAAATGTTTTTGATCCATTTGTAGAGATATTTTTTTCGAAAATTAGGAAAGCTGTTATTCTGTAAATTTCCTAGTAGGTCGTTTTTGAACGAAAGTATAAAAATTAACCCTACATCGATCATGTTACATAAAATAATTATTTTCATCCAGTTGAGATTTTTTTTTTGTCAAATTTAATGGCTTTACAATTTCGTAGTCATAATAAATATTAAGTTTCATGGGTCTCTTCTGACCCCAGGCCACTAAGGGTTAACGATTTTTTAAACAAATGTAAAGATAATTATAGTCTTACCAAATTTAAGTGATACTTTTCCGAAAAATATGTAAACTGTGTTGAAAACATTCAAATTTTGTTAAATTTTTGACAAAATAAGCAATTTTTGTAAAATGACCTGGAAAGCAGTCGCTCCAAACACAAATCGAATTATCATTTTTCCAATTTATTTTTTTTTCTTTAATATCAACTATTATGTGGTACAAATAGCAATCGACATCTCCAAATTAGGCAAAAAATCTTTAAAATAAATTTAAAAAAACACGTTTTTGCATTTTTATCAAATTTGTGGGTCATTTTGGATTCCAGGCTAAAGTGGGTTAGTGATATCCGATGAAGTCAAAATTCCATATCTGAATCATTTTAACTATACTAAATGAATAAGTGGAATAAAAAATAATTTTTTTTCGAAATTACGAATTTTGGGAATTTTTAATAGTAATACACTTTTTTCCAAAATGGGCCATTTTCGTGCAACTTTGGCACGGGTTAACGTTTTCCAAAAAAAAAAAAAAATGATTTCTTCCATTTGGGACCATTTCCAATAAAACTGGGAGGGACACCCTAATAGTTATATATCTAAGATATAATTTCATATAATTATATAAAATTTCATATGATAATATATGCCTATATCAACACTTTTTTACTTGGGTAGTCCAGATGGGTCAGCCTCTAGTAGGGTAAACTTGACGAAATAGCCAATAAGAGATAAGAAATGCGCGAATTTTTATTTTATTTTTCTTAATTTTTTATTGTATCAAAACATAAAAATAATGCTTTTTTCTTCAATTATAATTGGATATTGAGGCCTTAAACAATGTCAATTAAAAAAAATTTCATTGGCACTGATCTATTTCAAGGCCAAAAATTCTATTGGTCAATTGTAATGTTAATGAAATAATCAAATAATTGGTCCATGCAATTGACAAGTCCCAAGTATGGTTGGAATAGATTTGTCAGTAAAATGTTAAAAAGTTAGGACGTGAATAATGTCTAATGTAACGTGTATTTAAGAGAAAATCGGAAATAATGTCCATGTGGGCGCTAAGTCTAAATATGGACCGATTCTTTTTAAAACAAATAAGATGAGTTAGCGTAATAAATTTCATTAAAATATCTTTATATTTGCGAATGTGGTGTGCGAACAAGCGTAAGAACTGATTGTTATCAAAATCAATAGACTATGTCACTTGGCCATGTCATATGTCAGTATATGAAATTTCCTTATTACTACCTGCAGCATGCGCAGACTTACAATTTTTAAACCGCTACACCGATACAACCTGAGTAAAAATAAATAGTCAATAAGTTATAAAAATTGCGTTTTTTGTGCTCCTTGGAACTACGATTTTTAAACTCAAATATCTTTTTTAAGAGACAGTCTAGAAAAACGGCCAACATCATCGGATTCAATATTCGCGGTTTTTAAACTAGCACATTGCAATCAATTACACTATGCGACAGTCAAAATCGGGATGGGATGAAACCAACGGGAAATGTTATATCGGTCAAAAACAAGTTATACGTGTCCCGGCGTTTCGCTGGGTCACCCTTAGGAATCGAGATATATCTTTTTTTTGACATAACTCGAGAACCACTAGTCCGATTTTGCTCAAACAATTTTAAAAAAATTAAAAATTACAATTCCTTTAATCTGTTCATATAACGTTTTTCTATATACTCAACAGTTTTGCCGGTAAAAATAAATGTTTGTTACCGCTACCATAAAAATCAATAACCTTTTGTTTATTACGTTTTTTTAATATTTTAGGCAAAAAATATTTTTTTCTTCATACATTTATTTTTACCGGCAAAACTGTTGAGTATATAGAAAAACGTTATATGAACAGATTAAAGGAATTGTAATTTTTAATTTTTTTAAAATTGTTTGAGCAAAATCGGACTAGTGATTCTCGAGTTATGTCAAAAAAAAGACCACCAAAGGTCAAATCGATATATCTCGATTCCTAGAGGTGACCCAGCGAAACGCCTGGACACGTATAACTTCTTTTTTACCGATATAACTTTCCCCGGTAGTTTGAACCCTTCCCGATCACTGACCCCTACCATTTGTCTCACAGTATTATGAATAACATTTAAGTATTTTTTAAACCTACACAGACAGAATTTTGCTGAACGAGTTTTAATGAAATTTTTCAGTGAACTAATGAAGTTTTCTTCACAAAGTAAATGAAAAAATTCATAAATGTGATGAAAAAGCTTCGTATATTTTACGAATCTAATTTTAATGAAACTTTTTCATTGAGTGTATGAGAGTTTTGATAAATGAAATGAAATTTTTTACAACATTTTATGAAAAATTCCATTAATTCATTGAAAAGTTTCAATGGACGAATTCCAGTGCAACTTCGTTATTTTTATGCAAAAATTCATTGATATCATGCAGATAATTCTCTCAGTGTACTTCATTATTCATAATACAACTGAAAACATTATTTCACTTGGGTTAACTAATTGGTTATTAACATCTTTAATGTTGTGCTATGTTTTTTGTAAAGTAATGCAATTAATTGTATGCAAATTTTAAAACTATTTAACAAAACATTTTAATGACAGCAAATTGATTAATTAATTTTATTTAATGAACAACCACAGCTTGCAACTGTTTAAACAAATTTTGAAACTTTTGCCAAATCATTCAAAAATCAACCAAATCTAACATAACTAATTACAAATTAGAAAAATCACCGCGAAGAAACAAAAAAACAAACAACAATTCATTATAAATAAATAGTAACTCTACAAAATAGGTGTAACACAACAATGTTTGATGGTTTATAAATGTTAAATTAAATTTTTAGCATTTTTTAAGCTACAAAATATCAAGAAAAAGAATTATTAAAGAGTAGTATGTATGTTATTTTTTGAATATGCAATTTAAAAGCCTGGGAACGAAAATCATCAATCATATTTTGTGCTTTTTTTTACTAAAGTAAACACATACAAATATAGATGTAAAGATGAAACAAAATCTATAAAGAAGATTATTATTAAATCATTTGATTTGATCGGGTCTAGTCATTATTATGGTAGATTTATTCAAAACAGTAATCACCAGCATTAAGTAATACAAACAGCAGAGATAATAATAAAATAATCCTGAGAAATATTTAAGATTATGTATTTTTATTAATTTATTGGAAATAATTTCCGTATTTAAAAATTATGATGGTTAATAAATAACTATTTGATTACCCTTTTTTTAATAAAGAAAACAAAAGACATAAGAAACAAACTTTGGCTTAGCAATAAATTAGTTTTTAAATAGGTTGGATTGCTATGAACTTTTGCTAAACTTAACCTAAGACGAACTAGTGGATTTTAAACTAAAAATGTGATCTTTCAAATATTTTGAAATTATTAAATTAGTTTTAAGTACCCAGTTATCAAATTCGGTGCGCTCATAAATAAGATATTTAAATGACTCATAAAAATGATTATTGTTTTCTTTTAAACCACTCTTTTTTTTTGGTAGAAGATAACTTATGGTAAATAACTTATAGTGAAATTTTATGTAAGTCATTTTTCTCGTACAAACTAGCCCCCTAAAATTCAGGTTTGTGGGAGTTTTGAGCGCCAAATCTGCATAAGTACGAAATTAACGCCTGCACACATTTTAAGTTTTGACTTATTTCTGGCTTAGAAGTTAAATTTTCAACTTTAATGTCTTCTGAGACTTAAAGTAGAATTTCATGATAAGTATTTTTGCGGAATATTTTAACCCTTTAACTCTTCAACTTACGCGTCTTTTTTGTTTTTTTTTTAAATTCGCCATAAAAGACCCTTTAATTGAAGAAATAGAGTATTAAAATATTTTGCAAAAATGTTCCTCGTAGTGTTTCACATAAATTGTCTGAACACATTCTATACCTAAAATAGAAGAAGCACATGTTTTTCTATGCCGATTTACAATAACTATTAGCAAAAGGGGGAAACTTTAATGCCCCAAAAAATATAGGGCCAGACGTAAAGGCCAATACAGGTATATTTTTGAAGGTCCTCTGTGCCAAAATCAGTAGTCAGAAACTTATTATTTTGGAAAAAAATTGATTTTGTTGTACAGTGTTTTGTATCTTTGTTAATAAAGTCATATTTCTAACATATCACTTATTCTACTGAATATTCTTGTCATTTAGTAAAAAAAAACCACGCTTCAGATTTGTTATCTTAATGTATTAAAACAAGCAATTTCTTGAAAAATTTCAGATCCCAATATGGTGATAACAACACACAACAACAATGTTGTTGGTTATGCAAAATTACTTATAATTTCTTAACACCAATTAACTATAAACGGCATGTATATATTTATTAAAATCATACAAAGACACTACGAATTATGCAAATTTTAATAAACATAATTATTAAAATTATAGCCTCAAACACCTACAATTTAGTAAGTTATTAATTTAAAATTTTTATAATTATAAATCAATTTGAAGGTTTAAAACGAAATAGCAAAAAAAAAAAAATAAAATAAATAAAAAGATGTTTAAAAAAACAGGAAACATCATTTTCAATAATTTTGTGTTAATTTTTGTATAGGTACTTATTACAAATTATTGATAATTACCTGTTTTAACCAAAAAATGCAATACAAAAATGATTACCAATAAAAATGATGCAATATTTAATAATGTTTACATTGAACAGTGGGGTTTACACAATCGTAATTAGGTAAAATGAGCAGTTTATAACGTTAGCTATGATTTGCTTTTGTGATTGTCCAACCCACCCCAGCTCATGGTCATGATAAAACTTCAAAATATGGCAGACTTTAAAATATATTTCCAAGAAAAATGACATATTAATATGTGACCTTCTTCGAGAAAAGGGACCTAGTGTGTCAAAAAACCTCTCATTTTTATCGATTTTCCCAAGTTTTTGACACACTAGGTTTTTTGACATACTAGGTCTCTTTTCTCGGAGAAGGTCACATATATTTCTCTTTAGTTTTGAGCGATTTTTTTTCTAAGGAAGGCTCCTTAAATTCATATAAAAAAGAGGTTCTTACTAACAACTGAATTTGTTAACTGTAAATGACAATTAAAATAAAGGTAAATGTAGTTAAAAAGGCCACAAAGATATTTATCTTTAAGATAACTAAATACGTTGTTACATTTAACTGTTGAAAAATAACTAACAATCTCGTAAAATTAACCGACAAATTTCTACTATAAACATTTCAAAACAACTAACAAAATTGATATAAAAACTACTGTATTTTATAGTAAGGCTTGCAAATCTAAAAATACTCAAATAAAATCCACAACTACAAAAATGTTGAAAAAAGTAATAGAATTTATTTAATTAGCTAATTTTAAGCATAATAATAACATTCAAACAAGTTCTTCCGTAGAATCTACTGAAAATGACAGTTAAAACAATGGTATATGCAGTTAAAAAGGCGACAAAGGTATTTACCTGTAAAATACATAAAAATGCTGTTATTTTTACTATTGAAAAATAACTAAAAAGTGCATTAAATATAACCAAAATTGTTATAAAATTAAGTGAAAAATTTTTACTACAAAAATTTTAGAACAACTGACAAAATGGGTAAAAACTAACTGTTTTGGTACAGTTAATTCTTTTGGTATTAGAAAGGTATATTTTAATAAAAAAAAAATATTTTTTTTCTTTCGATTATAAAAGTATGTGTAATTACTTCAGCCTATTTAAAATTTGATGGAAAAATTCCAAACGGTTCTCGCAGTTATTATGCTTCTATTCATTGAAGATAAAATACAAGTTTTTGATTTTTATTTGGAAACTAGGAATATATCAATAATAACAAAAATAGACTAAACACGAATTTTTAAAATCCAACAAAATTCAACGAAATTTTTCATTTTTTAACTATTAACTGTAAAAATACTGTTTTGGTAGTTTTTTATTATGATATTTAAAATAACTGCTTTAAATACTGCTACGAAATTAAAGAATTTTTCTTTAGTTGTTTCTGAAATAACTGTCAGAACAGTTGTTTTGTATTTAGAACACAACTGTAGTTACAGTTAAAAACAAAAACTACTGGTTAAAAACAACTGCCAAACTATTTTGAGTGTACAATTAAATATAAAAAATAGCACTAATAACAAGAACTGATTTTAAAAATTCTTAAATTGTTTTCATGTAAATATATAAAAAAAATCCCTAGAATTAAGGGACTTTTACAAAGAAAATCTCCTACTTTTATTACCTTATTTAAAAAAAAATCATTCTTTTGAAATTTTCAAGAATTTAAGGCATTTTGTAAATAATTTTTAGATTTGAATTTTAAAAGTTTGTCTGTTGAATGCAATGGACTAATATCCGTAGTTTTTTTTTAAATTTTAGATTCTGGGACATTAATCATATAAAAATCTCAGTCAAAAAGATTTGTGTTAAAAACTGTTGAATTAATACGAAAAATCCATAAAAGGTAGATTTGTACTTTTCTTAGAATTATATGAATAAACTTGACTGATGTTTTCTGAAAACTAGAAAAAGTTAATATAGTCTTCAAAATTTCTAAAAGATTTTAAACAGTGTTGCCAAATCTTGAAGGCAGGAAAGCACCGTGAGCATTGTGAAAACGGGTAAAAAGGGTAAAAATTTACCAAAAATGGGGTAAAAAAGCACGATATTAATTTTTTGAAAAATTTAAGTCCAGTATTTAAAAACACATTTTAGTTTTATAAAATCGTGTAAAAAGGGTTCAAAAATAACTAAAAAAGGGGTAAAAAAACATCAAACTAATATTTAAAAATTTTTAAGTTTAAATATAACGAAGTTGCTATTTAAAATTGTACTACAAACACTGGAAAAATGTATTTTTTGTATAGTACGTATTATTTTTTCAACTTTGACAGAAAATTGAAGAAAAATTAAAAAAAACCTGAACAAATACCAAAAATATAAACTGTACAAAAAGCACTAAAAGCACTGCCAAAAATTTGAAAAAGCACTGTAAATACCCGCTTTTTTTAAACGGGTATTTGTAAAAAATCACCGGGTACGGGAAGGAAAAAAGCACCAAAAAATACCCGAAAAGCACTGAAATGGCAACACTGATTTTAAATATCCCCAAAACATTTTTTAAATTCTCAAAAAATTCCCTGTCCCCCAAATGAAAATTTTTGTTTCCAAGGCCAACAAAAAATCCCCCAAATCTGGCTATCCTGTATAAAGTTGATATTTATGATAGGATATTATAAAAGTATGTTTTACGAAAAAATTTGTAATTACTCAAAAGCGGTTCACCGGTTATTACTTTGTTTATGTATTGGAGATGTAATTCAATTTTTTAATTTTTATCTGCAGACTAAGAATATATTAAAAATAATAAATATAAACTAAACAAGAATTTTTAAAAACTCAACGAAATTTTTAATTTTTGAAATAACTAACAAAAATAACTGTTTACTGCAAAAATATTATTTTGGTAGTTGTGTATTATAATATTAAAAATAACTGCTTTTAACAACTTTAAACTTTTTAAGGGGATCGGGATGGTTCTAGATTTCTCGGGTCGTCGCAATGGGCCCTATGGCCTCCGAGTAAACCCGCCGTTCTGGCGGGCTCCCATTCAACCTCAACCTAAACAACTCTTAAGAAATATAGTACTTTTTGTGAGTCATTTTTGTCCTAGAAAAACAACTTTAATTACAGTTAAAAACGAGTACTTCTGATTTCTGTACAAAAAACTGTTGTATAGTAATTATCAAACAGATACGTTTCACTTAAAAATTTTATACCAAAGAGTAAAAAAACACAAATAAGTAATAAAACCTTAAAATTGTTGGAACCTTTCGGAAATTAAAATGCTATAAAAACACAGCCGTGGGGAACTGAGCGTCCGGTATTTTTTTTTTTATATATTTATTTATTTTTTTTTAAAGAGAAGCAACACTCAGGAAATTCTTCCCATTAATTAACGTGTTGCTTGCTTTGGAAAGGTAAATAATACTCACAAATCTTAATAAAACTCGACTATGACTAAGAGTAGCAAATTAATATTTTTAATTTTTAGGTGCGTATTCTCACATCTAGGAGTAAAAATGACACAGTTTTTACAATAAAACATGTCCGAAATTCAGAAAATTTAGATTTATTTATACACAGTTTTAAAACACACGAGAATAAAAGTGCTGACACCCATATTGGATATGCCTAGAACACGGTTGCCACTAGAGTTTTTTCCCTTTTTCTAGAGTTTCCAGGTATCCCGAGATTTCCCGCTAATAGGCAAATTATTGAATACAATATAAATTTACTTGAATTATTCAATTTCTTTTTATAAAAATAGTTAATACAAAAACTTTTAAAAAGGTATTAAAAAAATTAAAGAATTCGTATTTTAATTTATAAATTCCCAATCAGTATTTATTTAAAAGTTAAAAATTTTTATTTTATGTTAAAAAAATAGGAGTTGAAATTGAAAATGTGGTATTGAAAAGCTTATATTTTAAATAAAAAAAGAGAAAAAAATATTAAAAGACATCAAACACCATATAATATTTTTTTTTTATAATTTCGAATAATTTTTTTAATTTTAATTGGCATTCATTAACGCAAGTATTTTAATGTATTTACAGCTATCCCAGCAAAATCTTTCATTACCAAATAAGTGGTTATATAATAGAAATTCATAGCTCCGCACAACTTATTTTTTGGCGTCTAAACTCATTATTTTTGTTTGGTGTGGTCGTTTTTATAAGTAGTCACGCTTACCCGCTCGCTTACGAAAAAATGAGATTTTGAATAATAAGTGGTTACACACATGCTTACAAAAAGTTCAATTATAAGTGGTTATCCGATGGCTTACTTGATTCTTAAAAATAAGGAGTTAAGCAAATACTATTAGCTTAAGGAAGTACATTCAGAAAAATTTAAGTTTTCTCTAGTGTGTAATTTTAGGACTCGACATAAAAATTTAAACATAAAACATATTTACATATAATAAATAAAAATGTATAAAATTTAACTGTGTAAAAAGTACTTATTTAAAATATTACGAGTAAGTCATTATTTTATATTTAGAAACAATGAATATAATAGGCCGTTATTAGGAATTCATTATTTTATATTATAAAATAATGCAAAAGGTAATGATGTATCATTTTTGGTAATGCAGATAGTAATGAGATGTCATTACCAATATTTTGCTGGGATTATATACTAAAGGCCTGCATGAATACATTTAAAACAGGCTGTGAAACATTCACTACACTTTTTGCAATTCATAAATCATAAATTGAAACACAGAAAATATCAATTGTGAGCTAAATCCAAATCTGGCGTCTGTGAAAAACAAATTATTTTTATCAGAATTTTTCGAATTGTATTTTCCTTTAGAATGCTTTCGATTTTTTATTATTCTTGAAAATATCATCCGCTAAGATTTCCTATTCAAGCATTTTTTTACAATTTGGTTTTAAACTACCCAATAAACATCGAAAAACTAAAAATTCAAGTGCTTTAAGAATTGCACCAATGAAATCAAGTTCAGAAATTGAGGTAACTTTTTGGAAATTCTCTTTTTATTTTCTATCGGCAATAAATAACCAAATATAAATAATTTTAAAACTTTATAAAAACAGGTATTTGACAAATAAGATTTGCAGAATTTAATTCCTGGTAAAAAAATATATTGCGAATACCAAAAATTTGAATCTAAATTCGTACTTATTAGGGCAAGGAATTCCATGCAAATCCATGTTTTTTTAATAGTCCAAAACTAATATGGACTAAAAATTTATTCGAATCATGAAATTTAGAATAAAATTACATCGTTTCGTAGTTGCATATTTTGACAAAAATGCATGTTTTTACCTATTTTGACATGTTCTTTTTCGTCAGTCCGGTAAAAGGTCTGTTTCGTCAATCATGTGGCAGGTTCTTCTGCGTCAGTTATGTGACAGGTTCTTTTGGGTAAGTCCTGTGACAGGATCATTTACTCCAATCCTGTGACAGGTTCTTTTGTTTCAGTCCTGTGATAGGGTCTTTTGCGTTGGTCCTGTGACACCTCACAAGGGCAATTGACCCCCTCCTAGAACAATCCCATGTAAAAGTGACCGGTCCCCGTCCTCAAGGACCGGTAACGTGACGTGTCCGATGACCGGTTGTTTTTCCCACAGGGTAGTTAAACCAAAATATTAAATTATTCAAATTTTATGAATTACATAAAGAAACACAAAAAATATTACGAAATTCCTCCCTAATTTTTGTGTCCAATTTCCCTATCTGGCAACACTGTTCAGGTCTTTTTTTTTGTTTGCTATTTTAACCCTCTAATGACCAAGGCCACCAAAGAGCGATATTGAGATCTTAAATAGTTTTTGGCTAAATAACAATTTTTTATTAATAGATAGAATATATCGATAGAAAATATAATTAACTACTTTTTTGCCACCAAACTTTTTTGTACAAGTAACGATTTTCAAGCGAGAAGGATGTAAAATGAAATTTGAAAAAAATTAACATTTTAAAATAAAAAATTTTCTTGAAAAATCATCAAAAATACATTGAAGATCTGGCATACATTATCGATAATTACAAAGCTAATTTGCAGTCCCTACTTCTAAAATGAGTTTCTTGTTTTACTCCAGGACTCACAGAATAATGCAAGTTTTTGAGTTAGAGATATACGTCTAACTGAAAACCTATCTGACAGATTTTCTGAAATTAAGCAGAGTTAGTAGCTAGCGAAACTAATTTCGTCAAATTTTTTTGATGTTTCAAAAAGCGAATTTTTTAATAACAACGCTAGATCAACAATTTTCGGTATATAATTTTATTTCACTGATAGTGGTAATTATAGCAGAAACCGAAATTATTTTACTATTGGATTTCTTAATTCGTCTTCAACATTTATTGCGCTATATCGCCGAAATAAAGCGATGAATTAAAATCTTAATATTTGTTTCAGAGTGGGTTTTCAATGTCAAATATATATAGTTGAAAAATTTCAGAACCCACTGTGTTTTGGTTTGTTTTGATATGTTAATATTTAAATTAAAATTGTTGTTAATTAATATTAATTTATTGATTTGATTTGTATTGTATTGATATTAAGTGATTTTATTTAAACACGTGTTTAGTATAGACAGTATAAAATTGAATTTGTTTACATCAAGCAAATTAAATCATTAAATATTTTTTTCATTTAACTGCGACTTCAAACAGTTAATTTATAAATATTTACAGACATTGACCTAAAACTTTTAAAAATGTTAAAAAAATAAAAACAATAACAAATCAATAACAAAGCTGTGTGCCAGCTAATTCCAAACTAATTTTCAAATACAATATGGTGCCTGTGTAGAGGGTTTGCGGTTTGATTCCCGGTCATGGCATAAAAAAAATTCATATACACTCATAGAAATAAATCTGTAAAAATAGTAGAAAAACTTACAAAAAATTAGTTAAAAATGCTGCTGGAGTTAGCAGATTTTTTTTGCTAAATACTAGTAAAATAGGAATAGCAAAATTAAAACTGTTAAATTTACAGAATTTTAGTTATATTTAACATTTAGTTAATTGAAAATAACAAATTGTACTGTAAAATCTGCAGAAAATTTTGCTAAATATTAGTAGTCTAAAAATAGCAAAAACTGTTATATCTAAAAAATTTTTCTTACTTTTAAGCTAAATTTAGTTGAATGCGAATAGCAGTCTATTCTGTTAAATTAACAGAAATATTTGCTAAAAAAATTTAAAACTGCTGTTTTCAAAAGGCTCGATTTTTATTTGCATTTAAAAAAATCAAAAACTTTGAAAATTTTAAATTTTTTCGTGGTTTTTTAGGCTACTAACTATTTAGCAAAATTTTTGCTGATTTTAGCAGGTTAATTTGCTATTTTCCATTAACAAAAATTTGACTCACATATAAATAAAATTCTGTATACACAGAGAAAATAAATTGGTTGGAATTCCATCGGAACCAACGAAATATTTTCATCATACAATAATTTTAATTGCAGTTATTTAAAATTCATCATCAGGAAAGTTATATTTATTCGTGAACAGAAAATATATATGATGAACCAAAACACTGTCACCTTATCCAAAATATTGGCTTTTCTAACCAATATTGAAAAAATACTAACTTCCACATTACCTTCAATACCAACAACCACCAATTTATCGAAGACTTAGTCATCTCAATAAAATATCGGCAGCAAAAATCTAGTATCAGTTGTGTTTCAATAAAATCGATCACTCTATCCAAAGTATTAGTTTTTCCAATAAATTTAAATTTTTTTTTTACTTTAGTAGCTTTAACCATTAATTTCCATTATTTTAGTAACTGTAATAATATATTGAGTCAAGGAACAGAAGTTTTATTTATCATAATAAAATTTTGGAATCTATCATGTTTTTTCATTTCATACATATGCGTGTTTAAATTCTAAGTTAGACAACAACTAAACGTAAGTATCTGTGGCGCAGGAGGTAGAGACACAGCCTTATAGCTTTAGAGATTTGAGTTCAAACCTCAACCAAGCCATTACTTTTTTTTTTAATAATTTTTTTATTGATTCAAATTAAAAGACACAATTGATGTTCTGTTGTGAATATAATTTTATTCAAAAACAAAATATTCAAATTTTCAACCTGAAGAAATTCAAATTTGAAATTTGACAAAAAAAATTTATGTCGAGTATAGCCTAGAGGAAAAGCAAAGGACTGACAAACGGAAGGTCGCCCGTTCAATCCCGGTTCGCGATATAAATTTTTTTAATTTTTTTTTTATTCAAATTAAAAGACACAACTGATTTTCTGTTGTTAATATAAATTTATTTATAGACAAAATATTCAAACCTGAAGAAATTCAAATTTGAAATTTGACTAAAAAAATTTAAATAGAGCTTAGCTTAGAGGGAAAACAATGGGCTGACAAGCGGAGGGTCGCCGGATCGATCCCAGTTAGCGACATAAAAAATTTTAATTTTTAAATAAATTTTGTGGAACGTGTTTTTCTATTTATAGAATTTATAATCCACAAACATTAAAGTAATCTATTAACACAACAAAAATTCAAAAATTGAAAATAAATTTCGGTAGTTACAATGGTATTAAAAATAAATAAAAGTGATTGGACCTGGAACTACAAAAATTCGGTTGGCGAAAAATTTGGTTGGAACTACGAATCTGTTTTCTGTGTGTACTTAACAGTTTTATTTTTGCTGTTCCTATATTACTATGTAATATAGTTTTTCTACAGCATCATTTTTAATTAATTTTTAATAACATTTTCTGCTATTTTTACAGATTTATTTCTATGAGTGTAGGGAAAAATTAATGATTAAAAATATTTTGATCGATTCCCACATAAACTAAACACTGACGAGTCTTCTCTTCCTGTAAATGTGCTTTAGAAAAATACTTATTAATTGTTTACTACACTCATAGAAATAAATCTGTAAAAATAGCAGAAAAAGTTACTAAAAATTAGTTAAAAATAATGCTGCAGAAACTGCTAAAATTAGCAGATTTTTTTACTAAATACTAGTAAAACGAGAACAGAAAAATTAAAACTGTTAAATTTACAGAATTTTAGTTATATTTAGGCTAACTTTTAGTTAATTGAAAATAGCAAATTGTACTGTAAAATCTGCAGAAAATTTTGCTAAATATTTGTAAACTAAAAATAGCAAAAATAAACTGTTAAATCTTAAAACTTTTTGCTATTTTTAAGCTAAATTTAGTTGAATGCAAATAGCAGTTTCTTCTGCTAAAATCAGCAGAAATATTTGCTAAAAAATTGTAAACTACTGTTTTCAAAAGGTTCGATTTTTATTTGCATTAAAAAAAATCTAAAAAAAACTTCGAAAATTTTAAATTTTTTGGTGATTTTTTAAGCTACTAATTATTTAGCAAATTTTTTTGCTGATTTTAGCAGGTTAATTTGCTATTCTCCATTTACAAAAATTTTGCTTAACTAAGCAAACAAAATTTTTTACGGACTTTTTTCTATTAGTGTATAGTTTAGTTAAAAATCATGGGTGGTAACCAAAACGATGCAGTTATCGGTATGGGTAATACCATTTTATATAATTTCCATAACGGTATTTTAAGGGTAATTCTATTTCAATTATTTCGGTATGGATATTTTAAGGATAACGGTATTTCAGTTATTTCGGTAATGTTATTTAAAGGTTAGAGGTATTTTGATTATTACGCTAACAGTATTTTAAAGATAACGGTAGTTAATTATTTCGATGAATACTTAAAATTTCTTTACAAAAAAATAAATGAAAATTAACACAACACAAATTTATCTCAACTCAGTGTATGTAAAATATTCAATAACCACATGCAATTATATAAAGCAGAGAGTTAAAAATAATGGTAACTGTATTTTAAGGATACCGGTATTTCCTTTATTTCAGAAACAGTATTTTAAGGGTATCGATATTTCATTTATTTCGGTAACGGTATTTTAAGGATAATGGTATGGTAACAGTATTTCGATTATTTCGGTAATTGTATTTCAGGGGTAATGGTAGTCAGCTGAAACGGTATTGCCTGCCAACCTTGGCCAACCATCATTTCGCTTGTGTCGTTAGTCATAAAAACAACGCTAAAGAAATAACAAACGTAAATTATTAAAATAATAATGTTAGTACATAAAATATATTTATTTACGCGAATATTAAAAAGGATTGTATTTCCCTGGTTTTTAATTGCAAATGCTGTTAATTTAATTGCCATTTGTAGTTGATTCAACCTATATAATTTCCTGAGTGTTTGGGAAGCATGACTTCCATTTTTTTTCTGCCGAGAAAGTATATAAAAATCCTCAGCTTATGTATTTAATCATGATTTATTAGTTTTTTTCCCTTCCATAACTGAATAATTTGACAAAAACTATTGTTGAAAGAAAACAAATTCTAGTTATATCTTTGTTTATACAAAGTTGCAAACTTGCACTGTAATCTTAAAATTTGTTTAACTATTTTTTGTAAACAATTACTTAACGAAAGGGTTATTAATATGTAGGGTAGGAGGGAGAGCATTCGCAAATGGGGCACATATTAAGCCATGACCACAAAAATATTTCAAGTGACACGATTTTCGATTTTCGTTTATTGATAAAAAATTTAATTTCAGATTTATAGAAAAGTATTGTTTTAGTAATGGCAGAACTTTAAAAAAAGTGGCAAATGCTCCCCCTTCTACCCTACATATTAAACAAGCAAATTATACACAAAATACACAAGATACACAAGATAATAATGGTTGGCTCTAACTGCATAAAACAAAACTATAATCAGTTCTGTCTAACCAAGTTGTTAGTAGCCATACGACAAAAAGGTCACTATAGGTCAAAATTATTAAAGAATTTATTATGTAGGAAAGCTTAATAAAAAAAATTAAAAAAACAAACAATAATTTATAATAAAGTTATTACAAAATAACAAATATTGTACAATAATAACGAAAATTATTTCATCTTAGACAAAAATATTTTCGACATTAAAGTAACTACACAGTACAAGTAGGTATATAAAAATAGTTGTATTCGAATTAATTTATTTAGTTAGTTTTAAAAAATATACTGAGGCTCTGTGTTAACTGCCCTGGAAAATTTTCTTTTCCAAAGAATCTGTTGTCGAATAACGCTGTCGGTTCTTACACGGATGATTTATGTTTAAATGCAACCATTTCCATAACTCCAAAGTAAAACCGGATACTTGGGCATTAATCCTATTAAAATCTCAGGCATAAAATATTTATTCGTGTTAGAAAGTATTGAATTGTTACTGAAAATGTATAAAAGGGTAAATTTGTACTTTCGTTGAAATTACGTGAAAAAACTTCACTAATGTTTTCTGCAAATTGTTCAAAGTTATTATAAGCTCCAAAATTTACGAAACGTTAAATATCCCCAAAAAATCCCCAAAATATTTTTTGAACCCCCAAAAAAACCCCATGCCCCCAAATGAAATATTTTGCCCCCGAGACTAGCAAAATATCCCCAAATTTGGGGACAAAATATTTTCATTCTCACACTATCTTCATGGTTCCCATATTTTAAAAAAATAATCCCGATATTTGGTGATGTTTACACAAAGAGAAAAAATATGCCTTTTTCCAACTGAAATTCGGTTACATCTACTAAAATAGATTGGAGCAACTGAATATTGTTTATCACAACAAAATTCGGTTTATACAACTGAATTTTAGTTGCAATACCCAAAATATTTAGGAATCACATTCCAATATGGTTTCACCAACCGAAATTATTGGTTGTAGCAACCAAAATAGGCTTAACAATTCGGTTGGCAATTTTTTTTCCTGTGTGTAGAGAAGGAAAAGTTGAAACAATTGAACTTTTATTTTAAAAAAAACCTTGTTTTTCATGTTTATTATTAGTTTCGAACTCATTAAGCCTATCATTTAAATTAAGTTATTTTTACCGAATATAAAATTAAAAAAAATTAAAAAAATTATAAATTTTTCTATACCGAAACAAAAACCTCGTTTCCCAACCTTATGTGTCCAACGCGCTAAACATTACACCACAGTGCCCACAAATTATAAATAGTAATCAATTTTAGTTTCATTATATAACCACTTATTTGGTAATGAAAGATTTTGCTGGGTGGTGGGTCTAGGTACAGTATACTTGGTACAGTGGAGAAATGAAAGGTGGTGAAAGTTGAAGGGCTTAAAATATGTTAACACTGTAATTGCGCGAAATGCTAAATTTAGGAATAGTTGTTGCGTGGCATCTAAATGCTGGTTTACACTATAACAGGGGTGGCAAGACTTTTTTCGCTGCGTGCCAGAAACGGACAAATTTTTTTTGTAAAAATTTCTCGCGTGTCACCTTAACTTTAGTTGTCATTTAAAAGTAATGTTTTTAAATTTTTTAAATTTGGAATATTTCTCTTAAAAATATCATCGAATGTACATATTTATCAGCGCTACGGACGGAAATAACCCCAAAGGCAAAAATTAAATAACATCCAAGAAATGGCGTAAAAATATTTGACGGTAATTTAGTTTTTGGGGGTTTATTTAATCATTAAATATTGAGATTATTTCATTATGAAAAAATCCCCAATGAAATAAAATTAAAACAGTCTGAACATTATTGCCTTTTCATTTTTTTGGGGGGTTATTCCATTTTTGGTGGTTATTTCATTTTGTTAAAAAAAGTTAAATTATTGGGCGCCAAATATTATTTAAGTACGTAAGAAACTAGTTGAAAAATGTGCTTCGGGCAAAAATTTGATTTTTTTAAAATAAATCGCGCGGTTTTTATCATCATAATAATGAATAAAAAGCGCATATTATGGATTTAAACAGAGAAATTTCTATTGCTGATGGAATGGCTCTTCGAAACACGATTAAAACCCAATTTCGAATTCCAACAAAGGGGGTTATTATTATATTATGAAACTTATTTTCAGCATTTATTTTATTGAGGGTCTTTTTGTAGGACCTATTTTCCCTTTAAAAAACTTAATTTTTTATATCCAATTTTATTACAAGTTGTTTTCCATTTTTGTGCAATTTACTGGTACTTTTTATTTCTCCGATTATGAGGCATTTTCTCATCGAAACATTTGAACTTCTTTCAATTTAGAATTTTAAAAATTTTCCCATAATTTTCTGATAATCGAATTTGCGAGTTCTTTATTAACCATATTCCTTTAAACAAAATATGATGGCAATACAGACTTTTATTAATTTTAAAAGACGATTTACAAGCTATAAGAATAATTTCACCATTATGGCGTTAAATCACACATTTTTGTATCGAAATTTAACATTTAACTGAATTTTTTGCCGGTCTTCTAATCGTTTAAATTTTTTAAAAATATCCAACAAAACGTCGCGTGCCACCTAAAATCCACTCACGTGCCACTACTGACACGCGTGTCATAGTTTTGCCAGCCCTGCACTATAAGATTTCCGGAAGGATTTTGCAACCTTGCCTGTATGTTTTGTATGTGTACTAAAGCAAAATCGTACCGAAAATGTTATAGTGTAAACCAGCCTTAATGGATTCATAGTCCTATTTGTTTATTTTATTTCGGTGGGGTTAACTGATATGAGAACAACGAAGAAGGGTGTTGCAATATGTATGAGGGATAGAAATAAATTATTGTTGTCGTCGCTGGAGCTCGAACCTTCAATCTTCTGTGTAACAGTCTAAATCGCTAACCATTACACAACAACTCCCACAAAATTTCATAGATAATCAGAAACATTTTATTTTATTTCTTGTAAGTTTTTAATTTTCTAACGCCCAAAAACCTTTATATGCTTGAAATTTTAATTAAAACAAGTTTTTTTTTTAAGTTGTTGATAAAGTTCAATACACTCTGCTGAGTAAATAAAACAAACAAATTTAGTTGTGTGTTTTTGTTTCTTACCACATTTATGCTCTGGTAACTTTAATGAAATTTATATGACTTGATAAATACTACCTGTAAATCTATGTATAATAATAAATCAACATAATAAAACCATATTTTGTTTTATTTAATTAAAAATTTCAAGTTCAGGGTCATAGCCACAAAAACAATAACCACAATAAATGCTATAAGCTATTATTAACATAAATTAGGCTTTTAAAAGTAAAATAAAACACGAGGCTTTTTAAACAAAATAAACATGAAAACTATTGTTACAATTTTCTTAAAAACTTCTGTTCGTAGATTATGTGAATAATAACAAAGTATAACAACAACGATTATGTAGTCTAGCCCAGGGGTACTTAACCTGTTTCAAAAAGAAAGTTGTTCTTATGTATTTTATAGTATTGAAATATTGTTGACTTTGTGTTGTGATTCACAAGTTGTGAATATATTTTTTACCCATGTATGGTGAGTTATGGCATTTTTAATACATTTTGTGGCCATTTCTGATTAGATATAGTCTAATAAAATTGAGTGATCTTTATGGAAATATATGAGCAGATCTAGTCATATAGGATCATATCTGGTAATGGGAACTGGTCAGATATTACCCGCTTTTTCTAATCACTTGGATTTAATAAATCCAAAAAGTAGTAGGGGTTAGATTCTCCCTATTTTAAAAATAATTTTCTGTCCGACACTTCTTTCACCCTAATTTTTAATACCGAATTCGATGATGAAGGATTTTACTTTAACTTTTAAGTTTTAATTATATTTTATATAAAACAGCGATAGACAGTCTGCCTTTTCAGTTTTAACACTTCTATTTATATTTTTACACAATTGAAAAATTCGATTGCAATATTTAATATTCACTAATTGGATTTAATTAAATTACTTACAGTAGAGTGAAAAATTGCCATTTCTATTTCAGCTATTTCTCCATGTCCAAGATGGAAAATATGTATTTGGTTAGGTGTAGTTTTTTTTCTAAACATATTTCATAAAAAAAATTTAATAAAAACCTTTTATTTGTTAGTTTTTCAATTTTTTTGTTTCTCTTTTAATTTTCATTCGTATTTTTTCTGACATTAAATTAATAGGATGTTTCATATATTTGTGCTTTTATTGTGGATTTATTAAATCCAGCTTTTTTTTTGGATTTAATTCCCTTTTTGTATAAAAATTCTAAATCCAGGTGATTAAAAAAACGCAAATTATCTTCTTAACACAGGTAGTTAATTTTTTAGTTTTCCAACAGAACTTACAACGCGTATTGAGCCACGGTTTAAGCACCCCTGACATAACATATACTATACGTAAATGTTGTTTATTAAGTTAACAACCAAAATGTATAATGTCTTTATATGGCCTAAAGCTAAGTTAAAATAAATAAAACGTAATAAATACTCCGACACTATTACACTTCATAAATATCCAGCTGTCATTGTTAAGAATATGAAGTTTTAAGGTAAAAAAAAATAAATAATATTAAGTTGTCGGAAGCATATGAAAAAAAAACAAAATAATTATTTATCTACTGTAGGTGCCAAGAATGATGTTCAATGTTTTTAATTTTTTTTAGGTTGCTGTTAAAGAATCATATAATTAACCACAAAGTTAAATCAAAGCGAGCAAAAAAAATTAAAGTCCGGTAGGTCGACTATATGATTCGCTACAACTCTCTGGTTAAATTACACAGCAAAAAAATTGCATCAAATGTTTACTACGATCATAGAAATAAATCTGTAAAAAAATAGCGGAAAAGCATAAAAATTAACTAAAAACGAAACTGCTGAAATTAACAGATTTTTTTTTTGGTACATACTCTTAAAATAAGAACAGCAAAAATAAAACTAAGATTTACAGAATTATAATTATTGTTATATTTCAGTTAACTTTTAGCTAATTGAAAACGGAAAATTGTACTGTAAAATTTGCGGAAAATTTTATTAAATATTATTAGACTAAAAATAGAAAAAAAAAACTATTAAATCTACAAATTTTTTGTTATTTTTAAGCTAAATTTAGTTAAATCCAAATAGCAATCTATTCTGCTAAATTAACAGAAATATTTGCTAAAAAATGTAAGCTGCTGTTTTCAAAAGGCTCGATTTTTATTTGCCATTTAAAAAAAACTAGAAAAGAAAATTTCGAAAATTTTAATTTTTTTTGTGATTTTTTAGGCTACTAATTATTTAGCAAATTTTTTGCTGATTTTAGCAGGTTAATTTGTTATCTTCTATTAAGAAAAATTTAACTCAAATATAACCAAAATTCGATATATTCAACAGTTTTATTTTTGCTGTTCCTATTTTACTAATATGTATATAGCAAAAATTATTTACTAATTTGAGCAGTTTTCTCTGCAACATATTTTTAAAACTAATTTTTAGTAGTTCCAACAAAATTTTTTACAGACATTTTCTATAAGTGTACTACTACCGTTAGAAATTTTTACTGCTTTTTAGAAGTAAGTCTGAACAACTTCAAAAAAATTAGTTCTTTCATTGCTTCAAAAGTATCCGTGAATATATTTTCCGAACTTTTTAGAAGTAATTCTGATCGCCTATAAAGCATTATTGCTCTAAAGGCGATCCTAAAAAGTAATTTTGATACAGTTTATTTCCAAACAGATGATAGCGGGTTCGATTCCTGGCGGGACCAATATGGCTAGAATTAAAAATTTTTATTTTGTTTGTAATATTTATAATTCATTTATTTAAATTTGGTTAGCCTTTCTATCTAAATTTTTCAAATGTATAAGTATTTCAGTTAAAGTCGACTTTAGTTAAAATATTGCGTGGCAGTATACCTTGACTTGGTTAATTTTTGGTTAATTTATTTTCAACCAATCATACTATTGGAAATTCAAATACTTTTGTAGGGCTTTCATACACAAAATGAACAAAACCGTATGATTAAAATAAAGTCGACTTTAAATTTTAAATATTTCTTGTAATTTACTTGTGAAAATTGTATCATTTTTTTTTTTAGTTTGAAAAATAATTTAAACAGAAAGTGATATTAATTTATGATCTAAAATCAAACTAAAAAACATGCAATTACCAAATAAAGGATCAACTATACATACCCCTCATTCATCTTAAAAACACATGATACGGTACAAAATATAATTTAAATTACATACATTTAAATTTAAATATAACGGTTCGTTGTAATTAAAAAATCTGTGTTTATCATACACAGAGTTGAATAGAACCAGCTGAGACATCTTAGGAATTAAGGTTCAAAGCAAAAGAGAGTAATAATTACAAAGGATAAAAATAGCATTGTTAGATTTCGTTGATGTTTGTCTAAGTTAAGTTGTTAACATATTCGAAATGCTTTCAACTTTCACATAAGTAGACGATTACACTGTGAGACAAATGGTAGGGGTCAGTGATCGGGAAGGGTTCAAACTACCGGGGAAAGTTATAACGGTAAAAAAGAAGTTATACGTATCCCGGCGTTTCGCTGGGTCACCCCTAGGAATCGAGATATATCGATTTGACCTTTGGTGGTCTTTTTTTTGACATAACTCGAGAACCACTAGTCCGATTTTACTCAAACAATTTTAAAAAAATTAAAAATTACAATTCCTTTAATCTGTTCATATAACGTTTTTCTATATACTCAACAGTTTTGCCGGTAAAAATAAATGTATGAAGAAAAAAATATTTTTTGCCTAAAATATTAAAAAACGAGTAAAAAGGTTAAAGTCGGGCATGCCGACTATACAATACCCTACACCAGTTTGGTGTATTGTTTGGATCCGAAATTCGAATGGGTTAAAATGGGGCTTATGTCAAAATTTTCTATAATGTGAGTCAGCGCACCAAATTTCATTAAAATATCTTAATATTTGCGACCTGCAGTTTGTAACCAAGCCAATTTTGGGGGAACCTTATATGGGCACTAGTTCTAAACATGGACCGATGTTCACCAAAATCAATAGGCTTCGTCCTTGGGCCAACATAGGTTTATGTACCAAATTTCATCAAAATATCTTAATATTTGCGACCTGCAGCGTATAAACAATATAATTTTGGGGGGGCCCTTATATGGGCACTAGTTCTAAACATGGACCGATGTTCGCCAAAATGAATAGGCTTCGTCCTTGGGCCAACATAGGTCTATGTACCAAATTTCATCAAAATATCTTAATATTAATACCTGCAGCGTATAAACAGTATCATTTTGGTAGGACCCTTATATGGGCACTAGGTCTAAACATAGACCGATGTTCACCAAAATCAATAGGCTGCGTTATTGGGCCAATATAGGTCTGTGTACCAAATTTCATCAAAATATCTTAATATTTACGACCTGCAGCGTATAAACAGTATAATTTTGGTAGGACCCTTATATGAGCACTAGGTCTAAACATGGACCGATGTTCACCAAAATCAATAGGCTGCGTTATTGGGCCAATATAGGTCTGTGTACCAAATTCCATCAAAATATCTTAATGTTTACGACCTGCAGCGTATAAACAGTATAATTTTGGTAGGACCCTTATATGGGCACTAGGTCTAAACATGGACCGATGTTCACCAAAATCAATAGGCTGCGTTATTGGGCTAACATAGGTCTGTGTACCATATTTCGTCAAAATATCTTAATATTTACGACCTGCAGCGTATAAACAATATAATTTTGGTAGGACCCTTATATGGGCACTAGGTCTAAACATGGACCGATGTTCAAAAAAATCAAACTTGTTCGTCCTTGGGCCAACATAGGTCTGCGTACCAAATTTCATCAAAATATCTTAATAGCTGCGACCTGTAGAGTGCGCACAAGATTGCATGGACAGACAGACAGACAGACGGACGGACGGACGGACAGACGGACATCGTTAAATCGAAATAAAAAAAAAATCTGAACCGATCGGTATACTATAAGGTGGGTCTACGACCAATATTTTTTGGTGTTACAAACATCAGCACAAACTTATAATACCCTGACCACATAGTGGTGTAGGGTATAAAAAGTAATAAACAAAAGGTTATTGATTTTTATGGTAGCGGTAACAAACATTTATTTTTACCGGCAAAACTGTTGAGTATATAGAAAAACGTTATATGAACAGATTAAATTTTTTTTAAATTGTTTGAGCAAAATCGGACTAGTAGTTCTCGAGTTATATCAAAAAAAAAGATATATCTCGATTCCTAGGGGTGACCCAGCGAAACGCCGGGACACGTATAACTTGTTTTTGACCGATATAACATTTCCCGTTGGTTTCATCCCATCCCGATTTTGACTGTCGCATAGTGTTATCAAAGTTTAACCAAATCAAGGCAAATGACACTGATGGCGGCTTTGTAGCGAAATGCGGAAATACGTATTCTGTCTTGCTGGCCTTATCGAATTCTTTCAAATTTTTTATTCTTTGTAATTCAGTTGTGAAAATTGTATCATCTTTCTTTAATTTGAAAAATAATTTAAACAGAAAGTGATATTAATTTATGATCTAAAATCAAACTAAAAAGCATTCATTTACCAAATAAAAGATCAACTATACATACGCCTCATTCATTTTAAAATACTCTTTTATAGTAAGGGCCAATATTTTTTAATTTTAAAATTTTTGAAAATAAATATAAAATGAAATTATTGGAAATTGTTTTTTTTGAACCTGCGAAAACATTACTGAAACAAATACTAAATTATAGTGCACCGTTTACATTTGTTTAATAAGTACTTTTATTGAAGAGAATAAGATGCAATATCTTGCAATGACAAAGTGGAGTTTTTATGGAAGTCAACTTCCATGTCAAAGAATAGCTCAGTGGTAGGGAGCTAGACTAGTAATCTTGAGGTCGCAAGTTGGATACCCGGTGGCGGAAATAAAAATTTATTTTTTTTTGCAGAAAATTTCCTTTCTGTTTACTGTGCACGTGTTCAAAAAGTACTGAAAAAACTCAATGTTAAAATCATAAGTGTCTCTCTTTTTGCGTCTCTTTTTTTGCTGGGTAATGTTTGCTTCCAAAATTTTAATGGGTTGAAATGCACTTTTGTTAAAATTTGTCTATAAATTGGTAAAAAATAGGAAATCATTAAAAATGTTTGATATTTCTAATATTAGGTGTATATATCAAAGAAAATTGGAAATTTAGTGCATAAAGGCGCTGGGTCCAAAGATGGACCGATTCTATTCAAATTCAGTAGACTTTGTCCGTGGATGGATATAGGTAAAATATCTTCATGTTTGCGAATTGTAGCGTGAGAACAAGAATACATAGACAGACAGATAAACAGATAGCGCTATCGACTCAAAAAGTTATTGGTGGGCTATCGTCATACTGAAAGGAGAGCCTAGGCCCAACCTTTTTTGTTACTACAAATATCAGCACAAACTCATTATACCCCGTCCACGCATTGGTGTAGGGTATAACAATACTTGAGATCATTAGCTTATTATTAATTTTTAAAATCTCTCAAAGAAGACTACAAATTTCAAGTGTTTGAAAAAATTAGCATACTATCATTAGAGTTTCATAGGTATGGTTTTTTTTTTTTTTTTTAATGACATTATAAAATTATTATTATTGTGTACTTGGACAACCGTATTTCCGCTTCTGTTGAAAACTTTAACATTTTATTTTTCATTCTACACAATGCAACAAGGTTCTGAATAATTAGTATATTAAATTGATTAAACAAGTTTTCTTTCGGTTTCAAAAACACTTTGATTTCGATATTTATAGTATTTTTATTAATGATTGTAAAAATAATGGTTTCTTTAACACTTTTGTTAATTTATTAATGTATGTATTTTTTTTACTAAATATACTATTATTTAAAAAATTTATTTAAATTTTATGTTAATTTTGTATAAGAACCATATATTCTGAAAGTGGTATGAGTCCAAAAAATTGACAAAATGATAACGGTTATTCAATATTCATGGCATACATTTGCAAAACTCCTGCAACTTGCTAATTTTGTAAAAATTTACAGTAAAAGTAACAAAATAGTAAACTATTATACTTATATAGTGCAGTATTAGAATAATTTAACCGCACAATTTCAACAGTTATTTAAGAAGTAAATCAGTAAAGTTGTTTTCAATTGAATTACAAAGAAACATATTTTTTAACGTTTCCATTAATCATTCAATAAGCAAAGTAAATAAAAATTGGGTATTAATATTAAATAAAAATTTTCTGAACGAGTGGTATATATAGTTCATTTCTTTTATTTGGTAAATGAATGTTTTTTAAGTTTGATTTTAGATCATAAATTAATATCACTTTCTGTTTAAATTATTTTTTAAATTAAAGAAAGATGATACAATTTTCACAAGTAAATTACAAAGAATAAAAATTTGAAAGAATTCGATAAGGGCAGCAAGGCAGAATACATATTTTCGGCTTTTACTACAAAGTCATCATCAGTGTCATTTGCCTTGATGGGTTAAATATTGATAATGGTCTACTTATGTGAAAGTTGAAAGCAAATGGAATATATTAATAACTTAACTTAGACTAACATCAAATTTTCTTTTAAAAACAACATTCTAATAGTACCCAGCAAAAAAAAAGATGCCGTAGAAAAAGTACTACAATTGATGGTCTATATGTACTTCTTTTTTAACACTAATGATTTTTACATTGAGTTGTCATAGGGGAGGAGTACTCCGACTTTAACATTTTTTCAGTACTTTTTGAACGAGTGCAAAGGAACCTCTTTTTCATCAATTAAAAGTTAAAAACAAAAATATTCGCAAAAAAAAATTATATTTTTTTTTATTTTACAAAAGTTTTTTTATTGCCGCCACCGGGTATCGAACTTGCGACCTCACGATTGCTGGTCGCTGAGATCTACCGCTGAGCTATTCTTTGATATGAAAGTTGACTGGCATAAAAACACCACTTTGTTAATGCGAGATATTGTTCCTTATTCACTTCAATAAAAGTACTTATTAAACAAGTGTAAAAGGTGCACTCCAATGCAATATTGGTTTCAGTACTATTCTTACAGGTACATAAAAATCAATTTCTCACCATTTTTTTATATATACATATTTTTAAAAATTTAAAAATTAAAAAAAATATTGAATTTAAACATATAAATATTATAAATATTAAAAAAAAATTAATAGAATAAAAAAAATTAAAAAAATATTGGTCCCGCCGGGAATCGAACCCGGGACCCTCTGTTTGAAAATGCCAAATGATACCAAAATCACTTTTTACGATCACTTTTAGAGAAATTACTCTTTAGAGTAGTACTTAAGTGATTGTTTGGATGTGGTTCAGAAGTAATTCTAAAAAAGCTGTAAAAATATAATAACGGATACTTTGGCAGCAATGAAAGAAGTGATTTTTTGAAGTTGTTCAGAATAACTTCTAAAAACGCAGTAAAAATACAATAACAGATACTTGTGAAGCATTAAAAGAAGTAGTTTGTAAAGCACTACTTGCAATTTTATTTGCTGGGTATAAGAACAACATTTTTTGAAAAGTTTTTGTTTTAAATGTAGTATGAGTCCATTCAATAGAAAAACATAGATTTGGAAATTAAATATGTAACATTTTTTTTTAACATATATAACTTTGATGTCCTCTGATGAGATATATATAAAAACATTTTTGACGAAGGTTGCCATTTACAGTTTCCTACGAAATATTTTTGATTCTTAGTTGTGGTTATATTCCCATTATGTTTTTGTTTAAAAACTTCAAAATAATTAAGAGCCGTGAAGAGGTTATCTCTATCCAAAAGTGGATCCTGGTGGGATCTTGGCCCCCGGAAATTTCCAATAAAAATTTTCCTCTTCATAAAATGGCCCATATCACAAAAACTAAGCGAGATAGAGCAAAACGGAAAAAAATGTTTGCTCCTTTGGAGTGCCCTTATATGCCCTTAATATAAATATGGACTAGGCCTGGCGAGGGTTCCGAGACCCTAAATTTAAACAAATTCTACGAGTCCGTATAGTTACAAATAAAACTGTAGTTTTACTAATTTTTTTACTTAAATTTAGATTTGTTAAATTTATCAAAAAAATTCTTAAAATCAACAAATTTTATTTTAAGCCAAAAACAAGAATTAATTTTGTTAGTAACAAATTTCTCTATTCAACCAACAAACTGATTATTTTGAGTGTAAGTTTGAAACGATCAGTTTCAATTGAAAATTTACAAATACAATAGAGTTGGAACTTTTCAAAAGTGAGTTTAAGCTAAATATGGATATTTCAGAGCATTTGTCAGGTGCCACTCATTTCCTTATTTCAACTTTGCCTAACATAATTGGGTATTTACGTCTGTAAACTTTAATTCTCCATAAATTGTTAACACAATCAATAAATATAACTTTTATTATATATTTATTAATGGTTAATAATTACAAAAATAATAAAAATAAATGATCTTAAACACAATTTAGGTCAAACCAACTATTGTTGGAATTGCAACAAATAAAAATCACAATAATATTTAACAAATAGATGTCTTATCATCTTATTTTCAATTTTGGTAGCCAAAAAGCTACTGTGGCCATAAAGTGTTGTACAATATTATTGTTATTGTTATTATTGCAAAAATAATTGTACAAAAAATGGACTTAATTTTAAATGACTTAATTGTTGGAAAAAAATGTCTATATATTTGTTAACAACAAATATATAGACAAAAATAATTAAATATTATAAAACCATTATCAAAAAAAACTATAAAATCTAAATTTAGTAGATATTTAATCATTTGTATAAACATGATTATTATTAATCACTTGACTTTAATTTTACTACTAACAAAACGAAATTGTTAATCAGGTTATATGAACAGTTAAATTAATTTTTTGCGCTATGAGCCATTAAATCCGTTTTTTTTTCAATAATAGTTTTCTAATTTTTTTAAATAAAATTTGTTTTAATTACTTACGATTCATTTAGTTCTTGTAATATAATTGTTCTTTTATACTAAAAATTTTATTATATAACAATTAAGCCCATAGTGCAATGTTTTTATTCAACTTTGATTAATAATGTTTGTTTGTTTATTTTGTTCTATTATTTTAAAACAAATTTGCATATTAATGCTTATATACTTATCATCTATTGAATTTATGTATATTTATCAAATACATATGTACATGAATACCATACATGTGAGGCTTTCCATACCAACTGTCTGGCTGAAAATGTATTGCAGCGATGTCATATTTATATAGCCAAATGCATAAACAATTCGTTGATTCTTATAACAACCTTAAAATTTAAGTTTGTTGTTGTTTTACATATTAATTTGATTTATAAGACCGTTTTAAAATTCAACAAAATATCTTTGGATTTGCCTAATAGTATTTTTTTTCTATATGATATCAAATTTTTTCGAAAAGTGGGCGGAGTAGACGTGGTTCATTGACAAATTTAGCAATTCTTTTAAATCTTTTATTTATTTATATTTATTTAGATTTAACCGAATTTGGTTAATGCTGAAAACTTAATATCAATACACAAAAGAAATAGACAAAAAAGTTCAGATATTTTTGTATCGATTTAGAAAGCTTTAGTGTTACCCGGCTACGTTCTAGAGAAAGAATTTGTTAGAAAAATGAATATTTTTTGTTTATATTAGGGACATCTAAGGACGTAATTATTATATTAATAATATGTTATCACACACAGAAAATAAGTTGGTTTGAATTCCATCGGAACAAATTTTATTTGGAATTATTGGTATACAAGTTAATAATGTCGATTTGGACAACAAATGGCATAAGTGTCCCATATATGGTATTTTGGTGGGTAAACATCTGTCATTATAATTCAGTATTCGATAGATGCCAAAGTGTAAAAACACATTTTTTCAATCGAATGTTCGAATTTTGTGCCTAAAAAATATGTTTTGCGGGGAAGTCTGGTAAACTTCTTTCATTTAAAGAAAACGGCTGCTGAAAGTTATCGATTGTTGGTAGAAGCTTACGGTCAACATGCACCAACTCAAAAAGCTTGTGAGCGATGGTTTGCGCGATTCAAAACTGGTGATTTCGACACAGAATACAAGGAGAGGCCTGGTCAGCCGAAAAAGTTTGAAGGTGAGGAATTGGAAGCATTACTCCACGAAGTTTTTTTTTTTTTAAAGAGAAGCAACAATCAGGAAATTCTTCCAATTAATTAACGTGTTGCTTCCTTTGCAAAGGGGATAGAGAAGAAGTGAAAGGTGCTGAAATATGAAGGGCTTCAAATATGGCAATGGTGATGGTGAGTTGGCGAACTTTGTTGAAGCTTTTTAGTTCATAGCCCTGTTATATTATTTTACTTCGGTGGGGTTAAGTGCTATTGGAACACCGAAGGAGGTCGCTGCGATATGCATGAGGGATAGAAAAAACTCATACATATTACTATTTTTTATAAATTGATGTTGCCTTGGTTGGGGTTCGAACCCGCAACATCACGTGTAACAGTCCAAAGCGCTAACCATTACCACACAGCGCCCACAAATTGTCAAATTGTTGTCAAACGCAAGAAGAACTTGGATTATCATTGGGAGTCACACAACAAGCCATTTCCCTACGTTTAAAAGTATTGGTATTCATTCAAAAGTAAGGAAATTGGGTCGCATATGAATTGAAGCCGA
Source organism: Leucophora obtusa (assembly GCA_949987735.1). NCBI lineage: Eukaryota > Metazoa > Arthropoda > Insecta > Diptera > Anthomyiidae > Leucophora > Leucophora obtusa. The sequence continues at coordinate 228,181,254 of OX465296.1, forward strand.
GAGACTTTGAAAGGCGATTTTGCAAGTCGGAAATGCTGCTTGAACGCTTCAAAGAGAAGTCGTTTTTGCAACGTATTTTTACTGGTGATGAAAAATAGATGCATTACGATAACCCTAAGTGCAAAAAGCCCCGCCAGCCAGCCAAATCAACGCCAAAGCCGAATATCCATGGGGCCAAGCTAATGCTCTGTATTTGGTGGAATCAGAAGGGTGTTTTCACAGGGGACCTCTACCGAACACAATTGATACGTTTGAAGAGAACAATCAACAAAAAACGACCAGAATATGCGACCAAACAGGAGTCAATAATCTTCCATCATGACAACGCTCGGCCACATGCTGCAAGACCGGTCAAAACCTATTTGGAAAACAGTGGATGGGAAGTTTTGGCTCACCCGCCTTATAGCCCAGAACTTGCCACTTCTGACTACCATTTGTTTTGATCGATGCACAATGCCCTTACTGGAAGAACAAGGTATCAGAAATTGGCTTAATTCATTCTTTACCTCAAAACCGGAGCAGTTCTTTTGGCGCGGAATGCATGATGGGAAAAAGTAGTGGCTAACGATGGACAATACTTTGAATAATGTATCAATTCATTTTGCTATTATAATAATTGCATTTTTCAAGCAAAAAAATCGACATTATTAACTTGTATACCCAATATGTATTGTTAGATTTTTTTCTAAGTTCAAGGTTTTCTATCGTATTTAACAAAGTTTCTCTTCTCAATTGTTTTTAGTTAGTAACTTTTCTTATTGCTGTAAATGCATTGTGAGTGCTTGAATGTGTAGATATAGAAAAGCCTTTTTGTTTTTGTTTATAATGTTGTTGTTGCTAATATATCACACTAAAGTCATCAATTAAAATCCAACCTTGATTGTCGTGTGGCAGAAATGATACATGCTTCATGTCAAGTGAAGTGTAGTCATCGTTGTTGCTTTTTTGTCAAATGATCGTTAAACCACAAGTACAATACATAAAGGCAGGGAGGCAGTCAAGTGAAGTCAAATAAAGTAGTTATTTTCAAAATACAAACATATGTATAATGATGTACTTTAACAAACATTTATTTATGACACATATAATTTGAATTATTAATAATAATTTAGAAGAGAAGAAAAAAAAACGTACACTCAGGGAACTTCTGCAGTCAGAATTTGTTAGTTATTTAAAGAGTATTTCAGTTATGTTGTTTCAAGTGAAATAAACATTCATTTGTAGAAATTAATATTCATTGGTCATTACAAAAAGAAACAACATAAAATACTGAAAATTCGTAACATTCATTTTATTTAGTCATTTGTTAAAAAAAAAAAAATAAACCAAAACTACCCAGGAAAATTTTTTACAATCGGTAGCCAACCACACCCATTCTACAACTGGTTCCACTGCAACCGATTCCATGGAACTGGTTCCGGAACCAGTTCCTGGGATCCTATATGGAAGGTGTGGGTGACGTAGAATCAGTTCTGGAACTAGTTCTGGAACTGATTCTACCGGTTCCACTTTGGAGGCATAGAAGGGGTTGCTTTTGGGACAATTTCAAACAAAAAGAATCGGTGTTATAATCGACAGTAGAAGGGGTTGTGAATGAAAAGCAGCTATTCTACAAGCGATTCTTTGAAACAGAAAATTTTCCTGGGTAATGTATGTAAGTAATTTTTGTTAGTTGTTTTTACCAATTTGTGGTTGGCTTTACGAGTATTAACAGTCGAAAACAAAATTATATGTAAGTTGAATTTAATGAAATGTTAATGGTCCTGTTTTCAAGTAAATTTCATTTGTTTTTAAATACTTTTGCAGTGGTCTTTACATAAAAAATATTTCAAGTGTATAGTTATTAAGTGTGTTTAATTTTTTACAACATAAAGTTCTTGGGAGGAAGTTCTTTGGAACAAAAGACTTAAGAAACATACTTGGTAATGAGTGTGCTCAGTGTATAAATTACTATAGTTATTAGTATTGTAATAACAATTATTCGCAAGTCCCTATTAAATTTCAAGGACAGTTTTTTTTTTTTTTATAAAAAAATTACAAATTTTAAAAAATTTACATTTTCTTAAATTCCCTCCAAACCAAGCTTTTCAAAATTTTAACAAAATTTCTGATAGAAATTAAAGAAATAATTTTTATTACTGCAGTGCAGTTATTGTGAATAAATTTAAATTGATTTTATTTCTACATTGCTAAGCATTTTTAAAACCAAAAGCTAAAAGATAGTAATTTAACAAATCTAGTCTATTAAAAGTTGAAAAACATTTTGGATCACATTATATCTGTAGGCTAATCCTCACATGACAATATTTAGCAGTTGCTGTGTTTTTCTATTAAGCAACTATTTGTAGTTAATATTTTTAATCACACGTCGTCATTACTTCAATTCACCTAATAAATTTAATTATAATTTACAAGAGGTTAATTTTTTCTTTTGTTGTTTAAGAATGTATTGTTAAAAACACGGTTTCTATTGAAAATTATTACTTACTTATAGAGTACTATATATTAATAAAAAAAACATGAATTTTTGTTGAATTTTAGTTTTCGTGTGTCCATTGCAAAATAAACGATTGCAATATAATGATGTTGCGCATTTATGTTTTAGAGGCATATGATTTTTTTTTCAAATCTGTGTTTTTTTTTAAGATTACATAAGTTTTTTGTATAAAGTGGTAACCATAAATAATCAGATGCTACTACTTGGTTGAAGTTTGAAAAAACAAAACAAAATTTAGCTAGTTTTTTTTCTTGTAAAATTTAAATTGCATTTAAATGGCTGTCATAAAAATTGATTAAATTAATAACAAAAAATTTTGTGTTTTTATTTAAAAAATTTAATAATTTAATAATTTTTTAGTTTTATAAATTTTATTTTAATATTCTTAAACTACATGCATTGTTGCTTATTAAAAAAACACTTAATATATTCCCAGCAAAAAAAGTGAGGAAAAGGAAGTAGTTAAAGCACTGCAACTGTTGAATAGGGAGTTGTTCTTTTTCGGGTTTTTCACCGATGAATTTAACACTGGCTTGTCATAGGAAGGAAGTTGTTCTTTTTAAAAACAAATGATGTATATTTGAACCAATGATTAGGAAGTTCCTTTTCACTTCTTTTTATTTTAATTTAATTAAAAACAGGAAAATCATCATGCAGCATGTGGGGTTTGAACCCACACTTAATGGCATTTCAAGCAGACACTCTACCGCCTGTGCTATCGCTTGTTATACGTGATACCTGTCTTTTAGCGGTCTTGTTCATTAAATTGTTGTTATCTTCATTTCTTATTAAAGATATGTAACATATTGGAAAAATATATAAAGTTGTTTTTTTTAAGTATTATTTTTTATAAAAAATAATACACTCGTAGAAGGAAATAAAGCTGTAAAAATAAGAGAAAAAGCTACTAAAAATTAATTAAAAATGACCTTTGCTAAATACTAGTAAGATAAGAACAGGAGAAATAAAATTGTTAAGTTTAAAAAATTTTTGTTACATTTTTAGTTACAGTTAATTAAAAATAACAAATTATCTTGATAAAATCTGCAAAAAATTTGCAGCATATTAGTAGATAAAATATAATTTTTCTGCAAGGTAATTTTTAGTAGTGTTCTAACTAAAATGTTTACGGGATTTTTCTTTTTGTTTTAGTGTAATAATAAATAAATTTAGTAAAAATTTGATCAAAATGGATTTTTTAATTACAAACTAAATTTTACCGTTTTGGTATTTTAACAAAAAATATTTGAAGAATTACATTTTTATATTTCCATAAAATTTCATTAAAAATTAATAAAAAATTAAAAGAAAAAAATTTAAGTCGTTTCAAAAACTATTTGAGTGTAAAAAAATAAAAAAAAATATAAAAATTTTACAGTGAAAACTACAAAAAGTTATTAATTGAGCAAAGAAAAGTTAGTTCCAAAAAATTTTTTTCCACCTGGTAGGATTCGAACCCGCAACCCTCTAATTTCTGTACCAGCACGTCCCTATGCAACCCCCATACAAAATATTAACTTCTTATCACCCATGAAAAAGAACTTCTGACTAGCATATATTTATTGCAGCATTAGATGTTGTTTAAAATCCATTCCTAAGGGAATAATTCTTTGTGATGTAATGAAGGAAGTGATTTATTTAGAAGTCATTCCATTTATTTTTGCTGGTTTGTTGATGTAATATTCTAGCTTGACAATTTTGAAACCAGCAACAAATTTTATGACGAAGTTAATCCTTTTTATGGACTTTTAATTTGGTGGAATTTCGCTACAGTTTTAGTACACTAAGAGGGAAATTAAATAAATCGCTTTATTTAGGTATTAAATATATTTCAAGTAACGAGATGCATAAAATTTAAATGCTTTTGTAATTGTCATACAGGCTAATAAGCCTTCTATCATTACTTGCAGAACTCTTCAAAAAACTTTTCTTCGATCGCCTTGAACATATACTCAAAGAAAGAAATCTAAACCAATACCATTCAAAAAATCTATAGAGTAATAAATAAAATTTTAACCGCCATTGATAAAAATAACTATAGCGGCCGAGTATGCCCAGTTTTGGGGGACCCTTATTCGGGTACTGGGTCTGAACCTGGCCGCATTCTATATAAAATCAATTAGGTATGTCCATGAGGTCATGTCATTCAAATATCTTCGCACTTGCGATCTGCAGCGTGTGAGCGTTGAGTCCGTTGTTGAACATTTTTCCCCCAAAATGACCAGTAAAAGAGATTCTTATGTTATTATCAGTACAGTATTGCCTTATCTTGGTGCCATATAATTTGTGTGCCTCAAAAAAAGTAATACTGCTAATGATAAATTTTGAATTGGAATAATTTTATTTAAATTTACATTTATATGCTGAATAATAAAATTTAAAAATCTATAAAGTAAATAAAAAAAAAATTCAGAGGTGAGGTAAATATGATTTAGTACATCAAAACTTTATAAAAAATTTTATTTAAAAATTTAATATATTAGCCATTGTTAGCTTAACCCCCTTATCCAATTTATCTAGTTGTCACATCATTTTCCAATGACAGATATAATATATAATGATTATTAATTAAATTACATAAATACCCGAATAAAAAAGTGTATATATAATCATATGTGGCTTCATCTAATAACATATTATTATATGTAATTATTTGTGTCAATATATATTACCATAAATAATTATATTCGAGGGCAGTTCGAAATGTTGTTAGCCTAACAATGAAAAACAAGAGCTAGATTTTTAAAATTATTTTATTTGGTGAATGAATGTTTTTAGTTCGATTTTAAACCATAAATTAATATCACATTATTAAATTATTTTTCAAAATAAAGAAAGATGATACAATTTTCTAAATTACAAAGAATAAAAAATTTGTGAAAGAATCATCATCATCAGTGTCATTTGCCTTGATGGGTTAAACATTGATGATGCCAAAGTTAAAAAAAAAGTAATATGTTAACAATTCAACTAGACTAACATCAACGCAATCTAAAAATTCTATTCTTATCCTTTTGTTATAACTGTTTTTTGCTTTGAACTTTAATTCTTAAAGTTTCGCAGCTGGTTCTATTCAACTCTGTATATGATAAACACAGATTTATGAATTACAACGAGCCCTTAAACCTAAACTTAAATATATGTTATTTAAATTTTATTTTGCACCGTATCTTTGTGTTTTAAGATGAATGAGGGGTATGTATAGTTGATCTTTCATTTGGTAAATTAATGGTTTTAGTTCGATTTTAGATTATAAATTATTATTACTTTCTTTTTAAATTATTTTTCAAATTATAGAAAGATGATACAATAAAAAATAAATAAAAGTTTTTTATTCTTTGTAATTTACTTGTGAAAATTGTATCTTTCTTTTGTTAATTTGAAAAATAATTTAAAAAGAAAGTAATATTAATTTATGATCTAAAATCGAACTAAAAACATTCATTTATCAAATAAAAGATCAACTATACATACCCCTCATTCAATTATTTTATTTTTCAATATAATCTCCTGAAACTTCAATATACTTAGTCCAACTTTTCTACTCCTTGATTAAAATAATTTTCCTGAAGATTTTTTTAGATTTGGGAACAGGTATAAGTCAGAGGGAGCTAAATCAGAGAAATGATGAGAAATTTTCATTCGAATGCGTTTTTGGTCAACTGTTAACAAATGCGGCACCCATCTTGCAGAAAGCCTTTTCATCTGTAATTCTTGATGCAAAATAAAATTTGAGATACCTATGGCATTCCCTATTTCAAGCACCTTCACTCGTCGATCGTCTAATACCATATCATGGATTTTAGCTATGATTTCTGGTGTTGTTGCAGTTTTTGGACGTCCACTTCGTGATTCATCTTCAATGCTTGTACGACCACGTTTAAATTCAGCAACCCAATTTTTTGCTGTTACATATAAAGGAGCACTTTCACCTAACAAATTCACCATATCATTATGAATTTCTTGTCCCGATAAACCTTTCTTATGTAAATATTTAATCACACCACGAATTTCTAATTTTTCTATTATAAAAAAATCACTGAAGCGCCTTTTTTGAAGACCTGTTACTATACGAATGAGTTGACAGATCGAAATGAAATTTAACATGTGTTCATATGACAGATTCCATTATACAAAGCTTTTTATTGTTTTTACCGCCATCTCTATGTCAGGCTAAGAACATTTCGTACTGCCCTCGTATTATATTCTTTTTCCTAAAATAATCTAATATAATGCCATGTATAACGACATCTAGTTATACATTTATTTATGATCTTGATAAAATAAGATTATATAATACAAAATTGTATATAATATAGTGTTACATATATATGGGTCGTTCCATTTCAAATCGACCAATGCACTATAGGTAATTTGACCCATTTTTGTGGCAAAAAGTCATTTTTCAAACATTCAAGAATGAATTTTTTTTTTTGTTGGTATTCAATTAGAAACACATCAAAGCTAATATGGAAGAATTTTAAGTTTAACTTGTCAATTTCATGTTGCAATTTTTTGCGTTTTTTTGACAAATATCATTTTTGGTAGGCAGCCTCCTCTTGCAAAATAGCGAACTTGCGGAAAGTTGGTTAGATGAGCAAAAGAAAGAGGAGAAAAATACTGCTGTTTACAATTTTATTATTGGTAAAGCTGAATGCGGCAATGTTTTGAATGAGGAATCGGCTTATGGGAAGGAGAAGGTGCGAATTTTTTGTAAGAATATCTCAGTTAGATGGGAGAGTTTTCATATTTCAGATGCAAAACGAACTCTGTCTAAACGCTGAATTTATCTTGGCAATTAAAACTAGGCCAACTGCAGCTTCAATAGGGCTTCCAAAGAAAGAGTATGCTGAGAAATCTGAACGAACAAAGAGGAAATTTTAAATAGCTTTATTAAACAATAAAAATGAAATTAAAAATGAAATTACTTTAGATAATGAAATGTAAAACAAAATTTTAAATAGCTTTATAAAACAAAAATTGTTTCTACAAAACTTTCCACTTGTTCAATTTTCTACTATAATATGCCCCAGATTTAAAAGAAAGTATTTTTTTATTTTCTTTTTTAAGATTTTGGACAAAAAAAGTTTGCATTTTACACAGTTGACATTTTACCCAAGCAATTCAGAAGAAATTTTAAAATGTACGCCGCCATATTGGATCCTCCATTTTGAATTTGAGAAATTTTACCTCAGATTTGAAATCAGCATTCTTGAAAACACCCGTATATGGATTTTCATCCTTATTCAGTGATTCCTTATAGTTTTGGCCAGAAAATGGGGTCATTTTACCTATAGTGCAATGGTTGGAATCGACCCCTTTCGATTTGGATGAATTTTGGTCAGAACTTTTCTTTCATCATGAAACGAAGTTTTGCCAAAGGAAAAAAATTACAAAATTTTTTTATAAAGTTATGCAATATTTATTTTTGAATATCTCGAAAACTATAATAGCTACTAAAATGGTTCTTAGCTCGTTTTAAAGAGGATATTTAGGCGTATTAAAAAAATATTGAAAAATAAAAAAATTTTGCAATTTTAAAAATCGAAAAACATAAAAACCTATTTTTTTGCTCAATTTTTTTTTTAAATAAAACGTCTAACTGATCTTAAAAGATCCTAAAGTTTTCAAGAGGGCGTTTTTTTTTAAAAGATATGTATTTTTGAATATTTTTCTTTTCTTTTTTTAAGTTGAATTTTAATACAATAATATTAAACAAATATCCAATTTTGAAATTTTGAGGAAAAAAAAAACAAATTGGAGGCTTTAGAAGCACAGCTCAAATTTTTAAGGGGTTACATGACGTTCGCGGCAGAGAAAACAGACCTTTTTGTTTTTTTAAAAATTGATAACTCAGTCAAAAACAAACATTTTTCCAAAAAATTCAAAAAAATATATTTTTCACTCCAACATGGTTTTATAGAGCTCCAAACTGGCGGCAGAGAATAAAACGGGGCCTCGTAGTTGCGGCGCTGGGAATCGCAAAAATTGCCAAAAATGGTGATTTTTTAAAATGTTTGTATGGGGAACCCCCCAGGGGAGTTCCAGGGGGTGTGCCACTGGCATGGGTGGATCGGCCCTCCAAAGTTAGTGGGGGTCGGTCATACATTTGGACTCGATTGGGGCACTCTAAATGGGTCAAAGTGTGATTTTTCAAAACTTGACCCTACGGGACAAAAGTCAACAGTTGGGGGGTAGTAGAATTCGTTTTAGAGGTATGGTTCCTTCGGCGAAGTTTCTTATTTTGATCCCTAGAATACGATTTTCCCTGAGCCATGGGCGATTTTTTTGCCTCCCCACAAATCGACCCGGCCTAATATATATATTACCTCAGCAATTGCACCCTTCCTTGAATTAATCGCCGCTTTAGGTATCATCGAACCCACTGTGCAGCGATGAAAGTTGATAATTGAAGTTTTGTTAATCACAGCCTACACAATGTCTGTTTGTAATCAGAAGAGTCAGAATTAACTAATACATGAGTTATTTATATTTCAATTAGAATGTTTCCTCTTAATCCTATTCTTATTTCCTTTTAATAACTAATTATCACATTATGATGCGCTTTATTCGCATCATAATATGAACAAATGCATTAAATCATTTGGATACCAAGTGTTGTTGGAAGAGGTTGTTGCTGCTTGGCAGATTTTAAATTGTTTTTTCAGTTAAGTTTTTGTAACCGTCGCATAGGACAATCGTAATTAATATTAGTATTAATTATTTACGATTAAAGTTCATTCACAGGAAGAAGAAGAAAACATTTTTATTGAAAAATTAAACAGACGCAAGAGAATTACCAGACAGCCGCAGTTTCGTCTCACCCAAAGACTCGGCAGTGGTTTGTTTATATGTCAATTTGATAAAAGTATTTTGATTATTAATTTCTCTCCATTTTGTTTTGTTGTTGGTTTTTTAAATTTATTTTCATTTTAATATTAATGTTTCTTTGATAGAACTTTAAAAACTTATCTGATTTCGGGGCAACTAAACCCAGAAATTTTTGATATTATATGGGATTTCATTATATGTAGTTCCATGTCAATGGTTTCGTATCCCGGCCAAGGATGCGAAACCATTTTTTTTCTTATTAACATTTATAAACAACACTTCAAAAATTTAACCCATTTTGGGACAACAAGAAGCCATGTCAATGGCTTCGAATCCCGGCTCGGGCGATAAAACTTTTTTTAACTTTCTAATTTATTTTTATTATCTTATGAATATTTTATAAAAATTTAAAAGTCATCACTTAGATATCACATACATTTTTTTACTCGGGTATTTAAGTTCAAGGGAATAAAGTTATGAACATATTGACACGATTCTACATTAATTATAATGTACTTGAAATAACAATTGCCAATTTCGTAATTTAATATACAATTTATAGGAATTTATTAAGTATGTGATAAAGAAAAATCTAAATTCATCATTTAAACAATCTGAGTAACGTAGATCAATAAGTTTTGTTTAAGAAAAAACAAATTCCTCTAAAATAAACTTAATACAATAAGCTAACCCACATCCATAGAAATTATATGTAAATATAAATGTATTACTAAATGTGTTAACAACAAATACTCTAACAATAACAATGAATATTCATTAACAAGTTGTAATCTCAAATGCATTAAATCAGCAAAGCAAACTTTATTATACAAAAGAAAAAATAAACAAAAAAATAGTTTGAACAAAAAAAACATTACAACTTTTTCACTGACACTAGGTTACTAGATTAACGCTAAAGCGAACATGTTTCTGGTTGAGATGTTGCATAAATTATTTAACTACTACGTGCACGTAGTCGCACTCAAATACAAAATAAAATAAACATGAGCAATGAAAAATAGTAAAAATAAATGGAAATTATGGAACTTAAACTATAATAAAAATGTTAAAATATTTTTATGTTTTAATATTAAACTGCTATTCAAAGTAGAGAGGATGATGTATTTAAGAATGTTTGTAAATGATAATTAATTTATGATGTCATTTCCAGTGACATATGTTACAGAGATGGATAGACATTTAATTCGATTATGGTATTGATAATTAAGTGACACTTGTATACTTTTAGTGTTGTTTTTATTTTTAACCACATAAATGCTGCAAATAATTTTGTTTGCTTTTTATAAACACAAAAAGTAGAAATAATTGCCAATTATTTTACTTCAACTTGAATTATGGTGTCAAGTTCAATAGTGATTGAAATTGAAATTGTAAAATAATTATAATTAATTGTATGTTTAACAACAAACAAATAGTAAATGACACAACAAAATGTATAATAAAGACTGACAATTTTCTTAATAAATTGTAAATTGATTTTATAGAAAACAATAGAGATTTAATACATATTCACACTTGTTTTTATTTATTTTTTAATTTGAATAGAAAATCAAAAGACTTAAGCTAGAAACTTGTTTTTTTTCTGTTGGCAGTGCACTATGGGATATTATCTCCTTAAAGTAGGGTTGTGAAATTTCCATGTTTTTTGAGTACTCAATACTACTCAATACTTTTTAATTGAGTACTCCATACTACTCAATATTTTTAACGGTTTTTTTGAATATAAAAAAAAAATTTTATGAGTTTGTATTTATTAGCAAAAATAATAACAATTCACATACACCCCGACTAAAAAAGTTTTCATATAATCTTATATGATTTGATATAAATTTAAATTTTTATATGCGTGGCTTTATATAACCATATACATTTATAATAACACTTTGGTTTTATAAATATGTTTGATATAACGTTATATATAATCATATGCGATTTGGTCTCCAGCCATATATTAAGAGATCTGCAAATATAGTTCATACATAATTATATATAATGGCATATAAGCTTTTATAAACCATATTATATCAAAATATATAACAAAGTTAATAGAAAATTGTATTAATTTTATATATAATTATATCTGACATGATATCTAATTATACCAAATTTTATAAAGTTTAATTGGAATTTTTAAATTTAAAAATAAAAATTAGAAAAACATATGTTGAAATAAATATGGTTTAAGTTCAGTTATTTTTTCCGTGAAAAAAAATTAATTCTGAAAGTTATTTTTTTATTTTATAAGACAGTCGTTCCGACAAATTTTTGTAATGTTTTATTTTGTCAGCTATTTCCAAGTTTATTAACAAAATTTTTTCTAAACATTAAGCATTAGTATTTAATATGAATGAAAATAAGTGATCTCAACAATATTTACTAAAATTTTATTTGAAAATCTTCATCAAATTATATGTATTAATATATAATTTGATGAAGTTAGATAGACCCATTTTTCGGATCAAATTGTATCAGGTTAGATAACATGCTTATCTCGCTTGATATAATATTCCAATATTCGGATCAAATTAGATAAGGAAGTATATATGGGTTTATATATGGTTATTATATAATATCTTTTTTAGTCGGGACGTGTTAAATAATTATTGTTAATTACATTTTAATTAATTTAAAATATTTTTCCCAAAAATTCGCTACAAATTTCTTTGCTTCACAAATAGAGTTGTATTTTTAGAGTTGTGTTTTTAGATTATTATTTTTAGAGTTGTATTTTCATACGAAAAATGAATATTTCTACTGAAAATTTCATCTTTAAAAGTATTGAGTAGTACCGTTTTAGTACAGTCAGTATTGAGTACTCAGTACCGGAATACTCAATACTTCTAAAACTCTATTTTAAAGATTTACTATAAGTTCAAGATACTAAAATGGAATTTTCTATAGAGTTTTGTATACTGGTTTTATCGATTATAATAAATATGAATAAAATAAACTTTCATCCCATTGTACAATTTTTTTTTCTTAATTTATATTTAACTAGTTACTCCTTCTCTTTAAAGACATTTTTTGTTGATAATTTTTTTTTTTTCTTTAGCCGTTAATAAAAAAATTATCATATAAATTAATAATACAAAACATAAGCAGAAAATTGTTAAATGATCTGTTAAAAATGTCTTATGCATAAATGAATTATTTGTCAAATTTATATATTTGCCATATAAATCATATATACATAAATATAAATCCAACTGACTACAGAAGGTGTGAAGTAATAATTTTTAAATAAAAATAAACAACAAATTATTTAAAAATTTAAATGACATATACGGACTTTGACAAAATACGTACCACAAAGAGCAAAAAATTAAAAAAGACTTTTTATATAATTTTTTGCTACTTTGTTTAAAAAATTTATTTTTTTGTTGACGTTATTTATTTCTTTGTTAAATGCAAAATACTTTACATGTGTCATAAGTTTAATTTTAGAATGTTAAGGAAAAGGAATTAAAGAGGAATAAATTTTGTGTTCAAATTTTAAACGCTAAAAAATGATTTAACTATATTGCTGTAAAATGGTTAAAGTTTTATGTAATATTATTTAAATGCAGTAAATATAAACACCATATACCATAATATACACACAATTTATTACTAAATATTATGTGTTTACAATTAAAGACTTATAGTGTCGAAAATTAGTATTTGTTAAATTAAAATTTTATGTACAAATTTTGTAAATATACAAACTTTTACGGGTAATAAAAATATTGGCATCTTGAAATTGGAAAATAAAAAAAAATAGAAAAGCTGAAATAAATGTATAAACGGACGATAATATTTATGATATATATTAAAGTCAAGCACACAAAAACATGATCCAGAAATATCCACAAAAAACATCGAAATGCAATTTTCAAATAAAGCAACCAAATATTGTTGTTGCCAATTAAAATAAGTTCTAGTACATTTGCATTAGAGCAGCATAAAAACATTAGATTTTTATCTATTATTTGTTTGAATTATTATAGCCCTAGATGTAAAATTTATGTGGTACAAATTTTAGTAAAATCGGAAGCTTAATTCTTGGTAACCTGCGACCAAAGTCTTCAATTTTAAAACCATGTGAATCTTCCATTTTAGATAAAGAATGTGTTCAGCGAACTTATGTAAAACACTACGAGAAACATTTCTAGGGAACATTTTAACCCTGTATCTCTTTAACTTACAGGTCTTTTTTGTCCCTTTTTAAAACGGGGCCAAAAAAGTCCCTTTAATTGAAGAGTTAGAGGGTTAAATATTTCCACAAAAATGTACCTCGTAGTGTTTTACATAAGTTCGCTGAACACATCTTATACCTAAAATGGTAGCTTCACATGGTTTCCTAGTGCAGATATGTAATAAATTTATAACTCAGAATCAGTTTTTGGCCTTTCTGTCATGGAATGGATGAAATATTTCAAAAACGATTATTTTGCTTTTAATCTACGCTAAATTCCCTATTATTTGCAGATCTCCAAAATTAAATGAGAGACATTCAAAATTTAGTTTTGAAGCAAATTTTTATGTGTACTGCTTAAAATACCACTAACCGTCATGAAAGGGTTAAAATTTTGTATAAAAAATGTTTGCCTTTTCATCGTGTACACAACAACTATGTAACTTAGTCACCAGAAGCTTCTAGTTTAAGAGTTATAGATGGATAAATCCACGAGCCCTTTGTGGGATAATTTTGAGGACATAAATGTAAACAGCCTGACCAATTTACACCGCAGAAACCCAATTTTTGCCCAGATCTTATTTTTTACTCTTAACCTATCCGAAATATGGAGAGTTGAAAAAATAACACTTTTGCATATATGGGTGCTCTAATGACTACCATAAGAGACAACGGGTCTGACAATAGCGGTATAAATCCAGTGAAAAGCTTAGGCTTAGGAGTTTATTCACAACTGGGTCGATTGTCGACAGACGACAGCAAAATTCGTCGCGATTAATTTAAAATCAGCGACAATCGACTTTCGACAGCACTACGAAATTAGCCCCAATGAAATAACCCTCAAGCAGAAAAATGCAAAAACCCCCAATGAAATAAGAGCCAAAAGAAATGAAATAATACCCAAAGGAAAAAAATGAATTAACTCCCAAAATAAATGAAATAACCCCTGAACGGAAAATGAAATTAAGGACAAATATTGATCTTTATTTCATAATGAAATAACTCCCAAAAAGAAATATGAAATAACTCCCACTGAAATTGACCCCAAAAAAATGAAATAAAGACCAAAAATATTTATTCAGAAATTTATTTTATTTTATACGAATATACATACATATATGAATGCTTCAGTTGCCAAATCGATTATCTCCATAAAGAAAAATAAACGAGTCTCAAAGAAAAAAAAAAAAAAAATTAGAAAATAATATATAATTGTTTTTTAAAATTCCTGTTAAATTATAAAATTTGCTATTTAGTAGAGTTAATATTTATTATTAGAGAAATTTGTTTTGAATATTCCAAAGTTTGGAGTCAATAAAGTGTTTTCAAATTAAAGTTTTAGAAAATTCAGAAAGTGGAGTTAATCGATTTGACAACTAAAGCATTCATATAATAATTAATTAACATTAATTAAACACTTGTATAGTTTTGTCAACAGTCTGACGGCACACTGGGCATGAGAAGTTCTCCATGGAATTATAAATTGCATCTGCTTGCAATTTTAAAATGTACAGTGAAGTTTGTTGTAGTGCTTCTTTAGATACCGGAAGTCACGTAATTTCAAATAAAGGAAAACCGTGCTGCAGACTTTTAATTGTTTTATTCATATTTCTGAAAGCGCCGCAGGCGAAAATTTGGTATATAAAATCGCGGCTATTTTTTATACCAAATTTTCGCCTGTGGCGCTTTCAGAAATATGAATTAAAAAAATAAAAATCCTGCAGCACTGTTTCGCTTGATTTGAAATTATCTAACTTTCGGTATCTAAAAAAGCACTACAACAACTTCGCAGGCGAAAATTTCGCCTGCCGCACTTTTAGAAATATGAATAAAAAAAATAAAAAGCCTGCGGCACTGTTTTCTTTAATTTAAAACTTTTGGTATCTAAAGAAGCACTACAACAAACTTCACTTTACGTACACTATCCATATATTCCAAGTTGAACAATAGCAGCTGTTGAAAAACAACCCATCGGCACAACCGCAAAGTTACCGTCAATTAAAACTAATTGTTATATTGGTAAATAAAGTTATGATTTCAGGTAGCAATATTTGTAAATCTGAACGGTTTAAATTGTAGAAATATTTACTAAAATCCGTTTGACAGAAACAAATTTTTAAAAATTTCAGAAATTAGAAAAATGAAATAACCCCCAAAAAAATGAAATTCTCCCCAAAAAGTAAGTGAATGCAAAAATCCCCAAATTAATATGTTTGGGAATTCTTTCATTTTGGGCTTATTTCATAATGAAAAAACCCCAAAAATCATATACGAAACAAACCCCAAAATAAATGAAACAATCTCCAAACTAAATTTTTGCCATTTTTTTGGGTTTTTTTCGTTTTAAGGTTTGGGGGCTATTTCGTTGGGGCTAATTTCGTAGTGCCACTTTCGACATTTGTTGACGTTTAAACAAAACGGAAAGCAAAACATGAATATGGTTGCATTTGTTTCGCCACAATTCTTCATCAATTCAATTAGTTTTGCATTAGTTCTTGTTGTTTTACATTTTATTGCATTTAATTTTGCTTTTTTGCGGTAATTTATGTATTTTTATTTTCAATTATATTTCATCTATCAAAAAAATAAATAAAGTACGAATTTTTGCAACTCTAATACGAATTTCTACAACTCTGTTGTAATGGCAACCATTAATTAGTTAAAAATATGGCAACAATTTGACAAATATTTTTTATGTGTGTTAGTGTGTCGCCATGAAAATGGAATATATTCTATTACGACGACAAATCGCCAGGCGACATGGCGACATTTTGCTTCCCATACAAAATATATGAAAAAGCAATTTTCCCACTAGTTTCTGACATGAAACATGACATGACTAGTTTGGGGCGCTGTGGTGTAATGGTTAGCGCGTTGGACTGTTACACTTGAGGTTGCGGGTTCGAGCCCCAACCAAGGCAACATCAATTTATGAAAAATAGTAATATGTATGAGTTTTTTCTATCCCTCATTCATATCGCAGCGTACTCCTTCGGTGTTCCCATAGCACTTAACCCCACCGAAGTAAAATAATATAACAGGGCTATGAACAAAAAAGCTTCAACAAAGTTCGTCAACTCACTATCAGATGGCGCACAACAACTGTTCTAAAATTCAACATCTCGCGCAATTACAGTGTTGCCATATTTAAAGCCCTTCGTCTTTCACCACCTTTCACTTCTTCTCTAACCCCTTTCCAAAGGAAGCAACACGTTAATTAATAGGAAGAATTTCCTGGGTGAATATAAAAAAAAAAAATATAGGACGGCATATGTTTTTTTAATTCGTTCCTCCAAGTTTTCAATCCAGTTGAGTTTATTATCGAATATTATTCCAAAAACTACAAACATTTTGAAAGAGATAACCTGATATAGTTCCATTTCGGAAGGTTAAAGTTCGTAACTTGTTTATTAGTGAATAGAACCAAATCAGTTTTTGTAGGGAATAATATTAAGTCCTGACTCCTTAGCCCATTTTGAGTGTAGTTTAAGCGAATTGCACAGTATATCACAAATAGTGTTCAAGAATTTACCTGACGATAGTCTAACCACCCACATCATGCACAGTTATACCGCTTTCGTTTAGCTTCGTAAGAATTTAATTTGCAACAAGAAGCTAAGAGGAAATGCTCGCTAAAATTGAAGAAAATTTAAAAATGTCGCTTAAATAAAAAAACACCTAAATTTAAGAATTAAAAACTTTAAACTGAAGATGCTCAAGATTCATAAAAAACCGCCGAAATTTGAAAAAAATTGCCAAACCTGAAAAAATCACTAATGTTAAACGAATTGTGAAAAACTAAAAAATAAAACGGACAATGGGTTTGGCCCAAGAAAGATTATGGGCCATCTGTGAATAATAAATATAAAAATCACTTAAAGAAAATCTTTCGAAAATTAAAAGAGCTAGAGAAAAGATGTTTGCACAAGAGATCAAAACCCATCACCAATATTTCGATACCAAAACCATATTTCAACTTACTGATTTCATGATTGCATTATCGCGAAAACTAAGTATGGCAGAGAGATAACGGGGGTTTATTTTTGGAATATCGTCAGTATCTCAAAAACTAAGGTATCTATTCCTACTTGTGAAAGGTTTGGCTGTCATAAAACTATTTTTACGATTGAAAGTCACAACTCTCCATACAAAACAACAATAAAATTACAAAAAAATTTTTTTGTCAAAGCTATGATTGTGATTGTCTTAATTTCTTCGAAGTTTTCAAATAAAAATTTTAATAAATATAATTTATTTTGACTTTACCTTTAATAAACACAAGGGGAATACAATCACAACTAAAATACACAGAATTTTCGTAGGAATAGACGCGTAAATGAGTTTAATGAATAAAACGATCATCGGATTTGGGCCAACAAAGTTATAATGAACCACCTGAGTAAAAATAAATGAAAAATGTTAAATAAAAATTTAATCGTCCGTATCTCGAAAACTAAACGAGCTAGAGAAAAATTTTTTACACCAGATGTCAATTTTGACGATTTTTTTAAATGTTAGCGTTTTTCTTTTTAATTTAAGCAATTTATCAATTCTAGAATTTCTTAATTATAATAGGCCTTTTTTTTAATCACCGGATTTATTTTTGGATTTATTTTATTTTGTTAAAAAATCCATATTTTGGTTTTTAATTTTCAAAATTTATAATTTTCATTAAAATCTAATACTTATTCGCCAATAAATTGTGCAAGAAAATCATAAAATATTTTAAAAATGTGAACACAGGAATTGAAATAAGCTAAATCCAAAATGGATTTTAAAAATAAATAAATCCGTTTTGGATTTAGTTTAATTTTCTTACAGAAATTTCATTTTCTCAAAATTTAAATTTTTTCTTTCACATTATATGAGGTTTTTCATTTCAGAGATTATTTTAAATATTTGCGATTTTTTTATTTCGGCGATTTTTTTTAAATATTGATAAATGTTTTCTTTTTCAAAGATATTTTTTATACTAGTGATTTTTCGGATTTTAGCAACTGGTTTTGAATATGATAATTTAGTCAATTTTATTTTATTGTATTTTTTAATCGATCTCTTTAATTTTGGCAAATTTTTAAATTTTGGCAATTTTTTTAATTTTAGCAATTTTTTATTCTTGCCGATTTTTTAAATTTTAGGGTTCTTTTTGCAATTCCAGAGATTTTTTACTTTTCGCTTTTAACGATTTTTTTAATTTAGGCTCATTTTCATGGTTTTTTTTTTCAATTTGCAGCGATTTTATCCTATTGCAGCGATTATTTTTCAATTCTAGAGTTTTTTTAAATATTCTAGCGAATTTTTTTAATTTTAGTTATTTTTACTTTTAGATAGTATTCAATTTCTACCATTTGTTTAGTTTAAGCGGTTTTTTCGATCTAAGCGATTTTATAAATTTACCGATTTTTTCCAATTTAAGTTATTTTTTTTCAATTTTGGTGAACATATTGGCATATTAAATTTTAGACTGATTTTTTTGGCGAGTTGTTTTAATTACATGGATAGCAAGTGGACGTGAAAATATCACAACAACTGCAAGCAGTAAATGTAACGGTTGTTTTAAGGTAACTTTTATATCATATTTGCAGTAAAAACAAGTTTAAATGCAGTCAATTTTACTGTTTGGTTAAGTTATTTGTTTTTTCAGTCTGTATTAAAAACAAATATATGAAATCATATCAATCCTCTTTAGTATATGGTTAGTTAATTGTTTTGTATTTTTATTAAAAACAAATGCAAAAACACCCAATTTCGTCAGTCATTATTGTTAGTAAAGATATTTGAACAAAACATTTAATTCGGGTATTTTTTTTTCGCATAATAATAAAATGAATGTTATATATTGTCAGTAATTTCACGTAACATGTTTTTTTAGTGACTTACACATATTGTCGAAAATTATTAGTGTCTACAAATAAATGCTTTTTCAAATGAAATCAACAAAAGTGAAACAACTAACAAATCTTGAATGCCGAAGTTCTCTGGATGTAAATGATTATAAATGCAGACCATCAGCAAGAAGTATTTTATTTTCACTCGTTCAATTCTTTTGCACTCGATCAAAAAGTACTCTTCTCCAATGATAAATCAATGCTAAAATCATTATTGTTTCTGTTAAAGAGGAAGTGTATCTAGATCATCAATTGTAATACTTTTTCTACTGATTTGGAATCTCTTTTTTTGCCTTGTATTTACGCACGAATTTAGTAAATTCCAAAAGTAGTTTTTAAATTTAATTTAATTTTTACTCACTTTAAATATAAATTTACACATTATGTGTGCATTAGACCGTACCATCTTACAGGCAAAAGAGAAAGTGCGCGGTACACTTCCAAATATAAAGTATGTTTGCAAGGCAATTTCAAAAAAAAATTTTCGCCGAACGTAATTTTCGCCGAAAAACATCAATGTATCATACTTTAAGATCCGACTGTAAATCCCAAAGATATAATGAAAAATGTTAAAAGGCGACCCTACGTTCGGCACGTTTTTTTCAAACCTCCTTACAAAAATTAATTAGATTCGACAGTGTACCGTGAACTTTTTTTTTAGGTATGATCTTGAAAATTATATGTGAATTTTTTTTTCGTTTACACACAGATACTAAATTTTCCCTTTTTATAGTACTAGAGCAGTTTCCTACTATTAATTGGGTAAATTTTTTATTTTTATTATATTTTATAGTGTAATTTTGATTTATAGCGTATCTTAGCAGTATTTAGTTTTTGATTAATATTAACGTTTTTTTTATGATTTCTATCTTTTTAGCTGTCAAATCTTAATTATTTGCTAGTCACCACTACCTGCCTTGTAACGATTGCAACAGCGATACGTGTGGATTGGAATACAAATACAGGTCCTATAATACCACCAACACCTATAATTCCTATAAGACCTGTGCCACCATTTAGAGAACCGGCACCAGTATGGGAAGATTTGAGTAATGATATACCTAATCCAAATCCTTATATGTAAGTAGACCTGTTTTTTGCTACTGAATTTTCATACCCTACAGCACAGAGAGTAATGACTTTGGGCTGATATTTGCAATAGCAAATAATATTGGACCTAGACCCACCCTTCAGTATACATACTCAAAACAATTCCGTTGTGACAACCGATTTTTTTCCAACCAAATTGGCTCGGTTGCTGCAACCTCGTAATTCGGTTGCCTCAACCGAATTCAGTTGTGGCAACCAATAATTCGGTTGTTGTTGAGGCAACCGAATTACGAGGTTGCAGCAACCGAACGAATTCGGTTGGAAAAATTTCGGTTGTCACAACGGAATTGTTTTGAGAGTGTGGCTATGCCGGTATTTCCGTCTATTTGTCTATGCATTCCTGCACCCAGAAAACAGATTCGTGCTTACAACCGAATTTATTGCCAATCGAATGCTTCGGTTGTGACAACAGACTTTTTCAGTTGTGACTACCGAGTTATTGTTGAGACAATAGAAATTCTGTTGCCATTATCAAATGACTATGAATTCGACTGATATTTAGTTGTCACAACTGAAAAATTCGGTTACCACAACCGAACCATTCGATTAGCAACAAGTTCGGTTGTAAGCACGAAACTGTTTTCTCTGTGTGTGCGCATTCTTCATATGTGACGCGCAAAATAGAAAGGGACCTAAGGATAGAAAGGGACCTAAGGTCAGGAGAGCATGGGATCGATCTCATTCGATGCTCAGATGTTGTCCAAAAAAAAAAAAAAAATTGATTTTTTTACCCTTAGGTCCCTTTCTCTATGCGCTGTCACATATACAACAAATATTTATTATTAAAACAAATGACTTAAGAAGCAAACGTTATATTTAAATCAATTTTTCTATTGATAAATTAAACATATTTTGTCTCTTCTTTATTAATAGCTATGTGCCACCACCACCTTCACGTCCTAAACAACGACTAAATACAAATGTCAATTACAATGCCAATAACAACAACTATGGTATCATCATAACTACAAAAAGTACCCCGACACACTATCAACAAAATAATAATTCACCCCAGGTATCAAGTTTGTCACCTCAATATATACCCAATGTTGGTACCAGATATGTGGCTGTTGTACCAAAATATTCTACAACAACCAAATATCCATTGTCATCACCAAATTCACTTTCACCAAATGACAATATTTCATATAAATTACAAGGAAAATATAATGCCAAAACGAAAAAATACAAAGCATACGAGAAGGTCAAATATGTGCCACTTAATTATGTAAGAGTCTATAATTATCGTTATTTTTAAGTTACTTCTTACTATCTTACTTCAATATAAAATTTATATATATATTTTTTTTATAATTTTCTGCCTCAGTGAAGCTTTATTATTTTTTATTGCTTTATTAATAATTTTAATAATAATTTCATATAAAAAGTTTAGTTTAAGTTAAAAAAACAAATAAAAAATTAAAAAAAAACAAATTTTCCAAAAATTAAATAAAAACATGTTTGGTTTCTTTTCCCAATAACAAACTAACTTCTTCATTATACACATTATAATTTAAATCTTCATTATCATTATCATCATTTTAACATATTAAATCATTTATTTTTATAGTATCCTTTATATAAGGAAAATAATGCAACATCTAAGGCATCTTCAATGAATACAAAATCTTATATACCCGAATCAATACCTTTATGGTATAAGGGTCATCATCAAGACTTACCCTATGAGAAATCATTAGTAAAATTCAATTCAAAGCAAAAATGGCCGTCTACCACAACTAGCAGTACTACAGCATCAACGACAACAACTACCAACAAATGGTGGAAAAAATCTTTCACAAAATCTTCTTCCACTAATTCAACGACTGCAACAACAAAGTCTTCTTGGAAAACTAGCAAAAAATCCTCTACAAAGAATGTTTTTGTTAACAATGCGTTAATTAAGCCTAATGGAAAATTTCACAAATCTGTAGATAAAGCCAAGAAAAGTTGAACTGCTTTCAATATATTTTTTTTAATCTGTTATTACCTTTTAATGCAGGTTTTATTTATAAAAATTATAAATTCCTGCAAAAATAAAACATCTGCAATTATGCATTATATTGTTAAAATTATTATAAATAATTTTGCCATATTTTCTTTGGTAAAAAAAATAGACACAAAATTATAAGCTATAATTAAAATTCTTTTAAGAATTTAAAAGAAAATGTTATTGTAAATAAATCATATATTATTAACGAATATGTTCAATTTCTTTTAATTTAATTTTTGTGATTCATTTGAAGGTAGGTAAATAAAATTGTTGACTATTTTGTTAGAAAATATTACTTCTTACTGCTTCTATTTGACAACCGTTCCCTTATGGGGGTTCAGTAAAATTAGCCGATGCATATTATCATATTTTATTTATAGTTCATGGAAATTCGTTAAAAGAAATAAATGATGTAAATATTTGGGAGGCAAATGAAAATGAATTCAATTAGTAATTCGAAACTTTGTTTATTCAATATTATACAATAAAGCAAATTTAGTTCCTTCTCATATTCCGGTATTTGACACGATTGTGTGTCATATGTATAAAAAAGACATTGTTTGTGTTTGTGCTGCACTATTAATATACTCACAACTGTTAGACTTTACAACAACTCTTCAATCAATTAAAACTTAACAGCTTAATGAGCATAAAAATTTGTGAAAATGTTTGTGAAAAAAATTGAATTTGAGTTATTTTTTTTTTGTTCTACAAACAAATACCTTAATTATTATAGCATTGCACAGTGGGCCAGCATCGTAGAATTTTGGCCAAAACTAGAATATTGAGTATATGAAACTAAAAGATATCACAAAGGGGGGTTTGGTTGTTGCTGATCACGAATCTGAAATAAAAAAATATAAAATTCAAAATGGCGGATCCAAGATGGCGGCCATTAATTTTTTCATTAAATTTATTGGACTTAAAATAATCAATTATATAGGTCCAGGATCCGCTGATTAAAAATCTGAAATTAAAATTATGAAATTCAAAATGGCGGATCCAATATGACGACAAACAATTTTTTCATTAAATTTCTTATGTCGTCTGATTTACTTCAAATTTCCACTAGGAGAAGTTTTTGTGTAGCAGATTACGAATCTGAAATCAAATTAAAAAAATTCAACATGGCGGATCCAATATGGCGGCCATAAATTTAAAATTGTTATGGGTTGGAAAATAAATTACACTGTACAAAAAAGAAAAAACAGGTTCTGATGATAACTGCTTCACGCAGAGGGACCAAAGAAAAATATATGTGTATCGGCGTTTTAAAAGTTTTCGTCTGCCCCTATGTTTTTGGGGGGTTAAAATTTCCCCTCTTTTGAAAATGTTTATTGTGAATCGGCATAGGAAACCATGTGAATCTTCCATTTAAGGTATAGGATATGTTCAGCGAACTTATGTAAAACACTGCGAGAGATATTTTTGTGGAACATTTTAACCCTCTAACTCTGCAATTAAAGGGTCTTTTTTGTCCCTTTTTTAAAAGTGTCAAAAAAGACCCATAAGTTGAGGAGTTAGAGGGTTAAAATGTTCCGCAAAAATATTTGTCATGAAATTTTACTATAAGTCTCTGAAGATATCAAAGTTGAAAATTTAACTTCAATGCCAGAAATAAGTCAAAACTTAAAATATGTTTAAGGGTTAATTTTGTACATATTTAGAATTGGCACTCAAATGTTCCACAAACTTGGACTTTAGGGGGTTACTCTATGTCAGAAAACCAGAACCTACATTTATAGTAATTGTTAGTGCTATTTTTTTAGTTTTTACTAAAAATCTGGAATGCTGGAAATCAGCGAGATCTGAAGGTACTTTTTCAGTTAATGGGCAAAATCTCGAAAGTTTATGAACTGTCGCAAACGGTCGCAAAAACCTAGGTAGAAGACATCTTAGGGAACACATTGCCATTCAAGTTTTTCAAATATCTCTTGGAACATTTTGGAGCTTTTTTTTTGAAAATTCATGATTTTCAAAAAAATCCATATTTGTGAGATAAAATTATTAATTTTGTTACTTTTTTCGTAAATACTTAACAGGTTTCTATTTTTTTCGATAACTAGTTTCAGTTTTATAATTTGAGATTGTTTTTGGAACAAATTATTGTTTATTTATGACGTTTTTATTGTATCATTATAAAGTAAAAAAAGTCACAAAATTAAAAAACTTTGACTTTGAACTCTTGCCAGCTAGCAATGAGGAACCACAATGACACAATATTTCACTCAAAACATATTCAACAATCCTAGATTTTGAATATATAAACATATTTTCCCTTTACCTGAATTGTACTTTTGGCCAAAAAACGGCGATCCTGGCCCACAGTGCATTGACTAAATTTGGCTAACCAAGTAATTCGCAAAAAACTGTAATTAAACAACGGAATTTAATGGTCACTGAACTTTTGGATTATTGACACTTTTTGTGAATTTTTCTGTTTTTTTTTTTAATATTTTCACACAAAAGCAAGTAAAATGTAAACAAATTGAATAATTATGAATAATCAATAAAATTATTGTTACTTATAAATTCAAGCGTAAATTAAGAAGAATTCAAAATAAAGAAATACAACTAAATTACACAGTACAACACTAAAAATTCATCGGGCATGCGACATATCAATTCTGATAGATTTTAGGATGAATATCACGAATGTGAATACCAAATTTTAAAATTAGTTCTAGTTTTTGAAATATTCGCAAATTTAACTTCTTGCAAAAAGTCAGTTTTTTCGTTAAAATTTATTATTTATATACCTGACTAAACTACGGATAATTTTTAATATGGTTTAAAAGTATATACTTTGGGCTTCTAGAACCACACCAACTTATTTTTGTTATATAAAGGATCTAGGATATAATTGCAATTCAAATGAAAACTTCACTTACTTTCCTATTCTGCAAATCAAATAAAATCCCTTTATCAACTTTTGCATCAACATTTTACGAAAATTCAATCTTAAACACAAATTGTATCGCCAATTTACAAAAATGTAGATTTTTGTTAAAGTCGACTTCAATTAAAATTTTGGGTGGCAGTATGCTTTGACTTGGATTATTTTTGGAGCATTCTAATTGGTTAATTTATTTTCAACCAATCAAAATATTTCAAAATATAAATATTTATAGGGTTTTCATACACAAAATGAACAAAACCGTATGTTTAGAAATAAAATCGACTAAATTTAAAATGCTCTTTTATAGTACTTTTTTGAACATGCATATTTTATAATCGTTATTTTTTAGGAATTTGCACTTAAATTCTCCAAAACTTTGTTGAAATTGATTAGAAAATATGTGTGTTACATATTTCAATGATTTTATCTAGGTTTTTTGATTTCAGATTCGCCACAGACTCCTTAATTTTAAGGTATTAAAAAAATCAATCTTTTTCAGCTTTAGCCAATTTTTACTTAAAATTAAAACACAAAGTGCGAAATTTGTTTAATAAATTAAGTAACATGAGATGTTTACTAATGGTATAAATTAAAAAAAATGGATATTCCTTTCATCGCAGATTAATTATTAACAAAATCGCGAAAAAAGAGAAATTTCATCTTCAAATGCATTTATAGAGAATATTATCGCAGCTGTCAAAACGTGCGATATATCAAATTAAAGGGCATATTTCATCCTATTAAGATTTTTAAAAGAATAGCGTTCATACTTTTAATTTTGTATTTTTTTGCAAAAACTTTATTACAAAATTGAATTTTTCTGCAAATACGGTTTTGCAAATATTTCTTAAACTATAGCCTGCTTTAAAATTCAAGTGCCATATTCATGATTATACCCTGCACCACTATGTGGTCAGGGTATTATAAGTTTGTGCTGATGATGTTTGGTAGGACCCTTATATGGGTACTAGGTCTAAACATGGACTCATGTTCACCAAAATCAATAGGCGTCGTCCTTGGGCCGACATAAGTCGGTGTACCAAGTTTCATCAAAATATCTTAATATTTGCGACCTGTAGAGTGCGCACAAGAATGCATGGACAGACAGACAGACGGACGGACGGACAGACAGACATCGTTAAATCGAAATAAAAAAAAATTCTAAGCCGATCGGTATACTATAAGGTGGGTCTAGGACCAATATTTTTTGGTGTTACAAACATCAGCACAAATTTATAATACCCTGACCACATAGTGGTGTAGGGTATAATGACCACATAGTGGTGTAGGGTATAAAAATCATTTTCGAGGCGGCAGAATTTAATTTTTTTATAATTTTCAAATAAATGCTATATTAGCGGCATCTTGCGGTGGCTTTTTGAAGCAACTAATGAAGTTGTAAACAATATAACATTACAACCTTTCCAAAAAGGTATTACTTATGAAAATCGGATAAAAAATGTGGCAACTAGTGGTAAAAGTATATAAGTAAAATTATTTTCTGCTCGGTCCATGGCACTAGGTCGCCCATATAAGCGTCCCCCCAAAATTATATTGTTTATACGCTGCAGGTCGTAAATATTAAGATATTTTGATGAACTTTGGTATACAGACCTATGTTGGCCCAATAACGCAGCCTATTGATTTTGGTGAACATCGGTCCATGTTTAGACCTAGTGCCCATATAAGGGTCCTACCAAAATTATATTGTTTATACGCTGCAGGTCGCAAATATTAAGATATTTTGATGAAATTTGGTACACCGACCTATATCAGCCCAACGACGAAGCCTATTGATTTTGGTTAACACCGGTCCATGTTTAGACCTAGTGCCCATATAAGGGTCCTACTAAAATTATATGGTTTATACGCTGCAGGTCGCAAATATTAAGATATTTTGATGAAATTTGGTACACAGACCTATATTGACCCAATAACGTAGCCTATTGATTTTGGTGAACATCGGTCCATGTTTAGACCTAGTGCCCATATAAGGGTCCTACTAAAATTATATGGTTTATACGCTGCAGGTCGCAAATATTAAGATATTTTAATGAAATTTGGTGCGCTGACTCACATTATAGAAAATTTTGACACAAGCCCCATTTTAACCCATTCGAATTTCGGATCCAAACATTAGTTGGCTTTTACCTAGACTGGTGTAGGGTATTGTATAGTCGGCATGCCCGACTTTAACCTTTTTACTCGTTTGTAAATAAAAATCTGTTATGTAACTACATACTTGGTAATAGTAACTAGTTACTTTTCTTATTACATTTCTTATTGCCTTTGTATGGCGATGTCAAGAAAAATGATGAGTTATGCTTACACACCAGCATACGAAAAATCGAAAAATAAAACAGGTTGTTAAATACGTTTGGGATTTTAGCACATTTAATTCCTTTTACGAAAAATATGTCATTACCCATGTGCTTACCTGTACTTACAAAAAGAATGACTCTAAAAATAGATTTTCAAAAAAAAAAAATAAATTTTATAAAAAATTTTTTTTTTTTGTAAAATTTTTTTAAATAAAATTTTCTAGTATGGGAATCGAACCTGGGACTCCAGGCTGCCAGTCAATAGCTCTACCATCTGAGCTATATCGACTTGAAATGTTTGATAGATAAAAACATAATTGACCTGCTGCATACAAGTCAGCTTACTCGCCAACATACAAAAAATCAAAAAATATGTGGTTACATATGTCCTTACCAGTGTTGAAAAATATTGAGTCTAAAAATAGATTTCAAAAAATTTTCAAAAAAAATCTAGAAAATTACTTTCTATTTGAAATAATGATAAAAATAAGTCATTATCAGTAACTCTAACTCATTACTATATGTTTTAAAATAATGCAGAAGGTAAGTGGGTGTCGTTAATGGTAGTCCAAAAAATAATGATATGACATTACCGCGTCTACACTGGGTAGTTATAAATAATTTTGAAAATTAACAATCAAAATTAGTTAAATTACTGAAGATTTTAAATACTGTGTTAAATGAATATAAATAAAGTTTTTATTTAAATCACTTTTTCAACTAAAAATTTGTTAAAAATTAGTCAAATCGATTTGAAACCCGTTTGACCGATGTTTTTTACTAACGTATTATTTTAAGTGCAAGATGGGTTACAAATATTGTTTTTGTGAAATTAAAAAAAAAAATTCCGATGCTGTATTACTTTCGAGTTCGAGAAATAGTCAGTTCTTTATGTTCATTTGGAAACTTAAAATTTTCAGACATATGCCCTTTTGAAAAATTATAACTCAAGTAATACATTTAATAATTTTTTATTTAAATCTCATATTTATTTAATTTAAAAGGTAATTTCAAAAGTTAATGAGTGAAAATTAAAAAAATTTAGTTAGTTATATTAATTACAATTATGATAAAAACATTTATAAAGTAAAATAAATTTTGTTTTTGTTTATAAAAAACTTAAATATAACTACAATACTTAGATACATAAAAATATAATTAAATAACCGCGGCTACCGGTTGCTGAATTATTATAGGTAATGTAGGTTGTTTTTGATTCATCAAACGTATGTGGGTCGTACTGTAGGGAGTGCGAGTTTGTACAACACTTTGAAAACCACTATCACCCACCACATGATAGTGTACTAAACGTACCATACCATTGGGTTCTAAGAGACCATATTGTCCTGTTACTTTATCACCTTGACGTTCTTCTAAATGCATCATATGAACTTTGGTAGGGGAGTGATCGATGTAATAGCGAAATTTATAATTTAACTGGAAAAAAAATAGATAAAATTAAAAGACTTAATTAGCACTGTACCACATTTCTCCGAGAAGTTCACTGAATGAAATCTTTTGACTAACTTGATAGTAAAATCCAAAAGAAATTAACAAATTTTAAGTATTTAGAAACATATAGAGCAAACAATATTTTCCTAGCCCCAAAAATGCTTGCAAATTTACTACTGTAAAATGGGTAAATTTTTCTTGAATATAACGCATAGCGCCTAATCGAAATCTATTTAGTGATAGGGACTGTTTCAAATTAATTTGATGTAAAAGGAAGAAAATATGTTAGTATTTTATAATACAAAAATCTGTTTTCCATCTTCCTGAGGATATTGCTAAAAGAAAAGGACTGAAATATTTCCGTAATCTGCCATTTTTATACCCTACACCACTATGTGGTCAGGGTATTATAAGTTTGTGCTGATGTTTGCAACACCAAAAAATATTGGTCCCAGACCCACCTTATAGTATACCGATCGACTCAGAATTTTGTTTTTATTTCGATTTAACGATGTCCGTCTGTCCGTCTGTCTGTCTGTCCATGCATTTTTGTGCGCACTCTACAGGTCGCAAATATTAAGAGATTTTGATGAAACTTGGTACACCAACTTATATTAGCCCAAGGACGAAGCCTATTGATTTTGGTTAAAATCGGTCCATGTTTAGACCTAGTGCCCATATAAGGGTCCCCCCAAAATTATATTGTTTATACGCTGCAGGTCGCAAATATTAAGATATTTTGTTGATATTTGGTACACAGACCTATTTTGGCCCAAGGACGAAGCCTATTGATTTTGGTGAACATCGGTCCATGTTTAGACCTAGTGCCCATATAAGGGTCCCCCCCAAAATTGGCTTCGTTACAAACTGCAGTTCGCAAATATTAAGATATGCTAATGAAATTTGGTTCGCTGACTCACAGTATAGAAAATTTTACCACAAGTCCCATTTTAACCCATTCGAATTTCGGATCCAAACATTAGTTGGCTTTTAACCAGACTGATGTAGGGTATTGTATAGTTGGCATGCCCGACTTTAACCTTTTTACTGGTTTTTTTATAAAAAAAGTGCTATTGCTTTTAATAACTCTGCTTCTGAAAACCTTCTTCTGGTCAAAAGCCTAGAATCTGAAACTTTTTCTGAAAGAGAATGTGCTCGTGATCTGAGACTTCATCCCATAGAAAAATTCTTAGATTATAATAATTTTTTTCTAAAAAACCCTCAGATTCTGAACACATTGACATAGAAAACTGTCAGAATCCAAGAATTTTTGTCCCAGAGATTTTGACGATTTTTTCCTATAGAAAAAATTTTGTTTTTATGGACGTTTTCCTAGAGAATTCAGATTTCAAAAGCTTTTCCTAAAGAAAAGATTTTTTTTCTGTAAAAACTAAACGATCCTTAGGGAATTTTCCAATAGAAACCTTTCAGGTTCTATGGTACTTTTTCCATGGACAACCCCTTTGAATCCAAGTACTTTATCCTATGGAAACCCCCTCTTACTCTTAGAACTTTTTAAAATAAGAAACGCTTCAAATCTGTTTATTTTTTAAATGGGTTCAGCGAAGATCCTATAGAAAAACCCGTTTCTAAAATGTTTTCCTATGGAAAACTTTAAGATTCCGAGGATTTTTTCCTATAGAAAATCCGTCAGCTTCTAAGGACTTTCGCTGAATCTGAGACATTTCTATAGTAATCTAAGAATCTAAGGTATTTCCTATAGAACGGCGATATTTGTATAGAAAAAAATACTAAGGATCTATAAGGAAATTCACTCGGAATCTGAGGTTTCTCCATGAGGAAAGCTCTTCAGAATCTGAGACTTTTGTTGGGCTTAAACGTAGTTATAAAATTGTCTCTTAATAAAATATTTTAAACATGATTTTATTTTTTTTTGGGCGGTATAACAAAAATGTTAAAATTACACTAAATTTCTTAAGTTTTTTATGCATTTTGAAATTCTCGGTTCTGAATCGATCGATATGCTATACAGTGTTGCCCAAAAAGTTTTAGCTCATTCCCATTTTGATTGTATAAATCCCCATTGTTATACCCAATTCATTTTAATTTAAACAAAAACTCAATTTAAAAGAAAAATGTCGGAGCTAAGTTATGATCTTCTTGGTCGAACTTTCAACCCTATCTACTCTTTCGCAGATGACAGCAACATTTGTCATTCATTTTCCTTCGATCGTAGGCCAAGCCCTGAGGAGATTGGGGGCAAAAGGCAGATTATGAATGACACACTGAATCGTGACCTTTCTACAATCTCTGAGTGGGGTCGTGCGAATAAGGTCGACTTTAATGCACGCAAGACCCAATGTTGTATGTTGACCCATAGGGCTGTGAGGTCAACACTGTCATCTGTACATATGGGTGATATTGATATTGAGGAATCGGATACTCTTGATGTTCTGGGCATGAAAATTCAGTGTGATGTCCGTTGGAATAAACATGTTTTTCAAGTGTCGAAGGAAGCATTCAAGTGTCTAGGTTTTTTACGTCGGTGCAAGAAGTACTTCACTCCATCCGATTTACTCACTATTTATACCACCTATATCCGACCGAAGATGGAATACAACTCCCATATATGGGCAGGAGCTTCGAAGTCTATTTTGGAGCTTCTGGACCGTGTGCAAAGGAGGGCGTCGGCGCTTATCAATGACAATAGGGTATCCAGCTCTATTGACTCATTGGAGCATCGTCGGAATGTGGGTTGTGTGACACTGTTCTATCGATATTATCATGGGAGGTGCTTAGCTGAGATAAGTGAACTTGTCCCCAAAGCCCAAGTTTTTATTCGTAATACTCGCTTATCAGGTAGAGCGCATCCGTTTGTAGTCGATTGTCCAGTGGATCGCACGACGCATTATAGAGAGAATTCGTTTATCAGTCGCACTAGCCGTATGCGGAATAAACTCCCCGCAGAGGTCTTCCCTGTTACTTACAAAGTTGAGAAATTTAAATCAAATATTCACAAACACTACTCCCTCTTTCCTCCTCCTCATAACCTATTTTCCTAATACCAACACAACGCACTGCGTTAATAGGGGGCATCCCCTGAGTGTTGGTCCATCAAAAAAAAAAAAAGTATCGCTCTTAACTCCAAAAAAATATTAAGAAATGACTCAGCAAAGTAAATCAAATTAAATATTTTATCAAATCTTTGTTAAAATCGTGAAAGTAAAAAAAATATAGGAAAACCAAATCACAATTAAGCTGAAATGTCACTGTTTCAAAATAAAAGTCGTACATTAAATTTTCGAGAGTAAAAATTCTACACAATTTTAACTCATTATGGAGCCACTACTGGCACGCGTGCCATAGTTTTGCCAGTCCTGCTCTAGACCATTGATTGTTGCATTTTAGAATGTCTTGTTACATTATTGAACATTTCAGTTTATTAAACGCACTTTTGAGAAACTTAAACTAAAAAATGTGCAAATTTGCTAAAAATCCAGATTTCCACTAACCAAATTTATATATCCCGCCTTTTGTACTAAAATCCCACTTTTCCAGCTGCCTAATCCCGCAGTAAGACACAGTAATATATTTTCTTGATATATAAAATAGAAAAGTGGCTGACTGACTGACTGATTTAACATAACCCAACCAGGAAATGAAATTAAAATTTAGTATTTAGGTTTCTTCTCAGGTGTAGAGATCCGGCAAGGAGGAATTTTACACTTTTTTTTTTTTTTTTTAAAGAGAAGCAACACTCAGGAAATTCTTCCTATTAATTAACGTGTTGCTTCCTTTGGAAAGGGGATAGAGAAGATGTGAAAGGTGGTGAAAGATGAAGGGCTTCAAATATGGCAACACTGTAATTGCGCGAGATATTGAATTTTAGAACAGTTGTTGCGCGCCATCTGACGGTGAGTTGGCGAACTTTGTTGAAGCTTTTTAGTTCATAGCCCTGTTATATTATTTTACTTCGGTGGGGTTAAGTGCTATGGGAACACCGAAGGAGGACGCTGTGATATGTATGAGGGATAGAAAAAACTCATACATATTACTATTTTTCATAAATTGATGTTGCCTCGGTTGGGGCTCGAACCCGCAACCTCACGTGTAACAGTCCAACGCGCTAACCATTACACCACAGCGCCCAGCTTTGGGATAATTCACTGATAACATACTTTTTGACATTTGGGTTCTTAAATTCACTGAAGAAAATTTGTTTGGAATTTTCAAAGGGAAAATGTCCCCATTAATCACCCAGTTCAAATCGTTGGAGTTTGGTACTTGAAAATTTGAGTCTTTAGCATAGACATCTCCTGAGGTCGAATATTTGGGAATTTTCAGGGGTAGGGGCAAAAGGGGAATGTCCTTTAATGAACTGTGCAAACCTTTTAAGACAGAAATCTGAAAATTAGCATTAAAACATAATGTACAAAATGGTTATACTAATTTATTAAAAGGTAAGAGACTTTTGAAATAGAATGCAATTTTTTTATAAATATATTCCGGTATTTAAAACCAAAACTGTAACAATATTTAGTGAGGTGTTTAGATATTTGCAATAAATGTAAAAAGTTATATCAGCAATATTAAGCTATAATATTCCAAAAGAGCGCCTATTTAACTCAAAAAGGTGATTTATAGAGTTTTTCTTATACCAGATTCATATTTAGGAAGTCAAAATCCTTTACAAAAGTCTGTATAAAAAAGTTTATTCGTGTAGAGTAGTGTTATTCCATACCTTATCATCATCTGGATAGTTACGATAATTTGCATAATATTCCACGTATTGAGGGATGGCCAAACATATTGATTTCCTTGTTACCATTAATATAAACAACGTTATAACAAACAATTTCAATTTCTTTTTATCCATTTTATATAGTCTATAAAAAATATACAACAAAAGAGAAAGATTATTAAATTTGAATTAAACTGTCCCTTTTTAAAAATCTCAAATATTATATAACATCTCCTTTTGCAATTTTAGTTTCTTTGTTTTTCAAGTTATATCTTAGTCACGTTAAACAATTTTCTTTAAAAAACGTTTTACAAATTATTAAAATTTTTCACACTTGCTGCCAGTCATAATGCTTTGTTTGCCGCCGTTTTTACTTTGGTATGGTTTTTAAGTTTAATCAATTTGTTATAACAAAAACAAAGAAGAAAAAAAGAAAACCACATTGTATCAAGTACCAAGACCAAACACTAAATTGTATTACTACTTACTTTTAGTTAGCTACTACTGTTACTTAAGGTCTGGAATTGATGATAATCATCTTAAAAAATGCATGAAGTTTTTGATTTTTATTAAGGTTCAGTTGAATTGACCCTTATTTTTATGACTGGGGAGTAAATGTTTACAATTTAACTTAAGGTGTTGTTTTTTTTAAACTTTAAAATCATAAATCTTTAACACGTTATAAGGAAATCTTTAAAATGAAATGAATCAGTAACAGCAACAATATTTTTACTAATTTTAAAATTTGCATACATACATCGCATTAAATGAAAGTTTAGTATTTTTTTTTGCTGTTTAGTTAAACAGATTTGTTTATTTACAACTAGGGAGAGAATGCTCTATTTAAAAGAGCTTTTAGTTTTTCGGTCAATTGAACAAAAGATTTAAGACACGAACACAAAAATTTTAAATCAGAATTTTTCATAAGAATACACTGAGTTTACAAAGGACTTAATTGAGTTTTACTTTTACCATAGTTAATGCTCAATTAAAACAAAAGACTTAAGAAACGAATGCGAAAAATTAATTTCGAGGTTTATTTAAACAAAGAGGACTTTAACAAAAGAATTAACCAAATTAAGTAAATGATTTAGAATTTGAAAACCAACAAATAGGCCCACAAACTTTAAGCGGAGAAAAATTTAGGGGCTGTTTATCTCTTACTAAATTAGTAATTTTTGTTATTTTGCTTTCGTTTATACAATTTCCGTTACATATAAAAAGAAAAATTCTCAGATTAATTCTTAAAATTTTGATTTAAATATAAAATTCTCAAAGTCTTAACATCTTTTATTATTTGTGTTACAAAATACTCTCACATTTGTTAACAATAATTCTTTGTGTTAAACATTTTATTACTAGGTTAAGACCTTTTGCTTTATAATTAACTTGTGTATAATTTTCATTATATATTTAATAAATAAATATTAATGAGAACTCTTAAAGCTTACACAAAATATGTTACCAAATAAAAGTAATTATTATTTTGTCTTACAAATCTGAGATGATAATAATTTTGTTCACATATTATTTACGTTTGACTTATATGAGACAATAAGATTTTAAAATAATTGCAAGTTAAAATTTCCAATGCAATATTGCATAATACATACATTAAACTAAAAGCAAAATTTCGAAATATTTTTACGACATACTTACTACGATGTATGTAGCAAGTAGACCCAATTTTGAAGCAACGTCTCAAACTATATGAAATTTGATAATTAAATTTTCCTAAACTCGTGATAAACCTGTTGGACTATTATAAAAATTGTCTTAAAAATTTTCCAAAACTCCTAATGGGAGTATTTTGTATTTGCTTTAATCAATAAACTCATGCTTTAACTGCTAACAAACAAATAAATTAGCTAATGAAATAATTAATGTAAATATATATAAATAAAAAATAATTACTTGTGCTTAATGCGAAGAGACAATATTGTTTTAATAACTTTGAAGATTTTATGAAGGTGGCGTCATAAAATAACTTCAGTGGAAATAACTATGAGTCTTTTTAGTTTAATACAATAGCTAAACATTGTTTTAACCCTAATAGTGGTACAGAGAATCGATTATGATACATACAACTACTATAATAACACAGTACAACACTTAAAATGCATCGGGCATGCGACATATCAATTCTGATTGACTTTAAGATGAATATCACGAATGTGAAGACCAAATTTTAAAATTATCTCTAGTTTTTGAAATATTTGCAAATTTTTCTTACTAAAACTTTGTTAAAATTGATTAGAAATGGTTTTATCTGAGATTTAAATTTTAGATTCGTCACTGACTCGTTAATTTTTAGATATTAAAAAAAAATCAACCTTTTTCAGTTTTGGTCAATTTTTAGTTAAAATTAAAATATGAGATGTTTAGTAATGGTATAAATTAAAAAAATGGATATTCCTTTCATCGCAGATTAACTATTAACGAATTCGTGAAAAAGAGAAATTTTAATTTTAAACGCATATATAGGGAATATTATCGCAGCTATCAAAACGTGCGATATATCATATTAATTGGCATATTTCATAATTTTAAAATGTTGAAAAGAATAGCGTTCATACTTTTGATTTTGTATTTTTTTGCAAAAAGTTTATTACAAAATTGAATTTTCCTACAAATGCGATTTTGAAAATATTTCTTAAACTATAGCTAACTTTAAAATTCTAGGGCCATATTCATGATCTGCATCCCAAAGTCTATTAGAAATGATGTGTCGCAATCCCAATACATCAAATTTTTCTTACTTTGTGGTACTGTGTAAAATCCATGCATAAAAATTCGAAAAATGTTAAAATAATGAAAACTTTTATACAAAAAACAAAAACATTGTTAATTTTACTAAAGTTTTCGTGGTTTTGACAATAATTTCGTTTGTTTTTTTCATAGGTCATAATGGTACTTTTTTTGAAAAATTACATTTTTTTAAAAATTTTTATTTTTTTATATTGTACTTTTTGAAAAATTGTTGTTTTTAAAATTTTTTAAATGGTACTTTTTTTGGAAAATTGCATTTATTACCGAAACTAAAATTACAAAAAAAAGTTAAAAATAAAGTTTTTTTAAATTTACTTTTATGGGGATAGACAGGAATTAAAAGTAAAAATAAATTAAAAAAAAAACCAATCTGCAAGTGTTTGTGCAAATTTAAATGTTACTGACACTTTATAAAACATTATTTTGTATTGTTGGTTATACGTGAATAGATGTCACTATATTGCTAAATTTGTCAAAACAACAGAGTAGTATATTGGAAGATGACAAAGCAAATTGTGGTAAATTTGTTGCTGTTGTTTTTGTTTTTTCTTTGATATTTTAAATGTTTAATAACTCTCCTAGAACAAGAAATTCTCACTCAGTTTGTAATTTAAATTAACAAATATTTCTAGAAATTCTAAAAACGTCGTACAGTGCTTTGATCCCATATAATGATTGGATAAAAATAGAAGGAGTGGAGAGAGAGTTTTGAAATTTGTTATACTGACATAGAAGCCCTTAGTTAAGAAAAATTTTAATTTTTGGATATATCGGGCCAAGGACACGCCCACCTCCCATAGGTCCTGAAATTTAAAAAATATTATATTAGCTAAATAAATGGACGTAAAATTACAAAAAGTATCCATTAAGATACACATAAAACTGGAAACGTTTGTGTCAATTTTTATCAAAATCGAAGCAAGGACCCTTGGTCCTGCCATATATCCTTTATCTTAAAATCTTTATGAAACCTGCAAATATTCGTGCTAAATTTGGGTAAAATCGATTCATTAATAAAAAAAATAGCTTTCACAAAAAATGGGCTTTAAACGCTTAAGGGAGTTAAATACTGTTACAACAGAATTTTAAGGGGCATATTTGAACGATTGTCAAAAATTCAAATAACAATATTTTTACTATATAATTTTCTTATTTAAAATATATGTTATTGTAGTATTTTCAAAAAATATTAGTTTTAAATTTCTCCAACCAAAATCGCCAGGGTTACCATTTCGTTATAAGCCTTTTTTAAAAAATGCAAAATCGGCTGCCACTGTACAGCCTTCATTAATTATTGGAAAATAAAAATGTAAAGTGATTCTTAATACCAGATAAATTCCTTAGTCCTTATCGTGGCCAGATTTTTATTTTTAAATTTTTCTTTTAGCAAAGTTACCCCACAAACTTTAAAATTTCAAAAAAGGTAAGAAAAAACCACTTTACTTTGGAATATAAAATTTATTTGACTGAAATTCAAAAAAAGGGCCACGATAAGGACTACTGTTTTTTGTTGACTACGATTTAAATCGGTTAACCCACCTTGGCCGTACAGTGGCAGCCGATTTTGAACTCATGGTTGTGAGGAAAACGTGTTTGAAGTCTAAAGTTAATTTTAAGCTAAGAAAACAGCAAAATTTCAAAAAATTTTAGGCATAGGGTTTGTGAAGCGAACTTATGTAAAACACTACGAGAAATATTTTTGGGGAACATTTTAATTAAAGGGACTTTTTTGGCCGCTTTTTAAAACGGACAAAAACGACCCGTAAGTTGAAGAGTTAGACGGTTAAAATGTTCCTCAAAAATATTTGTAATGAAATTCTACTATAAGTTTTTGAAGACATCAGCATTGAAAATTTAACTTAAGTGCCAGTAATAAATAAAAACTTAAAATGTGTTTAAGGGTTAATTTCGTACTCATTCAGAATTGGCGCTCCAACGTCCCACAAACCTGGATTTTGGGGAAAAACAATGGGAATCTTCCATTTTAGGTATAGGATGTGTTCAGCAAACTTATGTAAAACACTACGAGGAACATTATTGTGGAACATTTTAACCCTCTAACTCTTCAACTTACGGGTTTTTTTGTCCCTTTCTAAAAAGGGGCCAAAAATTCTTTTTCATGGAAAAGTTAGAGGGTTAGAATGTTCCACAAAAATGTTTCTCGTAGTGTTTTACAAAAGTCCGCTCAACACATCCCATACCTAAAATGGAAGGTTCACATGGTTTGAATACTAAACCCTCTTAAATGCGTGAAATTTGAGTAAAAATCATGAATTTAGGTATTTCAAAAAATTCATTTTTGTTTTTAATTTATGGTAAAAAATTGCAAATAATTTTTTAATGATCTATTACACTATGCGACAGTCAAAATCGGGATGGGATGAAACCAACGGGAAATATTATATCGGTCAAAAACAAGTTATACGTGTCCCGGCGTTTCGCTGGGTCCATCCCTAGGAATCGAGATATATCTTCTTTTTGACATAACTCGAGAACCACTAGTCCGATTTTGCTCAAACAATTTTAAAAAAATTAAAAATTACAATTCCTTTAATCTATTCATATACTCAACAGTTTTGCCGGTAAAAATAAATGTTTGTTACCGCTACCATAAAAATCAATAACCTTTTGTTTATTACTTTTTTTTAATATTTTAGGCAAAAAATATTTTTTTCTTCATACATTTATTTTTACCGGCAAAACTGTTGAGTATATAGAAAAACGTTATATGAACAGATTAAAGGAATTGTAATTTTTAATTTTTTTAAAATTGTTTGAGCAAAATCGGACTAGTGGTTCTCGAGTTATGTCAAAAAAAAGACCACCAAAGGTCAAATCGATATATCTCGATTCCTAGGGGTGACCCAGCGAAACGCCGGGACACGTATAACTTCTTTTTTACCGATATAACTTTCCCCGGTAGTTTGAACCCTTCCCGATCAGTGACCCCTACCATTTGTCTCACAGTGTTATTTAACAGTATAAACTTACAAAAAAAGGAAAAAAAATATCAAACTTAAGTAATTTTTGGATTTTCAACAAAAAAAAATGTGTTTTTCGGAGCAATAAAAAATATTAAAATCCATATTTTAATTTAACTACAAATATATTGAAGTAATTAAAAAACAAATCTTCGAACAAGTTTTTAAAAAAATGTATTTTTGTGAATTATTTTCGTGAAACAATTAAAACCCATTTTTCTGTTAAGTCATTTTTGCATAAAATTCTCTGAGTTTAGCGCCCTCTCTTGGCGGCAAAAGCAATTACACCAAATATTTTTTTTCACATTTATTTGAGTTGCTTTCTTATCTTTAAAAAATCCTTCTTTAATCACAATTTGAGCCAAAAAATTTTTTTTGATTTTTGTCCATGGCACGAAGTATAGTGCGTCGTACCCTGAAAAATTCCTTAGGCAAGAATGAAATCCGAATAGGGAAATTCCTTCAACAAACTATTTTCACAATTTGTTAAATAAGTTTTGGGATTTTAGCTCATTTAATTCTTTAATGGAAATAAAGTTTTTTTCTGTGGTACTTTTTTTTGCAAGATGGTACATTTTACACTAATGACTAAATATATTATTACCAGTTTATGTGTTAATTTAGTCTGCTGTAATAGTAAATTTATTTCATAATAAAAAGAAAATGCCCATAAATAATATTGCATGTATTTTTCAATACTGTTTTTTTTTTGAGTACAAATAAAGTTAGTCATTTCTTTTTTATTACAACTTCTATCTTATCTTTGTGTGTTTTTTAAATAACTTAACGTCCAGCTCGATATACAAGTTGCAATATATAGTATCATTACTTGTACTATCCGGCTCCTCTTAGCATTGTGTCACTGGGAAATGTCAAACTGGGTAATAGCAAAAAAAAAAAAAAAAAATACTGTAAAAGAAGAAAAAATGTTAAACATTGATTTAACAATCTTTTGAAAGCCTGAAAGCCAAACTGGACTTTTTAGTTGGGTTGTTTTAGCAAAAAAAAAAAAAATACGAAAAAATGAGACATTTGAAATTTTGTAAGTAAAAGCTATTACTTGCTTTGCTAGTGGCATAATTTTAGCCTCTAGCAAATATTGCCAACAAACTAAAATTCCCAAAAAAAATAAACTTTAAAAAATGATCTTACTTATATTATTAAATATTGCATTATTCATGCAGTCATACATTGTACGAAGTATGATGGGTTTTTCGATTGTTGTTGAAGTTAATACACTCGTAATAATCATGCTAACACTTACTTGCAAAAAGGTGAGGAGTTTAATATTTATTAACGTTTTTAAGTTTTTGTATTTCTAAATTGATAGATGTACGAGTAAGTATTTGAAAGGTTTTTAAAAAGTTATAATTTGCTAATAGTTTTTAAATTTTATTGACATTTATAGATATTTTGGATACTTTAATCATTTTAAATACTTATAGGGTGTTAAACTTAGTCTAGACTGAATTAGGTTAAGACATTCTCAGCCAATCAAAAACCTTTTAACATTCATAAACATGTGAAATTTTGAAAATATCTTAAATTTTTTATTCTTAGCCTAATTGCTACAAATTTTAACTGACACATTTGTTGTTTAAATTTAGCAGTTTATTAAATTTTTAAGAAACATTTATAATATTGATTAATTTAATTTTTATTAAATAATTTAATTTTAATATACTCTCCTTTTTTCAATTACAACATTTTCATATTTTTTTTGCACTTATTGTTAAATTAATTTTGTACCTTAAAATGTTTTGTAAAAAAAAACAAACTAATTACAATTTATTGATTTTCTGTAAAACGTCTCACCCACCAAAAATCCAATTAAAAAAACACATTTTTACAATGAGGACTGCGGAAATTGATCAATGATCAGTACTTGCTTACTAAATAACCAAATCAGACTTAACATGTCCCAAACAAATATAGTATACCCAATCACGTTTTAAATGTTTTCAATGCAAATTAAGCAGACATACAGAAAACGATATGGCCAAAAAAAAATCACAAAATTTTAAAAACAATAACTAACAAACATTAAGCCAAGTTTAAAAAAACAAATATACAAAAATTTACATAAATCTATTAAAAAAAAATAACAATGACTTTGGTACTACAAGTAAATCAAAATGCAGCAACAACTACAGCGAAAATGACCATATTTTAGATATCAAAGTGTTATATAGATTTGAGTCGATTATTATTATCAGTAAGCCATTAGAGTTGCGTTTTAATGTAATGCAAAAGGTAGTGACCTATCATTACTTCCCAGCAAAAAAGAGATGCCAAAGCAGTAGAAAAAGCACTACAATTGATGACTCAGATGTACTTCTTTTTTAACTTCAACACTAATAATTTTAACATTGAGTTGTCATAGGAGAGGAGTACTCCCAATTCAACATTTTTTCAGTACTTTCTGAACGAGTGCAAAGGAAGCTCTTTTTCACCAATTAAAAGTTAATAACAAAAATTTATATTTTTTATTTTACAAAAGTTTTTTATTGCCTCCATGGGGTTTCCAACTTGCGACCTCATGATTGCTAGTCTAACTCTCTATCGCTCAGTCATTTTTTGATATGAAAGTTGACTGTCATAAAAACATCACTTTGTCATTGCGAGATATTGTGTTTTATTCTCTTCAATAAAAGTACTTTTTAAACAAGTGC
Source organism: Leucophora obtusa (assembly GCA_949987735.1). Classification (NCBI taxonomy): domain Eukaryota; kingdom Metazoa; phylum Arthropoda; class Insecta; order Diptera; family Anthomyiidae; genus Leucophora; species Leucophora obtusa. Next base: position 228,223,564 of record OX465296.1, read on the forward strand.
AAAAGGTGCACTGCAATTTAGTATTGTTTTCAGTACTATTTTCATAAGCGCATCAAAAGCAATTTTTCATCATTTTTATTTTATATATATTTAAAAATTTACAAATCAAAAAAAAAAAATATTGAATTTAAATGAATTAGTTAAAAAAATTAAAATTTGAAATTTTTGGAATTGATTTTTTGATGTTGTTTAGTACTTTAAAGTCCAGTACCTACTTTTTGTGATACATTTTTTTGAAATTCACGACCAGAGCTTCAAGTCGACCGACGCAAAACCGGCTTTGCGCCACCGCCGAATAATTTGTAGGGATGGCTTATTTCAGCTTATAATTGTACGCCGACTATTACGGCTCAGCCGACTTTTTCAGCTTAGCCGATTTTTTTACAAAAAATGACAACACTGTAAGTTGAAATAAGAAAAACGAATATGGCAGCGCTAAGAAAATGCAATTATATAGTTTTCGGCAAATGGCTTTTGTTCCGTTATTCGGCTCCGTTACTTTTTTTTTTAATGAAAATTAACATTAAGTTTTTTAAAATTGCACAGCAAAATATAACAAATTATTTTTACAAACAAATAAACAGAAATAAATGAAGATTTGGATAGTTTATCATTAGATTCATTAGATTAGGTTAGTGGCCCTATGTTCCGTATAGGAACTACGGGAACTTATATATATATATCATTAGATTCGGATGAATTCTCAACCTTTTGAGGATATTAAATATTATAGTTCGCTCTTTAAATGCGCAAATGAAATAAAGGAGGAGTATCTCAATGCTGGAGGGTATTTTGGATAATTGTATATAAAAGATAAACGAATTCTCGATAAATACAAATATTGCAAACTTAGTGAAGTCTAAACATTTTATTTTACTTTTTTATTTTAAATAAATTACTTTTTTATTATTACTTTATTTTTATTAAAAATAACGGTTTGAAGCCGCCGTCAATCATTTTTCGCTCAGCCGCCGCCGCCAATAAATTCGAGTCGGCTTGGAACTCTGTTCACGACTTGAGGCCACATGTGTATAGTAAAACTTTAAAATCAAAATTGCTGTGTAACAAACAAATTCAAAAACTTGCAGTACCTTCCATTTCATAGTGGAAGGTTACAATAAATCAAAAAAAGTTTTTTACAAAACAAACTTTACATGAAGTTCAGGGCAAAACAAAGCATACATAGTAGACAAAAAAAAAGTGTTACAAAAAAGATTTAAACCAGACAAGAAATTGCAAGGAAATGTATATTTTTTCCAAATAATGAAATTTCCTTTCAAAAAAGGTAAAAGTTCAAAATTTGTTACTAAAAAGCAATAAATAAATATTACAGAAAAAAAGGTTTATAGGATTTATAAAAGGAAGCAAAATACTTTAATAATTTACCATAGACTTCAAATTAATTAAATTTACCTTTACTTTTTTCTACTATTGCAATAGAGCTTAATACAGCAATAAAGACACAAACAAGCACACAATATTTTTGTAAAATCAAATGTTAAACTTTCAAATTTTGGTAGTTTTAAACAAAGTATAATTTAAACTGGTATTTGTTAAAAATTTGTTCACAAAATTTGCATTAAGTTCTTCTTTAAGATACAAACAAAAAAAAATCACAGTTTCAGTTTTTTTTTTTAAGTTTTTTGTTAAAATACACTTGAATTCACATTGATCTCATTGATACAATTGCCAAATATGTATTCAAAGTACATTTTAATATTGGAACGGATCTGATGTATTCAAAATTCACATATGATCACTTTGCGTTTGTTTGTTTGTTTGTTTATGTCTTCTATCGATTATATTGTTTGTTTGTTTATTTGCCGATTTTCAAATTCAAATATACCACAAAATATCGTAACGAATATTGAAAATGTTGCGTTATTTCTGTATGATGATGTTATTTTAACGTATGCCAAACTTTAAATGTTTATAGTGAACGTTCAAATTTATGTGTAATACTGAAAAATCTAGGTTTAATATAATTTTTTTCTACTTTTGTAATTTGTTTTTTTGTAATATTTTGTATTTTTTTTTTTTTGTTCATACCGAACCTTTAAGAAGATGTTGTTATGGAAAATATTTACAATGAGTGCACTATGGTGTGACAAAACACAACTCAACACACGATTGGTATTTGCCATCTCCGAATTGCTTGAAATGCACCTTAACTATCGTATACTACAAAAATTCAACTCTACCTAAATTATGGAACCGAGACTTTTTAGGTTTCAGAAAAATAATGTCATAAATATTGAGTAAAAAAAAACTTAAAGTTTTACTATCTTACAAAATTGCCGATAACTTTTTAACTATACAATACACAAAATTAATTTTAGTTTTATTTTTAGGTAAGATATGCCTTTTGTAATTTTGTGATCATGACTGATTTTTTTTATTATATTCACGTGAGCGTGAATAACAAAAAAAGTCGTGCGTGTTTAATTATTTTTCTTCGTGAGCATGCGTGAGTGTGCGTAAAGAATCACTCACGCGCCCAGCTCTAGTATCTACATTTCAAATAACTAAAAATGTAGTAAATTTTAACTGTTGAAAAACAAATAACTGGGCTGTGATTAATAAAACTTCAATTAGCCACAGTCATCGCTATGCCGACCATGGTGTATCTTGTTAAGAGGTGATGTTGCGAGTCATCACCTCCTGTGCACAGGGTTGCCGGTTCGATTCCTGGTCATGGTATACACAAAAAGTTTTCGTATAGAGACAATTTAACAGTTAAAAATACTTTGATCAGTAGTCACGGGTGAGATAAAACTGCGGCAGTCTGGTGATTCCCTTACAACTGTAAAATTTTACAATAATAATATTTTCTTCTTCCTGTGAATGAGATTTAGAAAAATTCTTTAGTAACTATTTCTAACATAATATAAACAACGATTGTCCTATGCGACCAGTGGCGGCTCCAGCTCAAGTCTCTGGGGGGGAAATTTTGGAAAAATTTTTTTTTTTTTTTAAATTTTCACAACAAATATTTCTTAACCCCTTTTGATTTGGCCATACACTACTTGTTGGACGTTTTTGGACTCCGCAGCGCAAGGTTAACGATTTTATGAGCGACGCTTTAGCTATAAAAGACAATATAAAGTCCAACGGAAAATTCTAAGTTATATTTTTCATCAAAAACTTTAATATTTGATACGTATTTGACATCCAACAAGGATGGGTTAGTAATGTCGAAAAAAGTTTATATTAAATAACATATAAAATCAACAATTGAAATTTCCGCACTCTATTTGAATTGTATGAAACTTGCTATAACTTGGAATACTTTGTATAGCTAAAATTGGTGTTCAATTTAAGGAAAATTATCATATTTGCTATAGACTTTCCGTACATATTTGGGTCTAACTTTTGTATTATTTTAGCTATGTGACTGGTTAATATATCACTTTAAAGCTTCTGAAAGCGTGCCTGAAGTTGGTCTGCAACTCATTCTTTAATTTGATAATTTCTGATTTATTAAAAAAAATTTAAATTTTTTTACAATTAATTAATTGTTTCTATCCTTTTATAATTGAAGCCATGATTGAGCCACGTGAATAGTTACTATTTTGAAATGAACTTCTACCATTTATCGTTATCAAAGGTCTAAAGCCATTTTATCTTAATACGCGGTTCGGGATACTTTATCGTAGCCTTGTAATATTTTTGTATTAGTTCTTAGTTTTTTATCAATGACACTGTCAAATATCAGTTTGTTACTCCTTTTGGTTTCTGAGTTATAGTATAGTATTAAATAAAAAAACCAGTTCGATTTTTCAGCATTTGTATGAAATAAGACCCAATAAGAGTGACAGTATAAGATTTCGTAAAGGCAAAAATAAAGTAATGAGGAACAACATAAGCGTGTTCGTTTACTTACTACAAGTTACTACTTTTACTACAGCTGCAAAATTTCAATATAAAAAGTAAACAAAACTTTCCAATTGTAGTAAAAGTAGTAAGAATTTCGACTAATCGAACACACACCGCATATATTTTTTTCAGAAATTTTAAAGAATCCATTTTTCGATATACATATGACGATTTAAATCGCGGATTTCATTAAATTAAACTTTGAAAATTTTACGAAAAACGTCGCCGGAGTCTGAAAAGTCCTCAAAATATGATTGAGATTATTACAAGGATTTAACTCAGAGATTACTTTTTAACAACAATACAAAAAGTTAATATTTCCTGAAAAGTTTTGAAATTATTTTCATTATTATACCCTACACCACTACGTGGTCAGGGTATTATAAGTTTGTGCTGGTGTTTGTAACACCAAAAAATATTGGTCCTAGACCCACCTTATAGTATACCGATCGGCTCAGAATTTTTTTTATTTCAATTTAACGATGTCCGTCTGTCCGTCCGTCCGTCTGTCTGTCTGTCCATGCATTCTTGTGCGCACTCTACAGGTCGCAAATATTAAGATATTTTGATGAAACTTGGTACACCGACTTATATTGGCCCAAGGACGAAGCCTATTGATTTTGATTAAAATCGGTCCATGTTTAGACCTAGTGCCCATATAAGGGTCCTACCAAAATTATATTTTTTATACGCTGCAGGTCTCAAATATTAAGATATTTTGATGAAATTTGGTATACCGACCTATATCAGCCCAAGGTATATAAGGGTCCCCCCAAAATTGGCTTGGTTACAAACTGCAGGTCGCAAATATTAAGATATTTTAATGAAATTTGGTGCGCTGATTCACATTATAGAAAATTTTGACACAAGCCCCATTTTAACCCATTCGAATTTCGGATCTAAACATTAGTTGGCTTTTACCCAGACTGGTGTAGGGTATTCTATAGTCGGCATGCCCGACTTTAACCTTTTTACTCGTTTTTTTATATGGAGGAGTATAACAATTTTTTCACGTGAAATCCGAACAACTTACGGTGCTTTACTATCAAACAGTATTTTACTTTTAAAGTCGACTTTCTATTTAAACGACTTTGTTCATTTTGTGTGTGAAAATCCTAAAGCCCAAATTAGTTTGGAAGTATCGTAAAAAAAGTAACGTATCATTCACATAATGAATAAAAAGAGTATAAAAAATAAAAATATTGTATTTTTTATCTTTTTCTTGTGCATAGAATTAAATGTCAAGTAATAAAATAGAAAATTTCTATTTTCAACAGAACTTTTTTACGATTTTACTTGACAAAAGTTTCAATGCATAGAAAAAAGATAAAAATATATTTCTATATTATTTTAACACATTGAATTGATTACAGATACGTTTTTTTACTTTACGATTAGACTAATGAAGCCTTAAAGAAATATTTATATTTTCAAATATCAGAATGCTCCAAAAATAAACTTGGTCAAAGAATGCTGCCACCCAAAATTTTAACTAAAGTCAACAAAAATATACATTTGAAAAATTTAAATAGTAAGGGCGTTTATTTTGATTTAAAAAATTTTCAATTCAAATTGGAATTTTGTATTAAAAATGCGAAATTTTAAAATGAAATTTCTTTTTGTCATTTGAAATTAGAAAAATTTCAAACGAAATTGATCTACATACAATTTTGAAAATCTAATTTCAAATTTAGATCTTTTAACTACATTTCTCCACTAACTTTAATTTTTTTATAATCAAAATGATCAGTTTTTTAATGAATTTGTTAAAATATCTATTGAGATTTTTTAAATGACGACTGGTTAAATGAAAATAAGGAAAAAATTTTATATTTCATATTATTATTCATAACAAATTTGTATTTCTTTCACTTTATCCTTTTTTCTCCTCTTTTTTCTCTCCTTTTTCCCTCTTTTTCCCTCTTTTTCCTTTTTTCTCTTCTTTTTTTCTCCTTTTTCCCTCTTTTTCCTTTTTTTCCTTTTTTTTCCTTTTTTTTTTCTTTTTCGATTTCGCTGAGGGGGGTGGGAAAATTTCCCAACCCCCCCCACACCCCCTGGAGCCGTGCATGTATACGACCATTACAAACACTTTACTCAAGTAACTAACAATGTTGAAAAAATAACCAATAAATTTTTACTATAAAAGTTTTTCAAACCACTGACAAAAATGTCAAAATCTGCTGTTTTTTTTCTTTCGATTACAAAAATTTGTTTTGCTTCTTTTGGATTTTCTGTTTTTTAGCTTTAAAATAACTTTTTCTTAAGATTTTTGGGCTTTGAATTGCTTTTTTTAAGACCTTTTGACCAAAAGCACTTGCTGTTTTACAACATTTTTTTGCTTTAAACACATCGGATTTTGCTTTTTTTTGTCTTCTCTGGTTATTACATTTTTATAGCTTGCAAATACGGTAGAATTTTCTGATTTTTATTTATAAATTACTGAATACAATTTTTATTTTTTTGATAACTATGAATAAACTGCTTAATGCAAAACAAAACTGTTTTGGTAGTTGTGCATTACAATATTAATATAACTGCTATAAAGAACTGTTACGAAATAAAACACTTGTTGTTTTAGTTGTTTCGTATTTTTCCATAGAAAACAACTGTAATTACAATTAAAAATAACAACTAATGATTACTACACAAACAACTGTACAGAGCTTTGAAAACTTAATTCTTTAATTCAGTTTTTGAATTCTGAATAAAAAATTAAATGAATTAATTCACAAAAGACTATATTTTGAATGGAATTAATTCATATTTGTTTTCGTTCGATTTCTTTTTTTACCAATTAATTCAATTGCTATAGTTTTTTTTATTAAATCAAATGAATTAACTCACTGGTGAACGCGCTCAATTTTATTAAACGAAAGAATAAAAAATTAATTAATTCCTTACTGAATTAATTTAATATAATTTTTCGTTCAGTAAATTAAAAAAAATTCGTTCTGTAAATTAAAAAAAAAATTACGTTCACTGAATTTAAAAGCTGTTTTCTGCCTTTCAGTACACAGTGGAGTGTTTTCAAAATATTTTGGAAATGACTCAGCAGTTATTGGTTGGCCGGTGAGATGAAACTTCACACGCCCATAGCAAGCCTCTTTTGCCTCCAGAATAAAAGTTTCTTTAAGACACATATAGTATTTATATTTTTATGAACTCATACTTATTTTAGATGGGTGTAATGGAAAAAAATATTCTCCACTTGTAAATTTTTCTACCGCCAGAACATTCCGAATTCGAGTAAAACATGATGTAAAAAATAGAAAGAAATGGCTGAATTATTGCCAAAATATTTTGAAAACACTCCGCTGTGTACTGAACGGCAGAAAACAGCTTTTGAAGTCAGTGAACATAATTTTTTGTTTTTCAATTTAGTGAACGTATTTTTTTAAATTCACAAAAATGAAATTAAATGAATTCAGTGGTGTAGTGCTGGTAAATTCGGTTACTTTTCAATACTCGATACTACTCGATATTTTTGATTTGGATACTCGATACTACTTGATACTTTTAACGGTTTTTAAATTTTAAATTTTTTAAATTTTTTTGGTAAAATTCTTTGAAAATGTTTACGTTAATTCAATATATAAATTTATAAACATATTTTTAAGCTTTTTCCCCAACTATTTATTGCGTTTTTCATAGTTTTTCAACATATACTTTTAAATATTTTACTTCCGATCTTTTCTTTTAGCAGAGTTGTGGTGTGATAAATATTTTAGCGGAGTCACATTTTTGTGGTAAATATTTTAGCGGAGTAACATTTTTATATATTTTGGCTGTCCAAAATGCAACTCTGAAAATATCGAGTAGTAGTTTTGAGTATCGAGTACCCAAAAAAAAGACAAATACTCGATACCAACTACTCATATTTTTACCAGCACTACAGTGGTGAATTAATTGAGTAACGAATTAATTCACTTGATTTAATAAAAAGAACTATAGCAATTGAATTAATTCTTTGAATTTGTTTTTTTTCAGTTGAACGAATTCAGTGAATTACTTAAGAAAAGGAATTCATTCAATTCTAAAAAAATTTAATTCGATTGTTAGTGAATTCATTCAAAAACGAATTAATTCTTCAAAGCTCTGCACATGTCTCATAATAATGGTAAAAAATTTTTGAGTGAAGGCACCGCAGAGAGAAAAGTAAAAAGTTAAAGTCGGGCATGCCGACTATATAATACTCTACACCAGTCTGGTTAAAAACCAACTAATGTTTGGATCCGAAATTCGAATGGGTTAAAGTGGACTTGTGTCAAAATTTTCTTTAAAATGATAATAGCAGAAAAAATGGAAAATATAGCCCATATGGGCGATAGGTCAAAATATGGACCGATCCTATCTAGGACCAATAAGATTTGTCCCTGGGACCATGTGAGTCAGCGAACCAAATTTAATTGAAATATCTTCATATTTGCGACATGCAGCGTGTAAACAAACCAATTTTGATGTTACAAACATCAGCACAAACTTATTATACCCTCTCCACGCAGTGGTGTAGGGTATAAAATGTATTTTATTTGGAATGCCGCCCTGGTTTCGACGGTTTTAGTCCAAGCAAGTTTTGGCCTGTAAAAAAAAATAATTTTGTTTTTAGCGATTTTTTTAAATTCTGATGTTGCTTTCAATGAATGATGATTTCGAATATCAACGATTTTTTCTAATTTATTTTATAATTTTGGCGACTTTTAGCTATTTTGGTAAATTTTGACGTTTTTCTCATTCTATCGACTTAACAGAGTTAGAGAGAGTTGGGAAGTTTTTAATTATATAGTCGTTGCTAAAATCACTCCATGTTTAAAACTGATGCTTGTTCGCATGATAAAGGTCGCAAATCTGAAGAAATTTTAATGGAATTTTAAATGCTGATATACATGGGTCGAAGGAGTTACCCAATAAATTTCAGGTAGATTCGGTCCAAATTCGATCCTGGCTCCCATATGCACTATATTTTCGGTTTTCTCTTAAATACAGTAAACATTACGAAAATAAAAATCTCTGACTGATTTATAATCAAAATTTTTAATCCAAACATTAGTTGACTTTCAACAACGTTTTTTGCGATCCTGTCCCATTGCAAAGTTTTATGTATTGTAGTTTTTACCTACATCTAAAAGAACTTTAACAAATACATACATAAATAAATTTCTTGATGTTGTGTTTTTTTTTTTTTCATTATGTTTCTTTTTATAATGGGATGTGACACAAACAATGCACCACAGTACTGTACAGCTGCAGTTCCATATAAATGCACTGCACTGTTTAATTTGAAGGCAATTCGTGCAATTTGTATGAATTTGAGAGCACAACAATAAAAAAGACCGAAAAAATACACAAAAATTAGAAGGGCTTTAACATTTTAAATTAAAGAAACGTGGTGATATGATAGGAAAAACTACCAGAAATTTAGATTTCTTTAATGAATAAAGTGCTCGAAGTTTTAATTTATTAGGGAATTAATTTGTGTGAGAACGGTTTCAATAAAATGAATGACAAATTTTTGAAAACATCTTTAACTATCTAAATTAATATTTTTTTTTGAATAATTTTTACAGACATATTTGTAAAGTTTTTGATTAGTATTCTCGTAACTAGTAATAAAAAAATTAAAAAATATTCAACTTCCGAAATGCTTTTTTGCTATTACAGTTTAAGCATAACTACAGCAATTAGATTAAAAAGAAACACGTCAAATTCAACGGTTTTGTTACATTAATTAAAAAAACTTAACTAAAAACCATAAATACAGCAGCTGGTGCCACATTAACTTCTATAACTCTACGATTAAAATTTGAACACAAATTTTAACTAATGCAATTAAGTAGTAATAAATGAAAAAGCCACATATTTTTAACCAGTACATCTATGAATATTTGATAAAACAACTTATGTTAAAAAAAGAAACAAATAATAAAATTTTAAAATTTAGTAACATGATTTCCAATCGGTACAATATTAAAAAAAAAAACTTTTATTTACTAAGCCCAATATTTTTATCAAATCTTAATTCTAAAAAATCTTTGGGCCAGCTGTGTAATCAAAATTAAAATAAGGGTTTGTCTTAAATATCAGAGACCCAAAATAACTGTTATATTTCTGAAAAAGTCACCACCCAAATTTATTTAATTATAATATTACAATAATGCACTATATTTTATAAATCATATTGCACAAAAAAATTGCAAAGTTTGGCAAAGATTTTAATTTTTTCAATTTTTATATTTTACTCTATAAATTTCTGTTGTTTTTTGATTTTTATTTTAAAACTTTTTATAAAAGTTACAGAATGATTTTTTTTAAAAAAATTAAGCAATAACTTTTTTATTTGATAATAAAATAAAAATTAAAAATTGACCTAAATTGAATGCCGACAGTTGCTGGAATATACATATTTACTCACTTTAAATCACTGTTCAATCTTTTGTTAACACTAGTTGACATCATCAGGATATTATAATTGTTGAAGTCATTGGTTCTATGGCTTTTGATTTATATTCTTAATTGTTATTTTTTGATATAGAAAAAGAATCACAAAATAACTTTTATTATTTTTGAAAAAATAAAAATTGTGTTTGGATTGTTTTTGTTTGAATTAAAAATAAAAATCAAACAGAGCAAATAAACAGAATATTAAAAATATTCAAACAAGAAATAATTGTAAAACAATCAGTTTTTTGAATAAAAGTTATACCTGTTAAATATTTCTTAAGTAAGAAATTTTCAAACAAAATTTTTAAATTAAGAAGTGTTTGAGAAAAATATCGTTATTAGTTCTGATTTTAATAATGGACCTGTGAATAAATTATAAAGTTAAAAACAATTACTCTAATCAGCAGCATAAAAAATATACTATAGCAGTACATATTTTTAAATAATTATACCAAAAAATGCATTTCAAAACAATCAACTATATGGAAAATTTCCCGAAAATGGCATATGCTGGGAAAAAATCCACTGCAGAATTGAATCAGAAGATCAAACTTTACAAGACCTAGACAATACTTTTATTGGCAGGATTTTAATGTTATTCAAAATAACTTACTACACAAGAATTCCATTAAAATATTAGCGATCTTCAACGTTTTGACAAAAATTATGATGCATTGGGGGAGCTTTCGCTAGTGGCGAAAATACACCACCCCTTATTGTTTGAATTTAAGTGAGTTAGTAAATAAGATTAAATGAAAATTTGTGCAGTTATCCGTTCTCTTTCATACTCACCCGTTTTTGTGTTTTTTGGGGGGAGTTAAAAAAATATACTTATAGAAAAAGAATTTGTTAAAAATTACCTCCCAGGAAAAACTACTGAAATTGGCAGATTATTTTTGCCAAATATTTGAAAAATAGGAACAGCAAAAATAAAACCGTTAAATATACAGGAATTTTGTTATATTTTAGTTAATAGAAAATAACAACTTAACCTGCTAATATCAGCAACAAATTTGGCTAAATAATTAGTAGGCTAAAAATTCACAAAAAAATTTTAATTTGGAAAGTTTTTTCTTTTGATTTTTTTAATGCAAATAAAAATCAAACCTCCTGAAATCAGCAGTTTACTATTTTTTAGCAAACATTTCTGTTGATTTTATCAGGATAGACTGCTATTTGCATTCAACTAAATTTAGCTTAAAAATAACAAAGAATTTGTAGATACTACACTTTGTTTTCGCTATTTACACCCTACACCACTATATGGTCAGGGTATTATAAGTTTGTGCTGATGTTTGTAACACCAAAAAATATTGGTCGTAGACCCACCTTATAGTATACCGATCGGTTCAGAATTTTTTTTGTTTCGATTTAACGATGTCCGTCTGTCCGTCCGTCCGTCTGTCTGTCTGTCCATGCAATCTTGTGCGCACTCTACAGGTCGCAACTATTAAGATATTTTGATGAAATTTTGGCATGCAGACCTATGTTGGCCCAAGGACGAACAAGTTTGATTTTGGTGAACATCGGTCCATGTTTAGACCTAGTGCCCATATAAGGGTCCTACCAAAATTATACTGTTAATACGTTGCAGGTCGCAAATATTAAGATATTTTGATGAAATTTGGTACATAGACCTATGTTGGCCCAATGACGAAGCCTATTGATTTTGGTGAACATCGGTCCATGTTTAGAACTAGTGCCCATATAAGGGTCCCCCCAAAATTGGCTTGGTTACAAACTGCAGGTCGCAAATATTAAGATATTTTAATGAAATTTGGTGCGCTGACTCACATTATAGAAAATTTTGACATAAGCCCCATTTTAACCCATTCGAATTTCGGATCCAAACAATACACCAGACTGGTGTAGGGTATTGTATAGTCGGCATGCCCGACTTTAACCTTTTTACTCGTTTTAGTCTACTACTATTTAGCAAAATTTTTTGTAGTTTTTACAATACAATTTGTTATTTTCAATTACCTAAAAGCTAACTTAAATATAACTAAAATTCTGTAAATTTAACAGTTTTATTTTTGCTGTTCTTATTTTATTAGTAGTTTGTAAAAAAATTTGCTAGTTTCAGCAGTTTTTTCTGCAACATCATTTTTAACTTATTTTTAGTTGTTTTCTTCTGCTATTTTTACAGATTTTTTTCTATGCGTGTAAGAGCGAAAACCCTTTTAAAAACAGTTCCATGGTGAGGTTTTTCCCTTTTTTTTTGGGTTACTTTGGAAAATATTAAAAAATAATACTAATCATTGAAATAATTGAAATTTTAAGTATTAAAATGAAAACTGTGATATGAAAAATTTTAATAATAAAAGAGGCGCGATAGAGCTTTAAACAAAAATTGGCGAATGTTCCCAGTCTACCCTACTATGGAACCCCATTTTCAACAAAATTTTTTGAAAATGAAAACTCTTTCAAAATAAAAATTTTTGATATAAGTTGTTTTGTCGTAAATCCACACACATTTAACATTTAAAATCAAGCACAAATTGAAATTTCATTAACACTCTTTTTTTTACACATTTTTGATATTTAAAAACAAAATAGGAAAAACATGTATGTGCTATAAATACCGACGACAAACTTTTAAAGATCAAATGCCAAACAATGTCAAGTGCGTAAAAAATGTTGCCAGATTTAGCAAATTTTTGATATAGAGACAAGAAAGGTGGCGGGTTTTAATGTTCAATCGGGTTGTTGAAAAATAAATCAGTTAGGTATCAAACCTGGGGGACACACCACTACGTGGACAGGATATAATAAGTTGGTGCTGATATTTGTAACACCAAAGAATATATATTTCTAACAATAAAAAAACTCACGTGCAAATGAATGTCTCAGACTGTATACATAACCAAATATTTAGAATTATTTTAATTTTGCATTAAAAAATACAAAAATATCTTTTTCGGACTTTCTATATTTTCATATATTTATTAAGATTACACAGTAATGCATGAAAAATAAAAATTACGGTGTTCTGACAATGGATTCTGGTAGAGGACACCAAAAAAAAAATATACATGTGTCGGCGTTTTGAAAGATGACATCGGAATTTTAACATAATTTAGAGGGTTAAAATTTTTCCCCTTTTTCAAATGTTTATTGTGAATCGGCATACGAAACAATGTGAATCTTTCATTTTAGGTATAGCAAATGTTTAGCGAACTTATGTAAAACACTACGAGGAACATTTTCGTAGAACATTTTAATCCTCTAACTCTACAATTAAAATAACTTTTTCGGCCTTTTTTTAAAAAGGGACAAAAACGAAAAATTGTTCCACAAAAATGTCCTTCGTAGTATTTTACATAAGTTCGCTGAACACATCTTATACCTAAAATGGAAGATTCACATGGTTTTCTTCTAAAATCCAGGTTGGTTGGACATTTGAGCACCAATTCTGAATAAGTACGAGATTAACCCTTAAACACATTTTAAGTTTTGACTTACTTTTGGCATTGAAGTTAAATTTTCAACTTTGATGTCTTCAGAGACTTATAATAGAATTTTATGATAAATATTTTTGCGGAACATTTTAACCCTCTTACTCTTCAATTAAAGGGACCTTTTGACGCCTTTTTAGAAAGGGACAAAAAATCGACGTAAGTAAGATAATTTTCCTATAAAAATCTCTTTAGATTTTGAAGATATTTCCCTACACAAAACCCTTATATTCGAAAGGATTTTTCCTACAGAAAAACACCCAGTCCCTGAGGGAATTTTCCTATAGGGAAGCTTCTTTTTGCTATAGAAATACTTTCAGATTTTAATAAAATTTTGTAATTGGAAAATCCTCGGATTAAGGACAATATCATAAATAAAATTCTAAAGTTAAATAGTTTCCCCATAGAAAATCCCTACGATCAAAATATTTTTTTCCTATAGATACAACGGAATTCCTCTTACAAGAAAACCTTTAAATCCTAAGGACTTTTTCCGATAGAAAAATTTCTGGCTTCTGAAAACTGTTACTTTTTGAAAATCATTTAGTGTCTTTTAAATTTTAACTAAAGAAAAACCCACAGATTCTGAGGTCATTTACGTACAGAAAAACTTGTAGTTTCTGTGAAATTTTTCCTAAAGTAAAACACAGAATTAAAGACAATTTCCTATAGAAAAGCACTAAGATTTTAAGGACTAAATATTTACTATTGAAAAACTCTCAGTTTCTGAATACTTTTGTTAATGAAGCCTCTCAGATTATAAACACTTTTTCTCTTAGAAAAATATTTATCTATAGAAAAACTCTTAGATTCTGGTGACTGTTTTTTATAGAAAATTTCTAAGATTATGAGATCATTTTACTATACGAAAACCTTTAGGTTCTCAAATTGTAAAAACTTTTTCCATAGAAAACCCTCAAGTTTTGAGTACATTTGTCTGTATAATAAACCTCAGATTTTGTAGAATTTTTGCTTTGAAAAACCTATTTGATTTTGTGGACTTTTTCCTACAGAAAAATTCTTAGATTCTATATACTATTTTTTTCTACAGAAAAACCTTTCGAGAAAAAAGAACTATAGAAAACCCATTTGAGTCTGAAGACTTTTTCCTATAGAAAAGTCATAAGATTCTGGTTCAAAGTTTTCTTAATTTGTTTCTCTGAGAAAAATTAGTCAGAATTTGAAATTTGTTTACAAGAAAAATATCTCAGAATACTGGTTTTTCTAAAATTAATTTATATTTTGCATATCTTCGGCTTCCCTGCAAGTAGTTCTATATGTTTTTTAAGCGGTTTTCAGAAGAGCGAAAAAAGTTAAATACTATTAAATAAATAAAATATAAACAATAATACAATTTAATGGAAAATCACTGATGAAGCCTGTCCATAGAAAAAGGCAAAACTGGATCTAGTCTGATTTGCAAATTTAATGTGTTTATAACTTTTGAAGAAAATGTTTATTCTTCTTCTTAACCTCAAACCTACTAAGTTAAATGTAATTTTTGACGCAAAATTTAAATATAGAATGGTATTGTTCGAATTGAAGGAAGACCTTTTAAGTTTATATATTTTAAAAAGTTAAGATTTTGTTAGCCTTTGTCAGCCCGTCTAATTATAATTTATATAATTTTATCATCATCTGAAACATCTTTCAAATTTTAACATTATAACATTTCATGTTTTTAAAATTAATTGTAGTTGTAAAGTGGCTTCTTTTCGTAAACTCTATACTAGTAATTGTTACAATTCACTTTTTTTTTCTTCAAAACCAAGTTAGTTAATAAATTGAGTTCATAGATAAATATCTTTTTCAAAAAACATAAACATCGCTTTTTGTTTCAAACACCCACTGAATATCTTATCTATGTATGCAGTGCAAACTATGCACTCAAAAACATAAATTGGTACAAAAAACTCTACAACTTTTTCTAATCCACTTGAACACATTTTTAAATCAGAGTTTTAATAATATTTTTATATAATCTTGGTTTTTTTTTATAAAGCTTAACTGTAAATAATAATAAAATCGCCCATATTTCGGAAGCTAAGTGAGATAGAGTAGATATCCGCACTAGATCTGGAGCAACTATATACCCAGATTTAAAGACTAACTTAGGAAAAACAAAATTGGCATTTGAAATACAGTTTGTTGATTCAGCTTAAAGTTGTTGTAAATTTAGGCAAAAATCTTTAGCGAAATATCGATTACCAGGATTTATTATATCAGCAAACTTTGCTGAATTAAAAAAGATTGATTTTTATACTGCTTAATTATATATTATATATGATTTCCTTTAATTTTTATAGAAGCATGGTCAAAATTCTTTTAATCTCGGTAAATCGATATAAATTCAAACTATTAGTGGGGAGTTTTTTTTAGTGAGTGTAGTAAATATATTGCTAGTGTTGGTTATAAGCAGCTTATTGTCTGTCTATCAAAATAAAATTTATGATGTTGCTATGACAGAATTATAAGTGGTATGTTGTAAACAAATCATATCATCCAAAAGATCAAACTTTTTGTTAATCTAAAGATTACAAATTTAAATCGTGTGTAAGAATAAAATTGCATATTAATTAAAAATAAATGAAATGGAAAACATAAGAGCAATGCAATCTTCAATGTTAATTTTTAGATATTTTTAAGGTGAATTAGTTTATTTTGAATTAAAATTATACGCCCTTACTATCTAAATTTTTCATTTGTATATTTTAGTTAAAGTCGACTTTAGTTAAAATATTGCGTGGCAGTATGCCTTGACTTGGTTTATTTTTGGAGCATTCTGATTGGTTGATTCATTTTCAATCAATCAAAATACTTGAAAATACAAATATAAACAAAACCGTATGATTAAAAATAAAGTCGACTTTAAATTTAAAATACTCTTTTATGGTAAGGGCCATAATGTTTAAAGTAGGGCATACACGTTCAATATTATTGAAATAAAAATCTCTATTAACATAGGCAAATTTCCAGCATTCTCCCAATTCGTTTAATTTACTATGAAGCAATATTTGGTCAATAGTTAACCACGCCTACTTCGTCCACTTTTCGGGAAAATTAACAAAGTTTTTTAATTTTCTTCGTATCATATAGGCTTGACATTGATATGCTTGACATTGATGTATTTTTTTTAGAAGGACGGTTGTTATGGAAAACCTCATAATTTATATTTGTGGTCTTTATGACAGATGAGTGATAAGTAAATATTTTCGAAATTATAAAAGTTACACATTCTCATTTTTATGTAAAAAGTTTTGTAAATTAGTCTAATATTTAGATTTCATTATGATTATTAGTATTAAAGAATAATAATTTGAGAACACGCACCGTTGCAAAAAGCTTATTGCTTTGTCACATTTTTAGTACTAATCAATTAATAATGAAAACAATCAATAATACAATTGTTATTATCGCAAACCTTACATTGTTCTAGTAATAATTAAAATTTCATAATTCTTGAACAAGTTTTCTGAACAATATAGTGATATACGAGTTACTAAAAAACATATACCCAGGTGGAAAAATACGAACGGAAAGGTGTTGGTAAAGCGTCGCCTAGGGTAGTACATGTGTTGGCAAAACATCCGACTTCCAAGTCATACAGCACTGGTATGACGCCGAAATGATAACAACGAAGGACGGTTGGCTACGGGTGTTGGCAAAGCGTTGGCATTTTAAAAATTCAGTGCCTTCCTAGTACTTTAAATACAATAAAACCGGTGATTCTTTTATACTGATTTGCAGCTACATTTAAACAATGATTTTTTTATTTGGAATTAATTTTATTATAAATAAACACATTAAAAATGTTAATACACAAAGAAAAAAAAAACGTAAAAAATAAAAAAAGACTGGAAATAATATAAAATGCTAACACCCGCGAATAACGTCCATTGACTGTCCTCCGTTGTTATCATATCGACACCTTCACAGTACCGTAAAAAAGAAAATACGGTGTTGCGCCAGTACCTTATTTTTTGTACCGTTGGCAATTTCCACCTGGGTATGTTCAAAAGTTAGTTACATTTTCTATATAAATTTCAATATATGTATGTATAATTTAAACCAGTAGCCAGCACACATATTATTAAAAACAAAATGTACCCGGGTAAAAATCTTAATATGGTGTCATATATAATTATATCTTATTTGATAAATCCCCATATACAACCACATACAGCTTGATCCGAGAAATTGGTCATCTACATGTGTCTAATTATATAAAATTAGATATAATTTGATACAGTTTGATCCAAGATTTGTCCATATCCAAGACATCATATTATATCTAATTCGATATAAAAATATCTGATTTTATATAATTTTGTCTGATAGTAGGTATACTTGCATGCATACCAGCTATTAAATTAACATAGAAATTTGTATAGTTTGAACAATTTCAAAGACCCAAATTTTAAAACATAAAATAAAAATTTAGTTGAATATGCTTTTGTCTTCTAAATCGTACGCATAATTTTTTAATATGATTTTACATGCAAAAAAAAAATCACGTAAAAGTTGTTTGGCTATGGAGTAATTAACTCTTAATTTGCAGACTACTAAATTTGATGTTGAACTATATATTAATTTGTACGGGATTATATAGGAAGTTATATAAAATTACAAGAATATATTTTTAGTATGACGGCACATACGGTGTTATATAACTTAGTATCGAACCATATATTCGCATATCGGTCACTACGTATATTTTGATTAGTTTTATATGGTTTATATAGTTACCGTACGGGAAATTTTAACAAACAATCACGGAACTGGCCCCTTTATATGAAATAGACTGGTCACTTTTGCATGGCGTTGTCATAGGAGGGGGAAATTGGCCCCTTGTGACATGTCACAAGACAGATCCCAGGACATGTCCCTGAACTTTGTTTTTTATGAGAGTTCAGTAACCTGTCTAGGATTTGTCTTGTGACATGTCACAGTTTGTTAAAATTTCCCGTAGGGTATACAGTAGTGGACTAAAGTGGATACATATTTGAATATTTTTAAATCTGTATTAATAACTTTTGTTCAATTTGTGATATCCAAGTGTAGTTTTTCCAGTTTTTGAAGTGGCCAGGTCAGAGCCCCGATTTGAATACCATCGAGAATTGGTGGGCAATTGTCAAAAGAAGACTCTCCCAATGCGAACGAGCACCGACCAACTTAGATGATCTTTGGTCAGGAGTTTCAGCGGAATGGACTAATATTCCATCTCAAACTATTAAAAATCTCGCGGAAAGCATGCCTTCTCGCATCTGTTTTAAATCACAAAGGACTTTGGACAAAATATTAAAGAAAGAACTTGCCGAAAATTTCAAATATGAACAATACTGGATAAAAGCGGTCACAATTTGCAATTATTTTTTTTATTAACTTCTTAGTGATATTGTCTACTGTATTTAGGTTTTAATTGAAGAAGAATGTTTTAATTTTATGCTTTAAAAAAAATCATTTAAGTTTCTATAATAAAATAAAAATTATAACAAATTTCGAAAAATGTTAAATTAATGTATCCACTTTAGTCCACTACTGTAATGGAGCCAGATTTGAGGATATGTAATAACATCATTTACCATACAAAAAATTCGTTGAAAAAATAATATCAGCTGTAGTTGTATACGATGATATGTGTCTTAATGTGACTCCATTCATTGTCAGATATAACCCAATCACATCATATATGACAATATATTTAACTATTTTTACTCGGGTATGTAAATTTTGTATGAAAATTCCATTATAATTAAATAGTTTTATGGCAAATTAATAAGGTTAATTGTTAACAAATAAAACTATAAATTAAACACGAAATGGTATGTGAAATTAAAATTAATAATACAATATGTTCATATAAAAGATTATAATAATTGGAAATTTTTTATGTTAGCAGCTAATAAAAATATATAAAACACCAAGAATGGAAATAAAACTTTGTATTTCTATGACAGCAGGGGAATTTTTTTATTGAATTATTTTATATAACAAAATTTTCAATTGGAAAATTTATTTATACTTGTTCGAGGCCAATTATTTTCTTATTATGAAATGGCGATGGATTGGCTACGCATTACGAAGACCATCCGGAGATGTAACTCGCAATGCTATTGATTGGAACCCGCAAGGTAGAAGAAGGAGAGGACGGCCTGCCCTTAGAGCGTACCATATTACAGGCAAAAAAAAAAGTGCGCCGTACACCCTCCAATATGAAGTATGTTTGCAAGGAGATTTCATAAAAATTTATTTTATTTTTTTTGCCGAACGTAGGGGTCGCCATTTCACATTTTTCGTTATATCTTTGGCATTTACAGTTGGATCTTAAAGTGTGATATATCGATGTTTTTCTCGCGAGGAGACCAGTGTTTTGCTCTAAGGGCATTTTGAGCTCAAGTATCCCGTTCTAGTAGTTACCCACCAGATCTCAGTTGCTACCACCCTAATGTACCACCCTAATGTCAGAAAATTAAAGCTCGCAAAAAATCATTAAACTTTTGCTAAGTAAGTTTTTCGCTAAACCCAGTATAATTTTTTTTAATATATTGGTTGCCGAACGTAGGGGTTGTCTTTTTAAATTTTTTTAATTGGATTTTTACTGTATAGCAAAACCCTGGTCTCCTCGAGGCAAAAAAATCGATATATCACACTTTAAAATCCGATTTTAAATGCCAAAGCTATAACAAAAAATTAAAAAAGGCGACCCCTACGTTCAGCAAAAAAAAATTTTTTTTTGAAATCGCCTTCCAAAAATACTTTATATTAGAGGGTGTACGGCGAACTTTTTGTTTTGAGGTACGGTCTACTGCCCATACTTGGCGACGACAGCTAGATACAGAAGCCTCGCGTGCAGGAAAAAGCTGGAATGAAATTAAGAACCTAGCATCAAACAGCAACGATTGGGGAAACTTTGTTGATGCCCTATGCTCCTTATAGGAACGAAAGGAATCAATATATATATATATATATTTATGAAATAACATAATAAGTACTTTTTTCCAAAAACTGCCATTTTTCTTCATCAGGATATTCTCCCAACAAATAAAAATTAAACAAACATATGTTAAACCCACTCATTGTACGGAGTAAATTTCGTCATTATGCCATACATCTCTTCAAAACATATAAAAAGAACTCTCAAAAATCATTTGAAAATTCATATTTTTTTGCTGAAAGGCCCTAATTTATATTAAGTAATCACGTGCAACAACCTGATTAACTAATTAATTGCTATATTTTCATTCAATAAAAACTTAATTGATTTTAAAGATTGTATTAAATTCTTTTGAATGGTTTTTAGACAAGACACATCTAATTATGGCTTACAACTAGAAACCTCACCATGAATATTAATAAAAATCAATATTTACATAACCAACAACATCATACTCGATATAAAACAATATTGAATCAACTGATATCGTTAATTTTTCTTTTAAGAAGAATTTATGATGCTGCTAACCTTGAAAATGGATTTGTTTAAACATCTTACAAGATTTTTCACTCTGAAAAGCAAGCGACAAGTCAAACCGGCAAGCAGTCAAACTGGCCAACAAGCAAACAAATCAAATTATAAATTACAAATTACAAACTTAACCAAAGTCAATTACAAGAAGTTAACACAGATCAGATAAACCGCTCATAAAGTGCTTACAGGCTCGCAGCGTAAATAGCTGAAATAATATAATTGTATTCAGCGTAGAAATCGAATTGAAAATGAACAGTTAATTAATGATGTTTATCACCTGTAGGGAATTCATTAAAACAATCACAAACATGCATAGTAATCATAAAAACTGTAATATGAAATTTACAATTAATTCTATATTTTGTTTGTATATTTGTGTTGTTTTTTCTAAATTATATATTGAGTGCATGTAGGTATAAATTAAAATGTAGCTTTTTGATTCAGAACTGTAACAAATTTTTATTTAATATTCAATTTAAATGAATGGAAAAAATAAAAAATTCTTCCATAAAATATTGCATATTGCCATATGGAGTATTTAATAATATTCAATAAGGTGTATCTACAAATATTTAATTGTTCAGCAGAGCTAAAAAACCGTTTATTTCAAGTAGTTTCACTATTTTACTTAATTTTCCCAATGTAGGAAAATATTATCAACTACACAGTCCAAGAAAAAATAAGAAAAATTTGATGCATCGGGATTGCGACATATCACATTTAATAGACTTTGGAACGCAGATCACGAATATGGCACTAGTATTTTAAAGTTAGCTATAGTTTAAGAAATATTTACAAAAACGTATTTGCAGAAAAATTCAATTTTGTAATAAACTTTTTGCAAACAAATTCAAAACTAAAACTATGAACGCCACTCTTTGCAAAATTTTAATAGGATGAAATACGCCCTTTAATTTTATATATCGTACGTTTTGACAGCTGCGATTATATTCCCTATATACATAAGCATTTGAAGTTGAAATTTCTCTTTTTTTCACGATTTCGTTAATAATTATTCAGCGATGAAAGGAATATCCAATTTTTTAATTTATACCATTACTAAACATCTCATATTACTTAATTTATTAAAAAATTTAGGACTTTATATTTTAATTTTAAGTAAAAATTGGCTAAAGCTGAAAAATATTGATTTTTTTAATACCTAAAAATTAAGGAGTCTGTGACGAATCTGAAATTAAAAAACACAGTTAAAACCATTGAAATATGTAATACACATATTTTTTAATCAACTTCAACAAAGTTTTAGATAATTTAAGTGCAAATTCCTTAAAAAATAACGATTTTAGAATATGCATGTTCAAAAAAGTACTATAAAAAAGCATTTCCAATTTAGTCCGTTTTATTCCCAGGAAAATTTTCTGTTCCAAAGAATCGGTTGTACAATAGCTACTTTTCATTCACAACCCCTTCTACTGTCGATTCTAACACCGATTCTTTTTGTTTGAAATTGTCCCAAAAACAACCCCTTCTATGGCTCCAAAGTGGAACCGGTTGCTCTAGAATCAGTTCTGGAACTAGTTCAGGAACTGATTCTACGTCACCCACACCTTCCATATAGGATTCCAGGAACTGGTTCCGGAACTAGTTCCATGGAATCGGTTGCAGTGGAACCAGTTGTAGAATGGCTGTGGTTGGCTACCGATTGTAAAAAATTTTCCTGGGTTGTTAAGCATACGGTTTTGTTCATTTTGTGTATGAAAACTAGGGTTTTTCTTTTCCCGGACTTTTTCATTTCCCGGGACAGCGGGATTTTTTCTGAATTTCCCGGGATCCCGGGAATTCCCGCTCGTTAGAAAATGAATATATCCGACGTATGTTTACTTGAAAAACTCGATATCTCCCAAGAAAATTTTCTGTTCCAAAGAATCGGTTGTACAATAGCTACTTTTCATTCACAACCCCTTCTTCTGTCGATTCTAACACCGATTCTTTTTGTTTGAAATTGTCCCAAAAGCAACCCCTTCTATGGCTCCAAAGTGGAACCGGTTGCTCTAGAATCAGTTCTGGAACTAGTTCTGGAACTGATTCTACGTCACCCACACCTTCCATATAGGATCCCAGGAACTGGTTCCGGAATCTGTTCCATGGAATCGGTTGCAGTGGAACCAGTTGTAGAATGGGTGTGGTTGGCTACCGATTGTAAAAAATTTTCCTGGGCTATTAAAAAAACTTACGACAAAGTTCATCTTTTGGTTGCAGTCATCAGAAAATCTACTTAATATACATATTCTGAAATAAGGGCTTAATATAAAATATTCATATCTTCCACTTTTTCGAGATCAATTCGTTTAACAGTTTAAATAGCGAACTAATATGCAGGTAATATATTTGTATGGAAGGCCGTCTTAATTTTAAAACAACTCTTAGAAATACATTAATTAAATATTAATTCGCGGTTTAAATGGTTAAACAAATTGAATCATAAATTCTTTCAGGATATAATGGAATTGTTAATGTATCGGACCAGCTTTAGAATCAGAACTAAGATCGATTTTTTGATTAAATATGGAATCCAAAAATTTCTATTTTTAGATATGCTGTTTCTAAGCAGATTTTCAGAAGTATTCGTCTATTTTTATTAAAAAGTTTAAAAGTGAGAATTTTTCACACAAATTTTTAGGCAAATCGTCTAAATCTTTTTATAAAAATAGACAGTAAAATATTATTAAATAGTTTTATAACTTTAATTGGTATTTTTTGAATAAAAATTTTTTATGGCACAACTGCTTAAAAAAAATTATTTAATTTTCATTGTTGCATTTTTTTTTTAAATTAACATAATATAAATAATCCAAAATAATTTGAAAAAGCATCTGATGCATTATCTTTAAGTGCAGCGAGCAGTTTTCAACTCAGTCCCGTTCAAAAATATATTTTTTAATATATTGTATTTTTAAATATTCCAGAGGATGATTTGCGATGCAAATCGAAACATCGGAAGAAAATTAAAAAAATAAAATATTGAAAAATAAAATACAAAATATTTAGATTTTTATTTTTTTAAATTTATGACCTAAAGCCAAACAATACTAAAAATATAACAATACCAAAGGTCAACAGTATTTAATCTAACAAAAACATAAAATTTGAAAAATACAACTGAAATAAAGGAATAGCAATTGAAATTTAAAGGAAATTATTTGAAGTAATAAAAACTCAAAACAATTACATCAATTGAAAATACGAAAATATTATATTTTTTTTTTAATTTTAATGCCGAGTTTTTTTGGAGGTATTTGGAGCTGAAATACTGATTTTGAAATGTTGTGTATGAATATTGCTTTATTTGAACAAAGACCATCATTAAAAAATATAAAATTTCCGAGGTACGAGTATTTTTGTTGGTATTTAAACTTGATAATGTCTAATAAAATTTGTTTTCGGCTTAACTAAACCCAAAAAATTCGGCCTAAATAATATTTTTTATATTATATATTATATTAATAAATTTTAAATCGCATTTATTAATTTTAAATATTTTTTATTTAAATTATTTTTAAAACAATCAATGCTTTTAATTGAAATAAAGCTTCCAAAATTTTAATATATTAGCTAAAACTTCTGTAAAATATTAAAAAAAAATCCCGGGAAATCCCGCACTAAATTCCTGGGATTGCGGGATTGAAAAAGGGCGGGATTCCCGGGAATCCCGTCCCGGGAATTCCCGGGACATAAACCCTAATGAATACCCTACAAAAACATTTATATTTTCAAACATTTTGATTGGTTGAAAATAAATTAACCAAGCAGAATGCTCCAAAAATAAACAAAGTCAAAGTATACTGCCACCCAAAATTTTAAATGAAGTCGACTTTAACAAAAATATGCATTTTAGTGGGCGCTGAGGTGTAATGGTTAGCGCGTTGGACTGATAGAACCCGTTCTATCCTTCATACATATCGCAGCGTCCTCCTTCGGTGTTCCCATAGCACTTAACCCCACCGAAGTAAAATAATATAACAGGGCTATGAACTAAAAAGCTTCAACAAAGTTCGTCAACTCACCATCAGATGGCGCGCAAAAACTGTTCTAAAAATTCAACATCTCGCGCAATTACAGTGTTGCCATATTTGAAGCCCTTCATCTTTCACCACCTTTCACTTCTTCTCTATCCCCTTTCCAAAGGAAGCAACACGTTAATTAATATGAAGAATTTCCTGAGTGTTGTGATAAAATTTGTGTTTCAGATTGAATTTCCGGAAAATGTGGTTGCAAAAGTTGTGATTTTTTTGACAAAAAGAAGTTAGTGGAATATGAGTTTACATCATGTGTTAAGACTTTGTTAAGGGATTTTACTTGATTTGCAAAATAGGAAAGTAAGTGAAGTTTTCATTTGAATTGCAATTATATCCTAAATCCTTTATTTAACAAAAATAAGTTGGTATGGTTCTAAAACCCCAAAGTACATACTTTTAAACCATATTAAGAACTATCCGTGGTTTAATCAGGTATATGAATAAATAAGAAATTTAAAAAAAAAACTGACTTTTTGCTAAAAATTAAATTTGCGAATATTTCAAAAACTAGAGCTAATTTTAAAATTTGGTGTTAGCATTCGTGATACTCATCCTAAAGTCCATCAGAATTGATATGTCGCATGCCCGATGCATTTTTAGTGTTGTACTGTGTAATTCTCCTGGCGTAAATACAGGTAATATTTGTTGTTATTTTAGCAGAATATTTAACTATTTGTACGTAATTTTTTTATGAGTGTAAGGTTACGAAGAAGCTATTCTAGAGATAATTTTGTAGTTTATGACCAATATCATAGATAACAGCCATATAAAGTAAACAATTGACATCAAAACCTCTTATTATTAAAAACCGTGGATAGCCCAAATTGTATAAAAGCCATCGATATGATTTATTTAATTTTTTCCATTTTTTTCTTTTACAAAAGTTAATTTAAATACACTCACAATATTTTATCGTTAAAAACAACCTAAAATACATATTAAATTTCTTTCGTTTTAAATTTAAAGCAATTTTGTTTTGTTCCAACACCAGACACGATTCGAACCAACGACCTTTGGTTTAGAAGTTCATCGCCTTACCCCTTGAGCCATACTATATTGATACAAAATAGTTTCATAAACATTTTTTTATAATTCAAATTGTTTTTATTTTATTTGAATCTATCTTTTTAAATTTCAAATTACCCATCACACATAAATATAATAGTTAAAAGAAATGCCCTAAATGTAACAACGAACATGCTGCTCTTTTCAAATTTTTGATAAATCAATTTAATGCTTAATGCAGAAAGGCCCTAACTGGAATTAATATTCCATTAGAGGAAATGGAAATCTGAAAAACTTAGATTATACTTTTTATTTTATTGTTTTTGTATTAATATAAAGTTTCATTCTGAGAAACAATATTTCCACCGCTTTTATATTTTTATTGCCTTCCCCTCTATAGAAATTAAGAATAAAGATACACTGAGAGAATTATCTGCATGATATTAATGAATTTTTGCATAAAATCGATAAAGTTTCACGGGAACTCGTCCATTGATACTTTTCATTGAATTACTGGAATTTTTCATAAAATATTATCAAAAATTTCATTTTATTTGCTTAAAGTTTCATACGCTCCATGAAAAAGTTTCACTAAAACTATATTCATAAAATATACGAAGCTTTTTCATCGAATTTCAAAAATTTTTCATTTATATTGTGAAGAAAACTTCAACAGTTTACTGAAAAATTTCACTAAAACTCGTCCAGTAAAATTCTCTCTGTGTAGCGTCTTTCTTTATTAAGCCATCGATATTAAACTTTGGAGCAAAATTGCATAAAAATATTTTTATCATAAAATTATTTAAGATTTTAAAATCATCCTGTTTGACGACAAAACGACAATACTCTCTGAATTAGATGAGATTAGTCGACTGACTAGAAATACCAATTTACATAAATCAAAGTCCCTAGAATTTAGTGTTTAACTGCAGTTATAAAATTCAATTTTAATTAAGAAGAACTTGCGTTATATTTACTTTTTTTGATTTTTTAAGTTAAATTTTCATTTGAATAAAATTTATAACCCTGTATTTATTTAATTTCTGACATGCATAAAACTTTTTGAGAATAAAAAAAAATTCATAAAATATAAAATCTTACGTTTTTACTTCCACACAAAATTAAAAATAAAAACTCTGTAAAAAAATTCCCCTCAAAGGGCATTATAAAAAAGCTTGTTTTTAAATTTTATTTTAGTATTTTATAATTTTAGTTTGTATAACGATTTGTATGGTGAACATTTAAAACGATTTGTATGGTAAATATTTTAGTCGTATATGCCGACCCTATTGCTAGCAGCTGACATCATAGAGATTTCTTCACATTTTTACAACCCGGCAACCCCGTGATTATCTAATCAATTTAAACATTTTTACTAACAATTGAAATAAATTTGGCAATCAATTTCGATAATTTCGTTATCGTAAACTCTGATTGAATTCATATTATTTAATATTCAACTATTTTAAGTTAAAACAAACAAACGAATTTAGATATAAAATGAAGTTCAGTTTTTCTAGTCGTGTGATAGATTCAAATTATTTTTATAAATTTAAATTGTGTGTTGGGTACATTTGTTTGTTTAAATTTCTTTTTGTTGTATAAATAAATATTTCAAAATATTTTAAATTCAAATTTAATTTATACAATTTTCAAATCGGTTGTGGTGTAGATGTCTGGAAGGTCAGGCATTGACAAAATTTCAATTTTTGAGGGTGTTGGTTCAAATCTCATCCCAAAAAATTTTTTATTTTTATTTTTTCTATAACTATGTATACACTTAAAATATTTTATCGTTAAAAACCACCTAAAATACATATTAAATTAATTGAAAACACAATTAAAAAATGAAAGGATAATTGAAAAGTCTGTTAAAATAATCGTCAATTTTTAACTGAAAACCGAAAATATTTGAATTTTTTGTTTTAAAACAGAAAACAACGAAATTATTTAAATTATTTTTTCTAAAAATAGAAATCTAAAAATAGATTATTTGACTGAAAATATCAACTCCTACAGACGATAAATATTTCTTGTAGTTTGTTTTTTATTGACGAATATAAAAAGTTAAACAATATGATTCAATGTATTTTAATTGATTCTTCAATTGAAAACAAACTTTACCTATTACTTTTCAAATAAACCTCAATCGGTTATGGAAAATATATTGTGAGTGTATAAATACATTTAAATTGCTGTTGCATTTAAAATTGTATTATTAATTGTATATTAATGCAAAAATATAAAAATATTTTTCTAGTCATTTTGTTCGAGTACTTTTTGCAGCTAATAGAGTATGTAGATCAAATGAAGTAGTCAAACGTATATGTTTTAGAGAAGGCATGTTCATTATTAAGTGTTTTATAAATTGAAAATAAAAAAAGTTGGATTATATAAAGCATTTAAATATTATACAAAAGTTTTAAAATCAAACTTGTTTGCAATGTTTGTTGGTAGAAGAGATTTTTAATGTCCATATAATTATAGCAATAATTATTTAATAAACTCAGCAAGTATGTTAAGCCATCCCCTTGATACAAATCTGTTCTTTAGTCTACATATGGAAATTTTTATAATACACTCACAATATATTTTCCATAACCGATTGAGGTTTATTTAAAAAGTAATAGCTAAAGTTTGTTTTCAATTGAAGAATCAATTACTTAAAATACATTGAAACATATTGTTTAACTTTTTTTGTCTGTCAAAAAAAAAACAAACTACTAAAAAATATGTATCGTCTGTAGCAGTTGTTATTTTCAGTCAAATATTCTATTTTAGATTTCTATTTTTAGAAAAAATAATTTTAATAATTTCGTTGTTTTATGTTTTCAAACAAAAAATTCAAATATTTCGGTTTTCTTTTTTGTTAAAATTGTTTGTTTATATACAAAATTATTTCAATTCAAATTACAAGAAATTCTTTACTAATACACACAAACATAGCCAATAAAAATATGAACGTATGTAAGTGTTATGTATGGTGTGTAGTGTTTTGAAAATTAACAAAAAAAAAAAAAAAACTTTCAAATATGAAAAAACAAACCAAAAATCGTTTTATTTCACGTTTTGTCAGTTAAAAATTGATGATTGTTTTAATATACTTTTCAATTATTTTTATTTCTTTTATGGATTGTTTAAACAATGTTTGAAAATAAATAACAAAATCGTTTGCATATAATGAAAAATCAGTAGTCCTTTTTTGAATTGTATTTTCAATTAATTTAAGATGTATTTTAGGTTTTTTTTAAGGATAAAATATAATAATATAATAGTGTATACATTAAAAGCAGCAATATGTATGTATGCGATATGTATGAGGGATAGGAAAAGCTTATACATATTATTATTTTTCATAAACTGATGTTGCCTTGGATGGGAAGCGAACCCATAACCTCTAAGGGTAGAGTCACATAAAAAATTTCGAGAGCCAAACTCCAGCGGCTTGAGTCATTCAATTTCGTTCCAGTAGTCTAGTGTTTCAATTCCACTCATTCCCCGTTCTATTCTCTTTAGTTTGCTTTCCCGTTTTTAGTTTTCAAATTCCACCGTTTCCTATTCCATTCCATTTCGTTCCACTTGCCTACAGTTTGAACTCCACTATTTCCCCGTTCCTTCCATTTTATTTCGTTTTCCAATGTTAGTGTTCCAATTTTCCTCATTGTCTTTTTTATTACATTGTTCGCTTCGTTCCATTCCGTTTTCTAACTTTAGTGTTTCACTTCCATTTGATTTACGTTGTTATCTAGCTAACGACAACAAACATGTATTTGCATGAAAATCCGAGCTATAGTTATTATAATCATACACGACATAACTCTTTATGCCATTTATAGGTTAATTTTATTGGCTCATGCTAAAGCATCTGTGGTAACAATAACATATGTTTTTATGTATGTTGTTCTACACTTGTTGCAATCGGTTACAAAGTTCTTTGCATACTAAAACAATATTTTAAATGCAGATACTACTCATATCACTATGAATGTTTTTTTAGTACTTAACCACCCTACGGGAAATTTTAACAAACTGCCACCGAACTGGCCCCTTTATATGAAATAGACTGGTCACTTTTACATGGCGTTGTCATAGGAGGGGGAAATTGACCCCTTGTGACATGTCACAAGGCAAATCCTAGGACAGGTTACTGAACTCTCATAAAAAACAAAGTTCAGGGACCTGTCCTGCGATTTGTCTTGTGACATGTCACAAGGGGTCAATTTCCACCTCCTATGACAACGCCATGTAAAAGTGACCAGTCTACTTCATATAAAGGGGCTAGTTCGGTGACAGTTTGTTAAAATTTCCCGTAGGGCAATTACACAGAGATGTTAATTTATTACCAAGAGGGGTTTTCCTAATCAAATAAATTGATATTGAATATAAGTAACTATCCTAAGCGGAACGGAAAAAATTCTGATTTACTGCACTTACTTCATGAACTTATGATATTTTATATAACTTAATTACTTATTGTTTTTATGTTCATTATTTATGTTGCTAAGAAATAAATAAATATCTTATCTTGGGGTGGGTAAGTTTTAAAAAACTAAATCCATAAAAATTTGTCATTCAAAACTATTGTTAAACACTAAGCTCTGGTTATTAAAAAAAAAAAAGTTAGCAGGCAATCATGTAATAGTAATTAATGCAAATGACATATTGGCAGTGATTCATTTGAACTTAAATATTATTTTTTCTCTGTAATTGATATGATTAACTTAAAATATAGAATTTGTTTACGATGGAATTCACAATTTTTGAGAGTTAAATTAATATTTAATGTAAATTTGGCAATTTTCTTTGCGCTAAACTTCAAAAATGATGCTATTTTACTATGATGGCACGTAAACACGTAAAATTTTAATTCCCTCAATGTATTGCAACTGTAAACAAATTCTTTGTTTCAAACTTCAACAAGTTTGTTGTTTAAGTCTTCTGTTTTCCTACTGTATTATTTAGCTCAAACCTAAAAATATGCTTGAATTGTTAAGTTTTTGTTTTAAAAAGTTTATTATTATTTAAAGCTTATAAAGTTTTCTGTTAAGTATAGTTTTCAACCATGGATTATAATAAAAAAAAATTTATGTGGTACAACTCAAGCTGCTTCCAAAAGCTTGTGATTCATATAAATGTTTTATACTTTCCTTTGTTTTTGTTTTAATTAAAGCTTTTTATTTTTTTCTTTAACTTAGTTTTTTCTATTTTTACGTCATACATTTGCAAATTGTGTAATTGATAACACAGAAAAAAAAGAGTTCAAAGATGTTTGTTTTTTTTTTTGTTATTGCTAAAAACCGCAGACCATGAAAATGAAATGATCTCATAAATTTTTGCCAATTAACAGGAAGTGGAGAAAAGTCTTTTTTTATGTAAACTAATAGAAATTAATTCAAAAATTTGCAATCTTTAGGAAATCTTAATTTTGTTGCTTTAATGCTTATTGCAATAATTATAAGATTTTTTTTTTTGTTTTTATTCTTATTTGACTCATCATTAAGTTAATAATTATGCTACCCACGTTTTATATCTTATAGGTATTAGTTTTACATCTACTATTAAAATATTGTTTATTATTTTTATTTAGTTCTAAAGCCTACATATTTGTTTTAATTTATGGAAAATTTTGTATTTGCATTGTTTTTTATTACTTGATTTAATTAGATTTTAATTTCATATCTTCTTGCATCCCAAATGAGCTAGTTGTAAATTGTAAGGCAATGATTTTGAATATTACAATAAAATTAAGAGACAACCTTGAAATCGCATTTCTCTAAAAGGAAACAAATATGCAAATCAATTTTAAGTGACAAGTCATCTTAATGAAGATGAATATTTTGTTTCTATAACAAATCAAAGAATATCGGTTGTTTACTGAGATAAATGATTGTCAAGGAATATAAATATTTTGCCGGCTAACTTATCTCAAAATAACCAGAGCCTGGTGTTTAGCAGTTGCTATTAATGTCAAATTTGTAGGGAATTAACAATGGTTAGTGTGAACCCTTTACTGCATGGCATTATATATTTTTTGACTGTATGCTGCGCCTAACATAAATAACCAAGGCACATATTTTTTTTATTAAATACGATAAAATCACATCTGTATTATAATATTTAGTAGAAAACATTATCAAAATACATTTGGAGATATAGAATTTCTGTAATCAGAAAATTGCTAAAATTAAAAAAATTTGTAACTAAAGAAAGCTAAAAATATAATTTTAATATAACTAAAATTCAAGGATATTAAAGCTTATATATTAGGCCAGGTCGATTTGTGGGGAGGCAAAAAAATCGTTTAATGATCCAAAAATTCCATCACACATACAACCGGAAAATGTAGAGGCTGTTATGGCGACGACATTAGAGAGCCGTGCGAAATTGCCCAGACTTGAAAGCAAAAAAGACTTCAAACAATAATTTTTTATTTTTTCTTTTCTATTACTAAGTTAAATTAATTTTTTCATTTACATATGTTCTGACTAAATAAATTTCTAAGGAGAAAAAATAAATAAAATAATAAAAATAAATAAAATAAATAAAATAAATAAAAAATAATAAAATAAAGTGCCAAAAATGGTAATTTTTTAAAATGTTTGTATGGGGAACCCCCCAGGGGAGTTCCAGGGGGTGTGTCACTGGCATGGGTGGATCGGCGCTCCAAAGTTAGTGGGGGTCGGTCATACATTTGGACTCGATTGGGGCACTCTAAAAGGGTCAAAGTGTGATTTTTCAAAACTTGACCCTACGGGAAAAAAGTCAACAGTTGGGGGGTAGTAGAATTCGTTTTAGAGGTATGGTTCCTTCGGCAAAGTTTCTTATTTTGATCCCTAAAATACGATTTTCCCTGAGCCATGGGCGATTATTAAATCGACCCGCCCTATTATATATGTATATAATTACTTTTTTTTTAATTTATAGATGGCTTATAAAACAAATTTTTCATAAAAATTTTATTTTATAAACATGTTATAAGGTTTTAAAATTATTATGCATAAGCACTTAATAATTTAAAAATTATTTAACAAACTAATCAGTTCCCAGCAAAAAATTTTTAGTATTTTAGAAGCAGTAAAAATACGAAGCGCTTTAAAACGCGCTACAAATTCTGCTTTACAGAGTTGCGGCACTTTATGCGTATACAATACATAAAAAATTTTGCAATTTGATTGTATACCCTGCAAAACTGCCTTAAACGAAGCAAATCGTAAGGAAGTTATTTAAAAAATTATAGTGCTACGCTATTCCCTTTCGACGAAGCAGGTTGTAAGGGAGTAAAATAAAATGTAAGTTATCCAAAGATTAATGCGTACGAAATCTGAGTCATCTCAATCGTGTTTTACCCTTCTTTAGTAGAGTTTAATGTATAGACGCCACATAAACATGAGTCAGTTTGCATTTTAAAGTTGGCAAATGAATGCATTTATTTTCATAAGAAGTCGCGTTTAAATGCGCTCAATGAAAATCACGAATTTACTGCATCTTTTTAGCAGCAAAAAAGCACTTTTTCCAAAAAAAAAAGTGCATGAATTTTTTTGCGGTTAAATGCACTTACGAAAAACCTGAATTTACTGTAATTTCTCAGCAACGCATAATGCGCTTTTTCTCACAAAACAACGTGCTTCCAAGCGGGCCCTTTGTATGGAAAAATCATGCCTTCCGTAAGCAGCTTTGTAAAGGATTAATTTTATTACTTATTTTACAAAGCTGCATCCAGCGAAGCAGGTTTTTTGCTGGGTTATAAGGAGAAAAGAATAAGCTTTTCCAACATATGCTATGGTTTTTTTCGTTATATTTTCGATTATATGGTGAACCGAAAGTTTAACCATTTTTAGTTTATCGATAATAAAAGCATTAAAAGTAAAAGTTTAGAAAAACGCCGAAATAGGTGTCTACTTAGCTTCCATATAATATATTAGAATAAATATACAACTTTAATTAAGATCTGGTGTTTCATGCAGTAAAAGGTTCAGTTTTGTTAATTTGTTCGAATAGTTTCCTACCCATAGGGATTTTCTTTAGCCAAGAAAATTGAAAACTAACTAAAATTAAAATTTGAAAAATATTTTAATTTTTTATTAAAAAATACAAAAATAGTTTTTGCGGATATTCTGTATTTTCATATATTTAGTTGGAATATTGTTCGGCTTCAAGTCCAAAATCTAATATGATGCTATTATATTAGATTTTATGTGTTGTTTCCAAAAGGTTGACCATTTTCATGATATACAATGCAATTGTTTCATGGGCATTACCCCAATCTTCATGCAATAAGAAAATGAAGATTTTAAAACACAACCCGAAATATTACATAACCCAGGTAAAAATCGACATATGTATATGGATCCAAACAGATTTAATGTACATTCGCAATATTTTAGCGTTAAAAACAACCTAAAATACATATTAAATTAATTGAAAACACAATTAAAAAAAGGACTACTGATTTTTCATTATATTCAAACCATTTTGCTATTTATTTTCATTTTTGCTATTTATTTTCAAATAAAAACGAGTAAAAAGGTTAAAGTCGGGCATGCCGACTATACAATACCCTACACCAGTCTGGGTAAAAGCCAACTAATGTCACCAAAATCGATAGGCTGCGTTATTGGGCCAATATAGGTACCAAATTTCATTAAAATATCTTAATATTTACGACTTGCAGCGTATAAACAGTATAATTTTGGTAGGACCCTTATATGGGCACTAAGTCTAAACATGGACCGATGTTCACCAAAATCAATAGGCTGCGTTACTGGGCCAATATAGGTCTGTGTACCAAATTTCATCAAAATATCTTAATATTTGCGACCTGCGTATAAACAATATAATTTTGGTAGGACCCTTATATGGGCACTAGGTCTAAACATGGACCGATGTTCACCAAAATCAATAGGCGTCGTCCTTGGGCCAAAATAGGTCTGTGTACCAAATTTCATCAAAATATCTTAATATTTGCGACCTGCAGCGTATAAACAATATAATTTTGGGGGGACCCTTATATGGGCACTAGGTCTAAACATAGACCGATGTTCACCAAAATGAATAGGCTTCGTCCTTGGGCTGATATAGGTCGGTATACCAAATTTCATCGAAATATCTTAATATTTGCGACCTGCAGTTTGTAACCAAGCCAATTTTGGGGGAACCCTTATATGGGCACTAGGTCTAAGCATGGACCGGTGTTAACCAAAATCAATAGGCTTTGTCCTTGGGCCAACGTAGGTCCGTGTACCAAATTTCATCAAAATATCTTAATATTTGCGACTTGCAGCGTATAAAAAATATAATTTTGGTAGGACCCTTATATGGGCACTAGGTCTAACCATGGACCGATGTTCACCAAAATTAATAGGCTGCGTTATTGGGTTAACATAGGTCTGTCTACCAAATTTCATCAACATATCTTAATATTTACGACCTGCAGCGTATAAACAATATAATTTTGGTAGGACCACTAGGCACTAGGTCTAAACATGGCGTCGTCCTTGGGCCAACATGAGTCGGTGTACCAAGTTTCATCAAAATATCTTAATATTTGCGACCTGTAGAGTGCGCACAAGAATGCATGGACAGACAGACAGACAGACGGACGGACGGACAGACAGACGGACATCGTTAAATCGAAATAAAAAAAATTCTGAGCCGATCGGTATACTATAAGGTGGGTCTAGGACCAATATTTTTTGGTGTTACAAACATCAGCACAAACTTATAATACCCTGACCACATAGTGGTGTAGGGTATAATGACTGAAAAGTCTATTAAAACAATCATCAATTTTTAACTGACAAAAAAAGTGGGTATTTTTTTTGCCGAAAAGTGAAAACATTAACCCTATATGGATCAAGTTTTACAAAATAATAATTTTGATCAAGTGGAAAAAAGATTTTTTTTTATCAATTCCTAGAGATATTTTTTCGAAAATTATGAAAGCTGTTATTATGTAAATTTCCTAGTTGGTCGTTTTTGGCCGAAAGTATAAAAATTAACCCTACATGGATCATGTTACATAAAATAATTATTTTTATCCAGTTGAGATTTTTTTTGGCAAATTTAAAGGCTTATCAATCTCGAGTCATAATTAATATTAAGTTTCATGGGTCTTTTCTGACCCCAGGCCACTAAGGGTTAACGATTTTTGAAACAGATGTAAAGATAATTATAGTCTTAATAAATTTAAGTGATACTTTTCCGAAAACTTTGAAAACGTTGATGAAAACATTAAAATTTTGTTAAATTTTTGACAAAATAAGCAATTTTTGTAAAATGTCCTGGAAAGCAGTCGCTTCAAACACAAACTCGAATTATCATTTTTCCAATTTATTTTTTTTCTTTAATATCAACTATTATGTGGTAGGTACAAATAGCAATCGACGTCTCCAAATTAGGTATTTTAAAAAATCTTTAAAATTAATTAAAAAAACACGTTTTTGCATTTTTATCAAGTTCGTGGGTCATTTTGGATTCCAGGCTAAAGTGGGTTAATAATATCCGATGAAAAAATTATTTTTTTTAGAAATTTAGAATTTTGGGAATTTTTGATAGTAACACACTTTTTTCCAAAATGGGCCTTTTTCGTCCAACTTTCGGCACGCGTTAACGTTTTCAAAAAAAAAAAAATTGATTTCTTCCATTTGGGACCATTTCCAAAAAAACTGGAGGGGGGGGGGGTGTAATGAATAAAAATCGACAAATCGCTATTTTAAGGGACAGTCTAATGGTTCATTAGAGTGTTCCAAGCTGGTATGAAGGAAAATAAATTTTGAGTTTTTGACCGGGCTATCCCCTGGAAATATTTATTTGGATGTAAAACTACGTCCCCCAAAAAATTAGGATAATCGGACATCGTGAAGACGTGCCGCATCGGCCCTGAAGTTTGGAACACAGATTACAAGGGAAAAATATGACTTCTTGTGCATTTTCTCGAAAACATTGATATTTTAACACTAATTCGAATTAAAAACACTAAAGAATCGGATTTAGAGTGAATTTCCATTGTAATAAAGGAATAAAAACGTAAATCGGTTAAAAATCAGCCGAATTATAACAATTTCCCCAGGCAACGGACACATCAGGCCACTTAATCAAGAAATTCGGGTCCAAATTTTAAAATTTATTGAAATAATCTACTACAGCATCATTTTTTTATTCTATAAGTTCCAAGAACTTGAGAAGAATTGTGCTACCTCGTTTTAAATTAGTGCCTTAAAGGTCGGAATTCTTAAGCACTGTTTTCAAATCTACAATTTTAAATTTTTGAAAATTTTTTTAAAGAAATTTTAAAAAATCAACGATTGGACTTTAAGGTCTTATTTAGAACATATTAGAGATTAAAAATTTAAAAAATTGTAGGAATTCCTTTTTTTCGTTTGGCTGCGGCAGAGATTTTCTTTGAGCGAATTTCGAGAAAACAGCGATTTTTAGCATTTATTTAGCTATTAGGCAAGTTTTTCTTTTGTATTCTTTTAATTCCACATGATTTTGGCCGGAATATAACAACGCAAGATAAATACTTCAATTCTGAAAAATAGGGCAAAGTATAAATAAACTAAATTGCCCCTGTGTAAGGTCAGAAGTCAAATTTGAGGAGATTTTAATTTTTTTAAACATATTCCTGAGCTAATATTAATTAAACTTCTTGATATTATTTTTCTAGATCTAAAAGTAAAATTCCCAATTTAATTTTAGAAAATTAACCCTTAAGTGCTGCTGGTGCCTATATGCCCCACTCAAAAAATATTAGCCTAATTTCATCATAGGGTCAAAAAAGCCCTAACAGCACTTAAGGGTTAATTTTCTAAAATTAAAATAAGAATAATATTTTTAGATCTAGAAAAATAATATCAAGAAGTTCCATCAATATCCGCTCAGGAATATCTATTGTATAAGATGTATAAAGAAAAATTAAAATCTCCTCAAATTTGACCTCTGACCTTACACAGGGGCAATTTAGTTTATTTATATTTTGCCTTAATTTCCAGGATTGAAGTATTTAATCTTGTGTTGTTATATTCCGGCCAAAATCATGTGGAATTAAAAGAAGAAAAAGATAAACTTGCTAAAAGCTAAATAAATGGCAAGAATCGATGTTTTCTCGAAATCCGCTCAAAGAAAATCTCTGCCGCAGCCAAATGAAAAAAGGAATTCCTACAATTTTTGTAGTTTTCAATCTCTAATATATTCTGCTGAAAAAGGCGCTTTGGGAAAAGAGGTCCTGAGGCTGAACTATAAGAAATATCGAAAAAGCGCACAAAATCCCACGATTAAATTAAATACTCATATTTTTTTATGGAACCGTCAGCACTAATTGGTTTGACTCAGAAAACATTTGAGAAAAACTTGAGTTAGAAATGGCCTACAGTACTTGTTGCACTCAAAAAAGTTTGACAGTTACTACATGACAGTTGTTTGTGTAGTAAAGAGCAGTTGTTACATTTAACTGGAAAAATACAAAACAATCATTATGTACGTTATGTAATATTTCCGTATGTGTTTAATGCAAAAACTGATGAATGAGATGATGCCCAGGCCTTTTTTAGCCTTGAGGCGAATATGGTTCACATTTTGTGTGCGACTAAGGGTTGTGAATATAAGCGAAAAGTACTGTACATATAATGTAATTATCATCTTTTTGCTTTGTTCCACCTGTCAATATTATATACAAAAATTAAAAAATGTAAGTTTTCCTTATCATTTTTATCTATAACGTTATACAACACTTATTTGTCAACCTT
The DNA here is from genome assembly GCA_949987735.1 of Leucophora obtusa. Lineage (NCBI taxonomy): Eukaryota > Metazoa > Arthropoda > Insecta > Diptera > Anthomyiidae > Leucophora > Leucophora obtusa. The sequence continues at coordinate 228,262,589 of OX465296.1, forward strand.
ATCTCAAATTTCAATAAATTGTCAGTTAATTGGTCTCAATGTATACAAATCTAAGTTAAATATTTAGTTTTTGGAATATCGTTAAAGCATTTAAAACCAATTTGGAGTTCGTGACTTTTGATGACAGTCCTCAAGCACATGTATGTTTCTTAAGTCTTTTGATTTTATGAAAATAATAAATCACTTTTTTCCAAGACTTCCCTCCTATTTATGACTTTTTAGAAAATATAAATGCTACAATTTTGATATAAAAATTTATTTTTATTCGATGGTTTACAATTCTCCTCTTTACATTTTATCTCTTTACGCTAAATTCGTCACATAAAAAGTATCGGTTTAAGCACCTTAAAAACTAATTATAAATTTTTCAATATTAAGTATAAACAAAATATAATAAACATAAATTAATATATTAAACAATCATATTTTTATCAATAATAAACAAAACACTTGTACTAACAACGAAAAATATATAAAAATTGCAATATTCTAGTAATGTCCAGCATAGTGAGAATGACCATCGTATTGAGGAGCAGCAGCATAATTTTGACCACCATAATTGGCATATTGGGGTATATATTCATATTGGCCATTGCTGTAATAACTATCATCATAATCATAGTGAATGGGAGCAGGAGCAATATATTGTTTTTGTACTAGAAAAGAGAGGAGAAAAAAATTAAGAAATAAGAAAAATTCATTTATTATAAATTTAAAGTTTTTTTTCTATTTTAAAACAAAATTGTTTATAAATTAACATAAACTCATAGTTCACAAATTAAGTTATATAATAATTAAGTATGTATAAGAGCCTAGTCTGGGAAAATTTTAGAAAATTACTCAAGCATTGCCATATTGTAAATGAAACAATAAATTATGAACAACATAATGATTGCTTTGTTTAATTACATAGTAAGTAGTAAGTCAAATACTAACTACTGATGTGAAAATGAACTGCCTATTTTTTGTTAAAATAAAACACAACAAGTATCTTTGTTAAATCTGTAACATAGTGATGATATTTGTTGTAATTTTATGCTTAAAAGCAACTGTAGTTCAGTAGATAATATTGTTAATCGTAATTAATATAAAATTTCATAACTATTAAGGAAACATTTTTACAAGCGATTGTTAAAAAACACTAATTCTGCAACTGATTCCACCAAAAGTAATTCCATTGGACTAGTTGCAGAATTCAGTCCACCAAATTTCAATTTAAGGTATAACGTTATAGAACTAGATCCACAACTGGTTCTTTGGAAACCGGCTCAAATTTTGAGCTATAGAATCTATTGCTTTTGGGATAATTTCAAACAAAAATCATCGGTTTTAAAACTGATAGTAGCATAGGCTACAAAGAAAATGCTGCAGTTCTAGGAAATTATCCAATAGGGACGAGTAAATTTTGATGGTTTATGGCGATTATATTGTTTTAGCTTTTGTTTAGTTTCTTGTTATTTTTAAGACAATCACCACAAATCACCACCACAGCGTCTAACAACACATGAAAATGATAAAACTTGGTTAACAATGTAATTTTTAGCGACGATGCCAATTTTTAAATGAACAGGTATATCAAAACAAGGAAAATTTCCGAAATTAGGATTCTACCACTCCACACGAAGTCTACGAAGTATTAAAGCATCCGCAGAAAGTCAGTATTTGGTTTGGATTGTAGCGGCGGTATCATCGGTCTGTACATTTTCGAAAACGATGATGGCATTGCGATCATCGCAATGGAGAGCGCCACCGATCGATGATAAACAATTTCTTTTGGCCAAATTTTACAATATGGATGTAAATAACATGTGGTTATAACAGGACGGTGTTACAAGTGATACAGCTGATGTCACAATGTACATTCTGCACTAGCGATCTAAGGGCATAGTTATTGCACGCAGAGGCGACGTGAACAGCCCACCGAAATCATGCAATTTGGACTTTTTCATGTAAGGTTTCATTAAAATTCAAGTCTATGTCAATAAACCATAAACGAGCTCAGCCTGATCCATGAGTCAGCTTCATCGAAAATTGCACCTGTTAAATCCGCGCCACCTACACTAATAGAAAAAAGTCTGTAAAAAATTTAGTTAAAAATGATGCTGCAGAAAAAACTGCTAAAATTAGCAGATTAATTTTGCTATATATTAGTAATATAGGAACCGCGAAAATAAAACTGTTAAATATACAGAATTTTGAGTTAAATTTTTGTTAATGAGAGATAGCAAATTAGTCTGCTAAAATCAGCACAAAATTTTGCTAAATAATTTGTAGCCTAAAAAAATACAAAAAAATTTTAAATTTTTGAAATTTTTTTTTCCATTTTTTTAAGTGCAAATAAAAATCGAGGCTTTTGACAACAGCAGTTTAAAATTTTTTAGCAAATATTTTTGCTGATTTTAGCAGAATCGACTGCTGTTTGCATTCAACTAAATTTAGCTTATTCTTCTTTTGTTGCCTATCCACAAATTGGATGTTAGCGGTCATGTGATCCTCGACACGATGCTCTCGAAACCTGATCGGTCCGCAGTTAGACCCATGAGTTGGCCCAAATTTTGTACACCGGTCCATGATCTAATATTTCGGAGCCAAGACATTTGTTTTCGTCCGATTCCTCTTCTTCCTTCTATTTTTCCTTGTACTATTAGCTGTAGAAGTTCGTATTTTGGTCCTCTCATAATATGGCCAAAATATGATGTTTTTCTCTTCTTAGTTTGTAATAGCTCTCTTTGCTGACCAATTCTTCTTAGAACCTCGTTGTTGTTTACGCGGTCAGTCCATGATATCTTAAGCATTCTTCTATATGTCCACATTTCAAAACTTTCTATTCTATTCATTTGGTCGACTTTTAACGTCCAGGATTCAAACCCGTATAGAAGAACAGACCATACATAGCACTTAAGGTACCTTAATCGGAGAGGAAGATTAATTTCTCGATTGCATAGAACCATTTTGTACTTCATAAACATATTTCTAGCTATTTCTATTCTGCACTTGAATTCCAAATCGCATTCCCAATTTTCGTTTAACCAAGAACCGAGATATTTAAATTTAGACACTTTCTCGATTGGTAAATCATCAATAGTTATAGGTATCGACGATAATGGGATATTCTTCCGTCTCCGAATAATCATGTATTTGGTTTTCGAAATATTAATTTTCAATCCATATTTTTTGCTGCTTTCATTCACAACATTTATCAAGTATTGTAGGTCTTCGATTTTATCAGCTATAATAGTAGTATCATCGGCATATCGAATGTTATTGATGTATACACCGTTTCCCTTGACACCCATTTCCAGTCCATCGGGAGCATCTTGAAAAATGACTTCGGCGTAAATATTTAAAAGAAGGGGAGATAAAATACATCCTTGTCTAACACCTGTTTGAATTGCAATAGTCCCTGTTACTCCCTGTTTTGTTCTGATATTGGCTTGTTGCCAGTATAAACTTTTTATGCATAATTTTGTTTTATCGTCTATGCCTAAGTTGTTTAATATTTCCAAAAGTTTATGATGTTGTACTTTATCGAAAGCTTTTTCGTAGTCTATAAAGCATAAATAAATATCTTTATGAACATCACGGCAATTTTTAGCTTATAAATAGTAAAAATTTTGTAGATATAGCTAGATAGACCAGTTTATTTTTGCTATAATATTTAGCACTACTAATATTTAGCAAAATTTTCTGCAGATTTTACAGTACAATTTTTTATTTTCAATTAACTAAAAGTTAACTTAAATATAACTAAAATTTTTAAATTTAACAGTTTTAATTTTGCTGTTCTTATTTTACTAGTACGTAGCAAAAAAAATCTGCTAATTTCAGCGGTTTTTCTGTAGCAAAATTATCAACTAATTTTTAGTAACTTTTTCTGCTATTTTTACAGATTTATTTCTATGAGTGCAGCAAAGCAGCGGTGGCCATATTCCACAAATAATTTCATTGGTAGCCTTTTCAAATAGTCCTCCAAAATATAGCTAAGGAAAGACTACAAATGATAATTGATAAATTGTAGAGAAATCTAATTTATTCTAAAACCTCTCTTGCCCTCTACCCTTTGTCTCTTAAAAACTATGCAAATAAGCTTAAAATCATTAGATGACAAATAAAGTATTGCAACAAAGTATTTATGAATAGATTAAAACTATCAGTAAAGTTTTTGCCAGTAATGAAGCTTAACCAACAAAAAATAGTTAAATTTTCTATGGTTGTTTAAACCTGCAATATAACGAATTAGTTCTTTGTTATTGTAACAATGAAAATAATGCAAACAAAAAAACTAACTAATAATAATTAAATGTTTTGTTAAAATTCACTTTAAAGTAATAGAAAAAATCGTAAAGAAATATAGAGCAAGTAAACAAAGAAATAACTTTATGATACTATAAAGAAGAATATTGAATATTTTTTTGCATTGTGGTGCAAAATAAATTGGTTTAATAAATACGCATTTAACAAAGAAGCAGAAATTGATTTTTAAACAAAAGATTTAAGAAGGAAACTTTGTTTAATAAAAAATTTACAATATAAAAAAATGTATTAACAGAAGAATGAGAAAATGTTTATGGATACATATGGGTGAAATCAAAAAATGTGATAAATTTTTGGGCCAAATTTGTGAGAAGCAAAAAGTGTTAATATTTCGGTTTTTTCTTAATGGAATCAGTAAGTTTAGTCATTATAAACCTAATTGCAAAAATCTCTTCTACAAGTTGTCTCAATAACTTTTTTTGCACAATTTTAATTTTTTTTTGTTGTAACGGAGTTTACACTTCTGCAAGCAAAAGATATAACAAAAAAAAAATTGCGAACGAATGTTCTTCAATTTATTTATTTTTCGTATTTGGGTTTTCAACTTGCTTTCCAATGATATATAATTTGTGTTTATCAAATTGGCGGTTTCGCGAATAAAAATACAATTCATTCCGCGAAAAAAATTTTTATTTAAAAAAAAAAAATAATATATTAAAAACATAACATTTCAAGATCAAAAAATTCTTAAATTGTGTGAAACAAATTTAATTTGTCAAACTAATGTCAGTAATGACTCGAAATATCGTTTCAAAACCAATGAAATGCAAAATCAATCGTTTTTCGCTCCAGCAGCTTAGGGTAAAAAACTGATAAATTTTTTTGATTTGACGCAAAATTATTAGTTGAATTGTCTTTTGACGCATAAATATTAGTTGAATCACCTCTATTTATGGTTATTTTAAAATATTTTAAACATTTATCTACATTTATTTGTATGAAAACTGATGCAAACAATTGTGGTTACGGAGTTTACATTTGGTTACTTTTTTCGTTTTCTTTCAGAAACGCTTTGTCAGAATTTTTTTTCCGAAACAAAATTGCATGATGCCTACAAGGTGAATCCAAATATGACATTGTTTTTCTTACTCGTTAAATAGTTTGGTGTAAAAATTAGGAACGGAGTTTACAATATTTTTTCAGATCTTATTAAAAACATCCTTTTTCATCTCGAGAATGTTACATGCTGCAGAAAAGCTTCAAGTATGTTATACTGGATGATTACTTACAGTCCAACGATCATTTGAGTATAAATAACATTATACTTTTCGGAATATAAATAATAGATAACTCCAAAATTCTGGTATATGAATTTTTATCAAAAATTATGACGAAAAATCGTTACAGAGTTGAAGTCGTGATAGCTGAGATATATGAAAAAGTTTGTAAAATGTATTAATTTTTATTAAAAACGGCACTTTTCCTCTTCATAAAAATAATTACAGTTAGCGTTTAGCTTTATTGGTTATTAAAATGTAAGCTATTAAAGTTAAAAAACCTTATGAGTTACTTGTTACGGAGTTTACATTTGGCCTATGAAATTGGTCACAAATTTTATGTATTAACCAAAAATTGGTCAGATTGTTATAAATTTTATAAAACAGGTGACAATGCGCTGATATATATCGAAATATGTAACTCAAATGTAATCCATGCATTAAAAATTAGGTGGTTACACGGTTTTTATCACATTTTTTGATATCACCCATATATAAATATTTATCATCCCAATCAAAAGACTTAAGCAACAAACTTGCTTAGAATAAATTAAATTATTTACACGTAAAGGCTAAATAAATAACATTTTACTTAATTAATTTTATATTGAATTTAAAATAAATCCTTAAAGAAATTCTAATTAAAGGTTTTCCATAAATCAAATTAATTATTCTGCTTTCATTCAATGAAAAACAGAACTTGTTTGTTCGAACTTTATTCACAAATTAGTGAGGGCAGATATTATTCAGCCTGTAGTTCGATGTTTTTATTTTTTATTTATTTAAATAAAAACCGTGCATATTAGTTTTCAAAATTTAAAAAACAGCTATCTATCCTGTTTGCAAGAACAAAATTTTGAAAATTAATATGCACGGTTTTTATCTAAATAAATACAAAATAAAAACATCGAACTAGAGGCTGAATAATATCTGCCCTCACTAGTTTTCCATAAATTTTACATATTTCAATAAAAAGATTCTTCTATTAAATAAATAATCATAATTCTATAAAAATTTCAATAAAATATTCATAATTCAATAACCTTTTGCAAAATATTATTTAATAAACATCTTAAAATCAGGTTAATTATATTCTAAACAAAAATTTTCTCATTCATATTAAATTTACAACAATAAACAAAAAAAAAAACAAACTTTGTTGGAAAATATATATTACACAGAAACAAAAGTGAACAAAGTATTGTTTTTTTTTTTGTTTCTTTACATTATTATTACATTTGCAAAATATTATGTTATAGATAATAGTGATGATTTTCATTCAAAGACTTTAAACAATTTTGCTTACTATGCAAATCTATAACAACATTTTCTCACTTGCACTACACTAAAAGTGCTAACTAAAGAAAAACTGAAGAAGCTAAACTTGTAAATTATGCACATTGAGACATAATTATTGTGTGAATATTTCTATTTTCTTAATATACACACAAAAAGTATAACAATTTTTTTCTTCTTACACTAATGATTAGTCATACAACATACATGTAATCTATGGATTACACATGCTGTTTTTATGAAAAACAATGATATACGCAGGTTGTTTGTTAAACGCTTGGTCCAACTTAGAAATAGAGGTTTTTGAAAAAAAGTTAAATATGAAATTGTATAAAATAAATGAATGTTTCTTTAGTTTGACTATAGATCATAACATTTCTTACAATTTGTTAAATACGTTTCAGATTTTAGCATATTTAATTCCTTTAATGCAATTAATGTATATCCCGATAAAATAAAATAAAATTAAAAAAAATACAAACAATATATTTAAGTGCTTATGCATTATAATTTGAAAATCTTATAAGTGGTTTATAAAATTAATTTTGTATGGGAAATTTGTTTTATAAGTCACTTATAATTATTTAATTATATATTTTAAAAAAAGACATTTGAAAAATTACATTTTTATTTGAAATTTTTATATTTTCATAAAATTTAATAGAAATTAATAGGAAATTAAAAAAAAATCTAAATCGCTTCAAAAATTGGGTGGAAAAAATAAAAAAAAAATAAAAAATTTTACAATAAAAACAACCAGTTAATAATTTTTTTCCATCTATCAGGATTCGAACCCGCAACCCTCTGATTTCTGTGCCAACACGTTCCCATGCAAGCCCCATACAAAATATTAACTTCTTATCACCCATGAAAAAGATCTTCTGACTTACATATATTGGAGCTTTAGATGTTGTTTAAAACCCCTTCCTAAGGGAATAATTCTTCGTGATGTAATGAAGCAAGTGATTCGTTTAGAAATCATTCCATTTATTTTTGCTGGGAAGTATCTTGTGAAGCATTACTTCTAATCTGTTTTGCTGGGTATACGCTGTTTACTCTTCTTTGACCACTGTTAAACATAGATGGATCAGCTTATAAAGGAAATAGCGAACACTTAGACAAGAGAAGAATTTTTAATTTTTTTTTCTTAATTTATTCTTTTATTAAAACAAAATGTTTCTGAAAAAAATATGATTTTTTCATTATTTATAACTGGTTGTTTTAGGCATTGAACAAAGCCAGTTGAAAAAAATTTCATTGGCATTGATCAGTTTTAATGCCAAAAAATTTCGTCAATTAATTGGATGGTTGTTAGTCCCAAGTATGTGGAAATGACCCTTGTGAGTTTGAAGCACACTCAAACAAGTTTGACATTTACTATATGACATTTGTTTTTGTAGTAACGAGTAGCTGTTGTTTTAACTGTAATTACGGTTGTTTTCCTATGGAAAAATACAAAATAACTTTTATGGCAGTTACTTAAGAAAATAACTAACGAAAGTGACTGTAATTTCGTAACAGTTGTTTAAATCGGTTATTTTTAATGTCATTATAAACAACTACCAAAACAGTATTTAAAAACGAGTAAAAAGGTTAAAGTCGGGCATGCCGACTATACAATACCCTACACCAGTCTGGTTAAAAGCCAACTAATGTTTGGATCCGAAATTCGAATGGGTTAAAATGGGGCTTGTGTCAAAATTTTCTATAATGTGAGTCAGCGCACCATTTTTCATTTCATTAAAATATTAAAATATCTTTATATTTGCGACCTGCAGCGTATAAACAGTATAATTTTGTTAGGACCCTTATATGGGCACTAGGTCTAAACATGGACCGATTTTAACCATTTTAACGATTTTTAGGCGTCGTCCTTGGGCCGACATAAGTCGGTGTACCAAGTTTCATCAAAATATCTTAATATTTGCGACAGACAGGCGGACGGACGGACAGACAGACGGACAGACAGACAGACGGACAGACAGACGGACATCGTTAAATCGATATAAAAAAAAATTCTGAGCCGATCGGTATACTATAAGGTGGGTCTAGGACCAATATTTTTTGGTGTTACAAACATCAGCACAAACTTATAATACCCTGACCACATAGTAGGTGTAGGGTATAAATAGTAAAAATGTGTTTTGTTATTAAAATATACCTTTATAATACCAAAAGAATTAACTGTAAAATCACAGTAGATTTTACCCATTTTGTCAGTTGTGTTAAAATTTTTAGTTTTTTTTTTGCTTTTTGTTAGTTTTTTTTTTGTTTAGTTTAACTGCATTTGTTAGTTGTTTTTCAACAGTTAAAAATAACAAAATATTTAGTTATTTTAGAGGCTTTGACACCTTTTTAACTGCATATACCCTTCAGTAGATTCTACCGAAAACCTTTTTTTTAAGTTATTCAGGTTAAACTAAGGCAATTTTAAGAAATTATTTAAAGCAAATAGTGCTCATTCTCTACAACCTACTTCCAAATTTGACTCAGTTTCTTTCGGTTCATTTCTACAGCTTGTTCCAGATCGGCAGGTTCGAAGAATTTTAAAAATATTTTTGGTCTTTCCTTATTTTTTATTCTTTGGCATAAAATTGTGCAATGAGTCTTGCAAATTCATATAGTAAAACCCGACATTTAACTGACAGATTAACTTATGGACGCCTGATCAGCCAGACTTTTGACTTATTTCAAAGCCAACAAAAAATTAAAAATCTAAAAAATTAACGATTGCAATTTTGGATTTAATGTCTTGCCGATATCTACGCAACGTAAACTAATAGAAAAAGTCTGTAAAAATTTCAGCTAAAACTACCAAAAATGTATGAAAGACGACCTTGCAAAAAAACTGCTAAAATTAGCAGATTATTTTTGTTGAATATTTGTAAGATAGTTTTTTTTTTAGATTTTTTTTAATGTAAATAAAAATTGAGCTTTCTGAATTCAGCAGTTTTTTAATTTTTTAGTAAAAATTTCTGATGATTTTAGCAGAATATACTGCTATTTTCATTCAACTAAATTTACTTTAAAAATAACAAACAATTTGTATATAGATCTAACAATGTGATTTTGCTATTTATAGTCTACTAATATTCAGGAAAATTTCCTGCAGATTTTGCAGTTTAATTTGTTGTTTTCAGTTCACTAAAAATTAACTTAAATATTACTAAAATTCTGTAAATTTAACAGTTTTATTTTTGCAGTTCTTACTACTCATGGGAAATAAATAACAAATTATATTATAAAATTGCCGAAAATTTTGCTAAATATTTTTACACTAAAAATAGCAAAAATCAACTGTTACTTCTACAAAATTTTTGTTATTTTGAAGCTAAATTTAGTTGAATGCTATCCTGTTTAGTTTAGTCTTTCCTGATAAAATCAGCAGAAATATTTACTAAAAAACTTTTAAACAGCTGATTTCAGAAAGCTAGATTTTTTTTGTGATTTTTTAGCTTAATAATTATTTAACAAAATTTTTTGCTGATTTTAGCGGATTAAGTTGTTATTTGCTTTTAACAATAATTTAACACAAATATATCAAAAATCCTGTATATTTAACACTTTTGTTTTTGCTGATCTTATTTCCTATATTATTCAGAAAAAAGATCTGCTAATTTCAATGGTTTTATCTGCAAGATAATTTGTTAATAAATTTTTGTAGCTTTTTCTGCTATTTTTATATATTTGTTTCTATGGGGGGTGTAAGTATATTTTGTATTAATATAAAAACTATTAACATAGTAACGAGTAGTCAAAAGTATCGGTTGTAATTAGAAAGTGTCTTGCATAGTAAAACTACATCTTGGGATATATGGGTTCGCGAAAAAATGTCTGGGATTGAGCACTCAATACTCAATACTTTTACAACACGAATTAAACGATTCTTCATCGCACTGTGTGTGTGGCTTTTAAAGTGAAGTTTTTGTTAATCTGTTAATCTTACATTTTATGTAAGAGATTCTTTATTCGGTTAAATTTTCTTAAATGAAATTCTCCTCTTGAAAAAAAAATTTTTTTTTCCAAAATGAGAAAAATGCGTAGACTAGTTTTAAATTTCATAATTATTTTTTGTAAATCAAATCTATATCACATATTTACTTATATGAATTAATTGCTTTGTGCTTTATTGAAATAATTTTGAATTTCTTGCATTTGGAAATTTGTGCATGTCAGACGCTGCATTTTAGTTCACAAGTTTTAAAGACGATTTGTATTAAAAGTGTATATTAGACAAAAGAATAAACTTTACCATTAAATGCAGCATAGCTAAGTTATTTATGTATATAAAATTGATGATCAGAACTACATGTGTATGTCATATTGTGTTATTTTGCCCACAATTTAGATATATAAAAAATACGAGATTAACCATAAAAATTTTGTTCTGACCATCAATTTTATATGCTTAAACCATGCTGAATTCAAACTTAAGCCATGCTGAATTCATTGATTAAGTTTGTTTTTGTAAATTGGGTAATTTTTTTTGCAAACTATTTTTAAAGCTTGTGAATTTAAATTCAGCTTTTTATACACACAAATTCCTAACAAGGGAATTCCCCTAACACATATATGAGTACGCAGATTTGAATAAAACTAGGATATGTAATAGAGAATTTAATTTCGAGATTGATTTCTTATTACTTTAGCAATATTTCCGATATTTAGTTGGTAAAACCGGTTTTAGAAAAAACTTTTAAAATTTTCAGTTCGGATCCATGATGAAAATTTTCGAAATTCGAAAAAATCGGCATAAAAACTAACAAGAGAACTACACAACACGCCGATTTGGATGAAACTTATATACGTTGCAGAAGACAAAAATCTAATCTGTTTTTGCTAGGTGCCATCTCGAAGGTTTAAGGCTTCAGGAGTGTGGTCAAAAATCATCCTATTTATGCTTTTTTTGATTTTTGTGACATTGCTTCAAAAGGAACTTCAGACAAGTAGTGTATCCATGGAAAGATATTATTTTGTTTTGTAAAAATTTTAATTAGTTTTGTTGTTGAAAAAAAACTTGCTAATTTTATGGTATTTTATATGGAGAGCTGTGTCGCTGGGACCTCCTAATTTACATATCCCAGTGTAGAAAATTATTACCACATATGTGGTTATGTAACTACATTCTTGGTAATGGTAACTAAGTAGTTAGTTTTGTTATTACATTTCTTATTACCTTAATATGGCGATGTCGCGAAACATAATGAGTTATGGTTACACACCAGCATACGAAAAATCAAAAAATATATCGTTACCTATGTGCTTACCAGTACTGACAAAAATAATGAGTCTAAAAATAGATTTTCAAAAAAATTAATTGTATAAAAAAAAAATATTTTTTATTGTATTTTTTTTTTAAATAAAATTTGCTGGTGCGGGAATCGAACCTGGATCTACAGATTGCCAGCCAATAGCTCTACCATCTGAGCTATATCGACATGTAATATTTAAAAGATAAAAACATAATTGACCTGCTGCTCACAAGTAAGCTTACTTGCCAACATAAAAACAATCAAAAAATATGTGGTTACATATATCCTTACCAGTGTTTAAAAAATATTGAGTCTAAAAATAGATTTCAAAAAATTTTCAAAAAAATCTATAAAATAATTTTCTATTTGAAATAATGATAAAAATAAGTCAATATCAGTAACTCATTATTATATGTTTTAAAATAATGAAGAAGGTAAGTGGGTGTCATTACTGGTAGTCCAAAAAATAATGATATGTTATTACCGTTTCTGGGATGTTAATACCTATTAAGTTTAAGTGAACCCAATTTTTTATGTTTTCGTTATTCGGTCTTTTTTGGCTTGGTTCGTGTTTTTCCCGAAGGACCCATTTTATGAGATTTATGAGAGCTGGTTGAACAAAATATGGGCAATATTAAGAGTACAATAAATTTATGTACACTCATAGAAATAAATCTGTAGAAATAGCAGAAAAAGCTATTAAAAATTAGTTAAAAATGATGCTGCAGAAAAAACTGTTGAATAAGCAGATTTGTTTTGCTAAATACTAGTAAAATAAGAACAGCAAAAATAAAACTGTTAAATTTACAGAATTTTAGTTATATTTAAGATAATTTTTGGTAATAGAAAATGGCAAATTGTTATGTAAAATCTACAGAAAATTTTGCTAAATATTAGTAGACTGAAAATAGCAAAAACAAACTGTTACATCTAAAAAAATGTTTGTTATTTTTAAGCTAAATTTAGTTGAATGTAAACAGCAGTCCATCCTGTTAAGTAACAGAAATATTTACTAAGAAAATTTAAAATAGCTGTTTTCAAAAGGCTCGATTTTATTTGAATTAAAAAAAAATGGAAAAAAAACTTCGTAAATTTTAATTTTTTTGTGATTTTTTAGGCTACTAATTATTTAGCAAAATTTTCTGCTGATTTTAGCAGGTTAATTTGTTGTTTTCTATTAACAAAAATTTATTTCAAATATAACTAACATTCTGTATATTTAACAGTTTTATTTTTGCTGTTCTTATGAATGAACCTAAATTAATTAGAGCTTGTAAAATAATTTTGAAATAAATCGACTAAATTTATAAGTCCACATATTACTGGCATAAATTAATCACGATAAACTCTAAACGCTATCTTTTGAATACAAAATGTTTGCTTAATTGTAAAAAATATGGTTTATAACTCATCTTCTAAATTTACGGGGTATTCAACCCCTTTGATGGATATTCCAAAGCGGGCGCAAATCAGGGTACGATAGTAATTTTTTCTGCTTGCTGCCGGTAACTTTGGATTTGCGCAGTTTAGTGCAACCAAAAACACTGCCTAATATAATGTTAGTATAATTGTGTCCAATTTTTAGGACAGTTTTGATATTTTTTTTATGGAAATCCACATCAAATCGAGTATTTCTACGCGTAATTCGAAAATTGGAAACTTATTTATATAACAGGTACTGCGTAAATCGATGGTTACCCATTTCTTCCATACACTTTATTGAAAAAACTTAGTTCATGTTTTTGCTAAATGAGCAAAAAAATAAATAAATAAAAAAAACTTATTTTATTTTAACAACTTTACAACAACAAACACACAGACACAATAATTATTAATTATATTAATTATTATTAATATTATTATTATATTAATTATTATTCATAAATTTTAATAGATCAAAAAAATTTTTAATAATCTTGTGACATATAATCTCCTTCATAAACTGTTTTATCTACACCTTCGTCATATTGCTCATTATAATGAACATTACCACCATCATAATCATTTTCATCGGGACGAAATTTAAGCATTTGACCGTTATAGTAGTTGGCTTGACGTCTAAATAACTTTATCATACGATATGTGTCAATGCCTGCATCTTTGATTTCAAATGTGGGAAAAATTGCATACAAAATATATGAAAAAAAAGAAGAAAGAAACAAAAAAGACAATGCAGTTTTTTTGCGAAGTTGTTAATTGGCGTTTTTTTTTCGAAATAATTAACATACATTGTGGCTAAACATATTGCTAATTCTACAGGGGAAGGTGTTTTATAGAGGGAAGTTAAGGGGGTCTTTTAAAAGTGCTTAAAGGCAAAAGGTGACACAGCCAACTACTATTTGCGATAATTTCTAAAACTTTAAGATTTATTGAGAAGGTGCTTATTGCAGGTGATGTTATTGCTAATAATTCCTATTTTAAGTTTCCTATTACAACTTACCATAAGGAGCTGGTGAGGCTACTACCACTGGTGCTGGTTGTATATGTTTTACCACTGGCTGATAAGCCACCACTGGTTTGGGTGCCACTACCACAGATTTAGCCACCGCATGTACGGTGGGTCCCGATTTTGTTACTACAGCATTGAAACCATTTATAGAATCGGCAGTATAGTCTACTGTACGTATAGAGCCATCTGGTTCAACTAATGAATATTGACCTAGACATGACATAACAAGATATGAATATTATTGTATGTGAATAGATATGTTATTACTTACCTCTGACTACATCACCATCACGAGTTTCATGCTGAGATTTAACATCACCAGTTGTATGATCAGCTACACCATAATTAAAAGCATATTTTGGATGATCCTAAAAGAAAAGAAATGTAGTTCCAAATGAAGGAGGATTTTTTATAAACATTTTATGAGAACACATCAATGGAATAAATTGTAAAATTTATTGAAGGCGTATGAGTATTATTATAAAATATTGCTCATACGTCTAAGTGTTTAGGATAAATAATTGAACATAAATGGATATTTTTTTTTTAATTTAAATTTATTCAGCATTTTATGACACAAAGAAAGATTTAATATAAATAATCGAAAAATAACAATTCTATCATCCACCGTTTTTATATGAGCTTCTCTATTCTAATAATAATAATTTCATTGCCATTGATATAAAGGCAATGTTAAAGAATAGGGTATTTTATCGATTAATAGTTATTCGATTAATCGAAAAATTTTGCTTAAAAATTGTTCGAATAATTTAAAATGGCCAAATTTCGAATATGGAATAGTTCGAATAATTTAATACGATTAAATAATCAATTAATCGAAATTGGCAAAAATTTACAAAAATATTTAAAACGAGTTAAAAGGTTAAAGGGCATGCTATGCAATACCCTACACCAGTCTGGGAAAAAGCCAACTAATGTTTGGATCCGAAATTCGAATGGGTTAAAATGGGGCTTGTGTCAAAATTTTCTATAATGTGAGTCAGCGCACCAAATTTCATTAAAATATCTTAATATTTGCGACCTGCAGTTTGTAACCAAGCCAATTTTGGGGGGACCCTTATATGGGCACTAGGTCTAAACATGGACCGACGTTCACCAAAATCAATAGGCTGCGTTATTGGGTTAACGTAGGTCTGTCTACCAAATTTCATCAACATATCTTAATATTTACGACCTGCAGCGTATAAACAATATAATTTTGGTAGGACCACTAGGCACTAGGTCTAAACATGGCGTCGTCCTTGGGCCAACATAAGTCGATGTACCAAGTTTCATCAAAATATCTTAATATTTGCGACCTGTAGAGTGCGCACAAGAATACATGGACAGACAGACAGACGGACGGACGGACATCGTTAAATCGAAATAAAAAAAAATTCTGAGCCGATCGGTAAGGTGGGTCTAGGACCAATAGTTTTTGGTGTTACAAACATCAGCACAAACTTATAATACCCTGACCACATAGTGGTGTAGGGTATAAAAATTTACATAATTTTATTAAAGTAAGTATGCTAAAATTTTGAGGCCCTATGCTCCTTATGGGAACGTCGGAAATATATATATATATATAAGAACTCTAAAATCTTGTTTAAGAATTTGTGAAAAATTATTTGGTGTAGGCTTGTATCAACCCAGATTTCATTCTGCCCTAAGAAAATCATCAGGGGACAACTTTTTATAATTAATAGAAATATTTATTAGCTTAATGAGTATTATTTTTGTTTGGTTTTAAATCAAATATGAAAAATATATTAAACTCAATGAGAATTTTTTATTTTCCTCTAGGAGCCTTAAGAGACATCTTAAATATGAAAGAAAACTAAAAGCAACAAAACATTTTAACAGTTTGCTTTGTCATCTTCCAAAATACTAATCTGTTGTTTTGACAGATCTAGCTATGTAGTTGTATGTATTTAAGTATAATAAAATTTATAATTATTTTTTTACAATTTTTTGAAAATTACCCAGTGAAAAGAGAAATTATGACTGAAACAAATTAATAATTTGTTTTAAAATCCCTGATGATGGTCAACAAAGCTGATATAAATATATCGGAGCCAACATTGATATATAAATATCAAGGTTGGCAACCGAAACGAATAACGGTATAGGTATCGGTATTGGTATCGATTTTTTATTTGTTTCGGTATCGGTATCGGTAACGGTATTTAAATCATTTCGGTATCGGTATAACCGATACCGAAACATTAATACCGGTATATACCGGTATTATTGAAAAAATTTACAAAAATATAAAAAAACGTTCTTAATTATAAAAAAAACTCAATTTTATTAAATTTTTATAAAGGATAAGTATTTAAGTTATTAAAAATTTCTAACAACGGAAGTACTTCAGCCTAAACACTCCGATTTTGATGAAATTTGGATATGTGATTGAGAAAAAAATCTAAGATCGACCTGTCTCAGCTTATCGGCCACCTCGGAAATTTAAGGGTCCAAAAAGGGGTTCAAAAATGGGTCCTTTTTAGGTTTTTTTGCTTTTTAAGATATTTCGACCAAAGGAACCATGTGCAAGTGTGGTATTGTTGGAAAGCAATTTTTGAGGGCTTTTTTGGTACTTTTTTGCTCTTTCGAATTAGCTGTTTTAAAATTTTAAAAAATTTTGGGTACTTTATATGGAGAACTATATTGCTAAGGCTGCTGAATTCATATATATTATTCCTTATTAAATTTAAGCGGAGCGTGTTTTTGCGTTTTTCGATATTCGCACTACATCAGGTTTGCCAAAATTTTCCCCGAAACACCTTTTTTGGTACATTTTTAAAGAATTTAGGCCTCTTTCTGTGCTAAACATAGGAAATATGTACATCAAACTTCATATTTTGATGGATATATTAATCCTGTGATATACTCTTTTTTAATTTCGTAAATTTGAAATATGCTCCCATACAAAAAGTTTAAAAAACATGCGTTTTTTACATACTCCGTCTTTTTTATATAAAAATTTACTTATTTCCACATTAGATCATTTATTTTTTTATAAGCTTTCCAGTGATGTATAACATGATATATATATAACCGGCGTTAAATAAAATAAGGGAATAAAGGCATTTAAGTTAGCTCTCTTACAAAAAAGTACCAAGGTTATTTTGCAGAATATAGGCCCTATATTAGAGTGTTTTTTGTTTGTTTTTGATTTTCGGAACACAAGTTGATTCACTACAAAGATTTTATATTTGTATTGATATCATATAATAAAATAAAAAAAAATAAGTTTATAAAATTAATAAAAGGATTCTCTAAAAGAAACTGTAAATTCAATTAAAGGTTTAAGAAACCAGTTTATATATTAAATTATATTTACTAAATTTGTCACAAGTTAGAGAATATTTATGAAGTTAAATAAATTAAAAACAATATTGCCAATGCAAACTAAAGGCTGATAACCGCACTTTGAATTTATAACACGATTTTCTATTAACAATGGATAATAAAGTTTAATTGTTTAACAATTTTATATTAAAAAAATTTGTATTTTTGCTAAAAACGTGAAAAAAACAATTTTTTAAAACCGATTCCATACCGGTACGATACCGGTATTAAGGGAAAAGGTTTTTAAATACCGGTATTTTTTGAAATCAAGAATTTCGGTATTGGTATCGGTATCGGTTGTCAATTTGAAAGGGTTTTGAAACGGATAACGGTATTATAACGGTATCGGTTGCCAACCTTGATAAATATTTAAAGAAAATTAAAAAAAAAAATTGCGCTTTTATTTTTTTATTTAACAAAGAGAATTTTTCGAAAACCAATGACCTTAAGCCGAACCTAATAGTAATTAATGCTCAATGTTATAAAGCTTGTTTAGTGAGCACTCTGCATTCATAATATCCTTTAGCAAATAAAATAAATGGATGGATTAAATTCTCAACAGAATTTTTCCCTACATTCATTTACATTTTTTATGTGTTCAATGCATACGAAAGGGATACAAATTAATATACGACTTGTTTTACTATCCTTTAACTCATTAAAGATATTACAGTAAGAGGGTTAAAATGTTCCATAAAAATATTCCGCGTAGTGTTTTACATAAGTTCGCTGAACACATCCTATACCTAAAATGGAAGATTCCCATGGTTTCTCCCTAGAATCCAGATTTGTGGGACATTTGAACACCAATTTGTAAAGTGCCAAAAATGGTGATTTTTTGAAATGTTTGTATGGGGAACCCCCCAGGGGGTTCCAGAGGTTGTGCCACTGGCGTGGATGGGTCGGCTCTCCAAAGTTAGTGGGGGTCGGTCATACATTTGGACTCGATTGGGGCACTCTAAATGGGTCAAAGTGGGATTTTTCAAAATTTGATCCAACGGGTCAAAAGTTGGGACATCAGAATTTGTTTTAGAGGTATGGTTTCTCGGGCAAAGTTTCTTATTTTGATCCCTAGAATACGATTTTCCTTGTCACTTGAGCGATTTTTTTGCCTCCCTACAAATCGACCCGCCCTAGTATGTATAGTTGATCTTTTAGTTGGTAAATTAATGTTTTTTAGTTTAATTTAAGATCGTAACTTTCTGTTTAAATTATTTTTTTTTCTTTTCTCAAATTAAAGAAAGATGAAACAATTTTGAGAAGTAAATTACAAAGAATAAAAAATTTGAAAAGAATTCGAGAAGGCCACCAAGACAGAATACGTATTTTCGGCTTTCGCTACAAAGCCATCATCAGTGTCATTTGCCTTGATTTTGTTAAACATTGATAATCGTCTACTTATCTGAAAGTTGCAAGCAAATCGAATAAGTATCTTAACAACTCAACAATAATTTAAACAGAAAGTGATATGAATTTATGATCTAAAATCAAACTAAAAAACATTACATAAGAAATTTTAGAGAAAAAAATTGTCTTTTTTCTAAAAGTTAAATTTTGCGAATATTTCAAAAAGTAGAGCTAATATTAAAATTTGGTGTTCACATTCCTAAAAAGTAAATTATAATCTCCAAAGGGTTTTTCGTAATTTTTTTTATAATTCAATTAAAAATTTAGCCTTCTGAGATCAGCAGTTTACTATTTTTTTTAGCAAATATTTCTGTTGATATTTAGCAACATTTTTTGCACATTTTATAGTATAATTTTCTGTAAACTTAACAGTATCATTTTTCTGTTATTTATTTTACTAATATTTAGCAAAAAATTCTGCTAATTTCACCAGTTTTTTCTGCAAGGTAATTTTTAACAAATTTTTAGTATTTCGCCTTTTTTGCTATTTTTAGACGATAATATTTATTAGTTGAACTACCGCGAATGAACAAAATTTCAGTAACATTTACTGGTAATGAAATATTTTGAATTAGGAGAGTTACCAATGAGAACAAACCGGAATTGAAAAAAGGGTAAAAAATGGGATCGCAAACTCACTTTTTCCTATGAAAATATGTCTAAAATTTACGAAATTTAGATTTATTTGCAAACATCATTATAGTATTCGAGAAAATAAAAATGTTCATGACCATATTGCCCATATTATGGACCCAGAGTTCCAACTATTTTAATTTGAAATTTTAGTGAAAAAAGCGCTGTGTTAAAATTGTCGTAAAGCCGAATGATAACGAATTTCGAAAAGGGCTCAGACACAACCTTGATTAAATTAAATAAGCATTATTATTTTTATACAAATTTTAACTAAAATAAACAAAATTTTTCCATACAAATGCGCTATTAAAAAAAAATTATAACTAAATAACAAAAAAAGTTGGACCTATTCGAGCGTGTTTTGTATACCAATTTGTCAATTTTTCTTCGAAATTATAAAAAATAAATTCAAAAACGTAGAAGTTGATCATTTGTGACCCAACTTTTTAATTAGTTTTTCTTCTCTATCACATATCCGAATCTCCTTAGGATCGGAGAGAACTCATTGGGTTACCTTCATTTGAAGTTTACTAATCCCATGTATGATTGTAGGAAATAAGTATTTACTGAAATTAACGTGTATAAAAATTAATTGATAAGTAATAACGTTTTGATTTGATAAGCTAGGAATTAATTTAATTTATAATTAATTCAATTTAAGCATTATTTCGGTTAACTTCAATATTCGATTACTAATTTAATTGAATTAATAGATCACTTATTTGAATTCACATTTTAGTTTTAATTTTTACTGGAAAATTTTGGGTGGTAATTTTTTGCGCAGACTTTAATGTAGGAATGAATGAAAATCCTGTTTTCATAATTTGTTTTTGTCAGATCTGAACAGTTTCTTGTTTTTAAAACAATAGAATGTCTGAAAACGGGTTGTTTTATTTAAACTACTAATTGTTAATTTTGAATTTACTTAATTTCAAACAAATTTGCTGATATTATTTTCACTAAAATCCTTGTAAAGAATTTTAGTTTATTTTCTTTAAAAATAAAATTGCAATTATTTATTATTTTAATTTGTTTTAGCTCAAGCTACTCCTTATACATAAGTAGTTGGCTATTATAAAACTATTTTTTTTTATAAATTTTTATTATAATTTCATTTTATAACAAATTAAGTCTTTTTTTTTTATTAAATTGTTTTTTTTTTTTAATTCACTCACATAATAATCCACAGCATAACCTGGTCGCGCATATACAGCGGTTGCACTTAAAGCCACAAAAAGGATAATAACTTTACTAATGGATGCCATATTTACTCAGCACAATACAAAAATATAATTCACAATATCGTTTAAACAAGAGGATTTTTAAAATAGTTTAATTTGGTTTATTTTTAATCTAAAATAAGAAAAAAAAAATGTTTTAATAATTTGATTTATTTAGAACACAAAACTAGAATTCTTTTTAATATTTTTAAAAAATTTTCTTTACTTTTGTTATTTCTTAGGCACCGTTTTGAACACTTTGAATTTGCCCGGAATACTGTAACAATTCTAAGATCAAGTTTGCATTATATACGCAAACTACAAGTCAAACACAAAAAAGAAAAATCAACCACCAAGTTGCAATTGAGCAGCAATGCCATTAGCCAGTATGACAGCCGGTAGTGCTAAAGGGGTATAAACAACAAAAAACAAAGCTATATTGTTATACTACTACTCTGTGAATATTTAAATGTGTATAAGATGTGATCATTGTTGAGATTATGGAAAACAAAATAAGAGTAAATTTTCAGTTTGTATTAACTCAAGTGTAACAAACAATTGCTTGTAGAAGAGTTTTTTTTCTCTACTATTTAGTTGCCATGGAAGAGTTGTGGTGAATAGAGGTGTACTGTTAAAATACAAAATATTTGAAAATTTAAAATTTTATAATTAAATTTTTGGTATTTTAAATATAAAATAAATATTCGTGAAGATTCGTTGTAAATAGTGAAGAAATTGACTCTTAAATCAACAAAGTGCAACAGTTATAGAAAGCATGATTTTTTAAGGTTAAATTCAGTTCAATTTTGTAAAAAAAACTTTTGATAATCCGAATCAATAATTGCAGATCTGATTCGGATTATCCAAATGTACGGATTACCGACTGGTTAGGGTGTTAAAATCAAGTATTTTGATTAATATAATATAGCAAAAAATAAGGAAAGGTCTTCTAAGTGCATACCTTATTAAGCGATAAGGAAAATATGAATTATCCCAGCAAAAAAGAGATGCCAAAGCAGTAGAAAAGCACTATAGTAAATGATCTAGATCTACTTCTTATTTAACAGATTTTAACACTGAGTTGTCGTAGGAGAGGGGTACTCCCACTTCAACATTTTTTCAGTACTTTTTAAACGAGTGTAAAGGAAACTCTTTTTCATCAATTAAAAGTTTAAAAAGTGCTCGCAAGAAAAATATAGTAGTATTTTTTTATTTTGCAAATTTTTTTGTAATATGAAAGTTGACTTGCATAAAAACACCATTTTTCATTGCGAGATATTGTGTCTTATTTTCTTTAATAAAAGCACTTTTTAAACAAGTCCAAAAGGTGCTCTGCAATTCAGTATTGTTTTCAATAATATTTTGACAGGAGCCTAAAAAGCAATTTTTCATAATTTTTATTTTATATATTTTTAAAAATTTTAAAATTGCAAAAACCTTTAATTCAAAAATAAATAAAAAATTAAATAATATTGTTCCCGCCAAGAATCGAACCCGTGATCGTCTATATCAAATCACTTTTTAGGATCACTTTTAGAGCAGTAAAGCTTTAAAAGCAATACTTAAGTGATTTTTTTAGACGTTGTTCAGAATTACATCTAAAAAAGCGATAATTGATAATTTTGAAGTAGTGAAAAAAGTGGTTTGTAAAGCATGACTTTCATTTTTTTTTGCTGGGATAATACAATACAACGTTCTGGTGTACAAGACCTTACACACAACTTCTCGGAAGTTGAATTGCAGATATTAAAAATTTATTTTGTGTGTCATGCTTTGTAAAATTCATTTGTGATCATGCTTAAAATAAACAACTTTAAAAATGTTTAACTGTTTACAACAGATGATCAAATTCGTTAATTTTTTCCATAGTCACAAATAAATTTTGAAGCATTGAAGCGCAAAATAAGTTGATGATGGCTAAAATTAAACTTCTGAGAAGTTGGTTCTAAGTTATTGTATATAAGAATGTATTTATATTTTAAAATCCTCATTCATTATTTTAACAGTTCTGTGTTTGTGTATGACTTAATACGTTATGCATTTAGAAGAGGTAAGGACCTGTTTGCTGGCATGATAAAGTTTTTCTTAAATAAATTCAAAACTTTGGGCTGATCTAGAAGACTACTGAATGCTACTGAAATACGTTTCATAAACTCCATGAAGTTTTATTGTGATATAGACAGTAAAATTTCATTAAATTAATGAGATTTTGTAATCTTTCATTACCATTGACATTTCATTATCTTTAGTTGAAGATAACGAAAATGTATAAAATGTTTTTAACCTACTCTGCTCTGTGGTATAGGGTAGTAGGCATAGGCCAACGTAAAGTTTCCCGATAAATGGTCTACTTAAGAATTGGTTAAAGTAATATCACTCTAACGATGCCTATAAATGAGTTATTTTGCATTTAATAAATAGTATAAAACACTAAGCATTGATAATTTTGAGACAAGTTAATAGGTCTTTGTATGGCATAAAGCATTGCCATCTCTGCTTTAAAAGTGGGTATTTTTTGCCAAAAAGTGAAAACATTAACCCTATATGGATCAAGTTACTCAAAATAATAATTATTATCAACCCGAGTAAAAAAAATTGATCTCGCGCAATATCTAATCATATCCAATTTGATATTGTTTAAGATCTGCTGTAATATCTAGCTGATCCAATTAGATCTCAAAATTGGGTGTATCTAATGATATCGTATTAGATCCCATTGTATATATAGGGATAAACTAAGATCAAGTTATATCTAACAAATTGGGAGGTCCAATGATATCTTTGGGGATAAAGCTAGATTTAATTTGATCCGAAAAATGGCGGATCAAATTAGATCCAGTTATATATTTGTGGATAAACTTAGATCTAATTTGATCCGAAAAAGTGGCAGATCGAATTAGATCCAGCAATACATTTGTGGATAAACTTAGATCTAATTTGATCCGAAAAATGGCAGATCGAATTAGATCTAGCAATATATTTGGGGATTAAGTAAGATCTAAATATATCCAAAAAATGACAGATCAAAAATTAGATCCAGTAATATATTTCGGGATTGCGTAAGATCTTAACTTTTCCGATAAATTGCAGATCGAATTAAATCCAGTTATATATTTGGGGAATTGGTAAGATCTTAATTTATCCCATAAATTGCAGATCGAATTAGATCTAGCAATTTATTTCAGTATTAAAATGGCAGATCGAATTAGAAACAGCAATATATTTGGGGATTGACATCTAAAACTATTCAGAAAAATGACAGATAAAATTAGATCCCGCATTATATTTGGGTACTACGTAAGATCTCCATTTATTTGGGATTAAATAAGATCCCAGACAGATATTGACAACAGTGCAAAAAATAATACACTGGCGGAGCATTGATTTTATAAAAATTACAATATTTTTTTAAAATAAGGTTTAAACTCAGAAGGTCTCGAGTTCGATACCGTTCACGGCTATGCATTTTTTTTATAAAAAGATTTTCTTTTTATAAAATTATAATTTTATTTTCTATAAATGTTTTTATAAAATTATATTTTTTTTATTAAATTGAATTTAAAAAAAAAATAATTTTATTTGCATCTTTTTGATGCTCTACACCATTTCCAATGGTATCAATTGTTTTTAAGATTTATCTTGTATATCAGAAATAATCAATTGAATTTCAGTTTTATCAATTGTATTTCAGAACTTATCAATTATTTTTCAGATTTATGAATTGTATTTCAGAACTAGTCAATTGAATTTCAGTTTTATCAATTGTATTTCAGAATTTATTAATTGTATTTCCGAAATTCACAACTGTATTTCAGAAATGATCAAACTGTATTCCAGAAATTATCAATTGTATTTCAGAAATTATGAAATGTAATTTAGAAATTTTTCTCTATTTACTAAGATAAACAATCAACAAATCAAAAATGAAATTTGGCGCCCAAATTTAAATTTTTTGCAATTTTTAAATAAAAGCTAGATAAGCGCCATCTTGCGTTGGCTTTTTGAAAGAACTAATGAAGTTGTAAACAATATAACATTACAACCTTTCCAGAAAGGTATTACTTATGAAAATCGGATAAAAAATGTGGCAACTAGCCAAAAGCTATCGAAAACTCGATGGCACAATATCAAAAAATTTTTGTCCATACAAATCGCCCCACTCTAATGACCATATATTGTTTAAATGGCACCATATATGGTATGTTCCCTATTAAAAAAAACAATATGGAGCTTTATATGGTAATATATAACTTAGAGTCATCCATGTACCATTTGATCCGAAAATTTGCCCGATAAAATATATCAGTTGTTTATCAGTTTTTATCTAATTGCATCATTTTATATCTGACCTGATTAAATTATGTGTTAATCAGATGAAATTGTATCAGATTTTTGATCTGATACAATTTTATTGGTTTATATCACATGGTATCAGTTTAGGTCCAAATAGATATATTTGTATACAAAATTATATAGTTATATCCCAATTTTGACCTGATATCAGTTTAAAACTTTGATACATAGCATGGCTTTATAAGGTAAATGTCGGATACAATTATATTTTATTTATATAAAATTGAACCAATTACGATCAAACCGATAAAATTGTATCAGATCAAAAACACATAATTTATTAAACAAATAATTTAATCAGGTCAGATCTAAACTGATACATTTAGATAAAAATTGATAAACAATTGATAAAATATATCGGGCCATTCTTCGGATTAAACTGTATATTTATACAGATATAACTTAATCACATATATATCAAAGTATATGGTACTATATATGGTAGCATATATTATCATATCTGGAACTGTATTAAAAATTTTGTTCATAAGGTACCATATATGAGCATAGATTGTTGAAATGGCACCATATATGATAATATATGGTTTAAATGGCACCATATATAGTAATATATTACTTAAATAACACCATATATAAATATATATGGCACTATATATAGAATCATATATTATCATATCTGGAACTGTATTAAAAATTTTGATCATGAGGTACCATATATGGCCATATATTGTTTAAATGCCACCATATATGATCATATATAGTTTAACTGGCACCATATATAGTTATATATTGTTTAAATGATACCATACATAATTATATATTCCTAAAATGCCGCCATATATATTAAGATATAGCTCTATATACAACTATATATGCAATAAGATCAGCCATGCTATGTAATTTATAATCATATATAACATATCTAATATTATAAAGGCCGATATCTAATTAGATGAAATTATATATGGCATAATATAAGGAACAATTTTGGAAAAAGACGTCATATATAATTATATATGGATATACATAACAACATGTCTAATTATATATTGTAATATATGCCCCATATGATTATATATAATTTTTTTTACTCGGGAAGTGGAAAAAAGATTTTTTTGATCCATTTGTAGAGATATTTTTTCGAAAATTATAAAAGTTGTTATTCTGTAAATTTCCTAGTGGGTCGTTTTTTGCCGAAAGTATAAAAATTAACCCAACATGGATCATGTTATATAAAAAATATTATTTTTATCCAGTTGAGTTTTTTTTTTGTGAAATTTAAAGGCTTTACAATCTCGTAGTCATAATTAATATTAAGTTTCATGGGTCTTTTCTGACCCCAGGCCACTAAGGGTTAACGATTTTTTAAACAAATATAAAGATAATTATAGTCTTAACAAATTTAAGTGATACTTTTCCGAAAACTATGTAAACGTTGATGAAAATATTAAAATTTTTTTTTTTTAATTTTTGACAAAATGAGCAGTTTTTGTAAAATGTGCTGGAAAGCAGTCGCTCCAAACACAAACTCGAATTATAATTTTTCTAATTTATTTTTTTTTCTTTAATATCAACTATTATGTGGTACAAATAGCAATCGACATCGCTAAATTAGGCATTTTAAAAAATCTTTAAAATTAATTTAAAAATAAAAAAAACACGTTTTTGCATTTTTATCAAATTTTGGATTCCAGGCTAAAGTGGGTTAATGATATCCGATGAAGTCAAAATTCAAAATCTGAATCATTTTGACTATATTAAGTGAATAAATGATATAAAAGATAATTTTTTTCAAAATTTCGAATTTTGGGAATTTTTAACAATATTACACTTTTTTCCAAAATGGGCCATTTTCGTCCAACTTTAGGCACGTTTTCCAAAAAAAAAATTGATTTCTTCCATTTGGGACGATTTTCAATAAAACTGGGGGGTGTAATGACGAATCTACTTTTAAGGGACACCCTAATGTTCAGTTTTTAACAGGGTTAAATGAACTATTTTCCTTAACTGCTTCATGTCTGTGAAATGCAATGAAAAATGGATTGCTCATAAGTTGACAATACTTATCTTATAAGTTGACAACTAGCTTATGTTTTTACAGTTCGAGATAAGTACATTTAGGAAAATTTCCAGCAAACAAAACTCGTTTCGCAATAGTGAGAAATTATAAGTTAAGTGGTATAAAGTTGACACTATCGATTTATGATCATTGACATGAATATTCAAAAAAGTAAATTTCTTTCTTTTGGTAAGATTTTGTCATTTTCTTATTTTTATTCCCCCTAGAAAAATAATAGTCAAAATCTAGCGAAGAAAATTTTTTCATTTCATTAAAGGAATTAAATGTGTTAAAATCCCAAACGTATTTTACAAATTGTGAAAAATAATCTGTTGGAGGCATTTCGCTATCCGGATTTCATTCTTGCCTAAGAAAATCGTCAGGGGACGATGTTTCTAGAATTTATGGAAATATTTGTTAAGTTAAATTACAAACTCAATGAGAATTTCTTGTTCTCATTTTTTTTTAAGAGAAGCAACAATCAGGTAATTCTTCCTATTAATTAATGTGTTGCTTTCTTTGGAAAGAGGTTAGAGAAGATGTGAAAGGTGGTGAAAGATATGGTAACACTGTAATTTTATAACAGTTGTTGGGCGCCATTTAATGAAGAGTTGGCGAACTTTGTTGAAGCGTTTTTAGTTCATAGCCCTGTTATATTATTTTAATTCGGTGGGGTTAATTGCTATGGGAACACCGTAGCTGGACGCTGCGATATGTATGAGGCATAGAAAAATCTCATACATATTATTATTTTTTATAAATTGATGTTGCCTTGGATGGGGATCGAACCGGCAACCTTATGTGTGACAGTCCAACGCGCTAACCATTACACCACTGGGCGCTGTAATAAATTTAATAACTATGTTGTTAATTTAATTTGAATAAAGTGAAACAATTATGGTTTTTTGTTAACTATTAATTTACCACAATTAATGCAAACATTTAAAAAAAAGGTACCATAAACAGCTACAAGTAAAAAGAATCAACAAATTTTAGACTTTGTCGGTAAATATTGAATAACAAAACAAAATTTAGGCCAAACACTATAGTGAATTTCTAAGTAATAAATTTGTATTTAAACAAATTGGCCGATTTCAAAACCATCAGACTGGTCCAGTCTAGCTGCTAACAAACTAATTTAAACCAATATTAGCAGTTTATTATTTCCACATAATTAAAAATAAACATCCTTTAGAATACTGTAAGTCCAACAGGTTTGTTGTCTAAGTCTTTTGTTTGCACACCACAAAACAACACATTAAAAATCAACTCTTTTACACTTTTTACTATTAATATTGATAAACAATTAAATTCTATGAATTTTTTTTATGCTTAAATATAATTCAATCGTTCATTTTAATTGACCATAATCTTGTAATTAAAGACTTTAGTTCACATTATGACATTTTAAAACCATAATAATGACAATAAAAATATACGAGGGAAAAAATAAATGACACACACATCTAGCTAGTTTTACCTCACTAGATTTTAAAAGTTCTCACTATTACTTAGTTACCAGAGTTATTAAGTTTATTTGATCTACTTTTTTTTTTGTTATTAATCTCGTACTTTGTCTCATAAGTACTCTTATTTCCATAGAATTACGTGTAACCTTGACAAATATTTATAAAACTCATATTTTTCTCTAAGGTTTAGTTTAGATTTTACTAAAGCCAATTGTATTTTACAAATTGTATTTAAGTAAGAATAATAAATGTTTTTTGGAAATAACTAACAATTTGCTTAAATAAAATTATTTTTTCCCTAAGAACAATTGTTTTTTTTTTTATTTTTTGAATTCGCATGATCTATAAATAAATTTAATTTTGACCCTGTTTTTTTTTAGTAATATCGAATATTTTTAAATAAATGAACAAATTGAACTTAATGTTTAAGTTTATTATGTTAGTTACATAAATATGTGATAACTATTTAGATAATGATTAATAGCCATTAATTGAGATTTTATTACAATTATTCAAAGTCAAAAACAAAAGTGTATTTTATTTTTGAAACAAATGAAGATTAAACACATTGCATTGAGGTGGAACAAAGTTGTGTCTGCAAATTAAACATATTTAATTTTGTTGTTATTTGGATAAAGTAACAGAGAATAGAACCTAAGGCTTGTCTTTGGACTTCGGGTTTCTTTTTATTTTATTTTTTATAATTAAAAATCACTGTTGCGGCCACTATTCAAATCTGCTAAAATAAGTCCTGTTCGTTTGATTGAATTTAATATGTGTCCTTTTTTGACTCCTTATTAAATTCCGCAGTGGTATGTTATTTGATTTGTTTTTAATTCACAGCTATGCTCGAATTGGGTATCCAGTGAATGGCATTTTAAAAATATTTCCAATGAAAAAAAATCTACATTTCACCCTGTATAGTGGTTGGTTAGTGATTGCTCGCAACCATTCGATGGCCACAACTAAATTCTGTTGAAGCAACCGAATTACGAGGTTGTAGCAACCAAATTAATTAGGTTGGCAAACAATTCGGTACCAACAACGGAATTGTTCTGAGAGTGCAGCAGGATTCATCCAAAAACAAGGAAACTGGGTACCACACGAATTGAAGCCGAGAAACGTTGAAAAATGCTTGA
The DNA here is from genome assembly GCA_949987735.1 of Leucophora obtusa. Classification (NCBI taxonomy): domain Eukaryota; kingdom Metazoa; phylum Arthropoda; class Insecta; order Diptera; family Anthomyiidae; genus Leucophora; species Leucophora obtusa. Next base: position 228,292,712 of record OX465296.1, read on the forward strand.
AGGAAATAAAAAGAAGTAATTTTTGCCTCGAATCATTAATGGCGATGAAAAATTAATCTTATGTGAAGCCCAGCCAACCAGCCAAATAAACTCCAAAGCCAAATATCCAATGCGCCAGGGTAATTCTCTGTATCTATTATGAGCTGCTAAAATAGGACTATTCGATCACAAGGGAGCTATACCGAACACAATTGGTTCGTTTGAAACTATCATTGGACGAAAAAACACCCGGAATATGCGACCATACCTGAAGCCGTAATATTTTATCATGACAACTCTCGGCCACATGTTGCAAGACCGGTTAAAAATAACTTAGAAAATACTGTTTGGCAAATTTTGCCTCACCCGCCTTGGAGCCCAGACATTGCCCCGTCCGACTACCGTTTGTTTCGGTCGATGCAGAACGCTCTCACTGGAATATGCTTCACTTCAGAACAGGGTATCCGAAATTGGCATGATTCGTTCTTCATCTCAAAAAATTAGATATTCTTTTGGGGCGAAATTCATATGTTACTAGAAGGATGGGAAAGGTTAAAACTAACGATACTTTGAATGAATTTATATTATACCAATGGTACAAAATAAACGCCCAAAATTTTGTCAAAAATCCCGAATTTTAAGTTGTACACCCTATAATTTCATTGTACTTCAAATTAGTAGACATGCATTTCTAAAAAATTTACATTATTAAAATACACCACAGGGCTCAAAATAGTTAAATTTCCTGTAATAACAGCAGAATTTTCAATAGCCATTACAGACTTTTTTGTTGAGTGTATAAATGTTAGAATATTTATAAGCCTTATACAACCCTCGTGATTCGTTAGCAGAGTAAGTTCAGAAAAGTGGGTTGCTAGCTCTCCTTTCCTAGATTGGTGATAGGGCTGCTATCCTTGTGTCCAATCCCACATTGCAGTCGTGCTTCAACAAACGTTCATTCATCATTTACCTACTTTTCTGAGACGCCAAGTTTTCCGTGGCCATTCAGGTTACATGAATGTGCGCCTTCTCTATCTAGCTAGCTTTCAGCGAGGGCTGGAAAGCCATTGCCCGGGAAATACTTGGTCTAGGACCGGAAGTAGTATGCTGCTTGAACAGTCATACAATATTGGCGCCCTATGCTCCAGTGGGAGTTAGAGGAATATATATATTATACAACCCTCACATTCTGAGTAGATTTTTCTCTAGACATACATTAGATTATGAGTACCTACTTGTTTTCATTGAAAATCCTTAGATTCTGGGTACTTCTTCCTGGAAGACAGATTTTTAACAAAAAACATTTTATTATGAGACCGTTTTCTTATAGAAGAAGACACTTCCCTAGGAAAAGTTTTAGATTCTGCATTCGTTTTCCTACAGGAAAATTATCAGATTCATAAGATTTTCCTATGAAAAAGGATTTTGTTCTATTCAAATGTCTCAGATTCAGCGAACTTTATGCCGTAGAAAAAAAAATCCCTAGGAAGTCAGGGATAGTTTTTGATTCTTCCTCAGAATTCGAGGGTTTTTTTGGATGAAAAACTTCTTCAAATCCGCAGCTTTTTATAAGCAGAGTGCTAAGAATCCGGAAAAAGTATTAGTAATAGGAGGGTTTTACTTTAAGAAAAAGTCCTCACGGTCATCTGAGACTCTTTCTGAAAAAAGTTGTCAGGATTATTCTGTAGGAGAAAGTCCTCAGAAACTAAACATTTTTCTATGGAAAGAAGAGTCCTCAAAATCTGACATTTTTAGAGAAAAACTTCATCACAATCTGAGGCTTTGTTTTTAGAAATAGTTCTTCTTATGAAAAACCCTAAGGTACATATTGTCTGGTGTTTTTCTTTCTAAAGCCCATAGATAATTCGTTGGTTTCTGACCACTCATATTTTGAGCAATTTTTCCTAGAGAAAAACAACTTTTCTTATTTCTATATCAAATTAATTCGAAACTGGTGATATCATTTAAAAGGTTCCGATTAAGCACTAATACACTACCAATTAACCTTTATAATTCACCAGAGTCAAATTCGCCAAGCCTATAAAAAAATTATAATCGAAATATTTTAAAGTCAAACAAAATTTTTTGTTACCTCTCAATTGAAGATGTTGTACGGACATGCCAGAATACTGACCAAGCTGGAGCCATTACAGATAACATTAGCACAGCTTTTAGTAAAAATTTATAAAAAAAAACAATTTATTTTTAGTATATTTTAAGTTTGTTTTTTTCGAATTTTATATCTATATCTATAACGACTTGTAAAAAAACGACTATCCGTACTTACCTGATTTTTCTTTTATTTTTTGTAAACAAATAAAATTTAAACATTTGGGGTGGCCTTTGTACAAAAGCTATTTTCGTACAAAGACTTCGCCGGAACTCGAAATGGAGCAATTATAATGTGTGCCCTGCCCTACCTTTACTAACAAACGCATAATTCCTTTGTTATTCGTTATTGTTTTTAATATTTTATGAAATTAAAAATTCTAAAATTTCAAATATTTTTATGACAAATATTTTTGTTTACATTTAAAAGAGAAAAGCCAAGAATTTTTAAGACTTGGTAGCATTTTTATAACTACTTAATTTTTAAGCAGCTAATTTATATCTACTTAAAAGTTTTATAAATGCTTAAATTTGTATGGACAATTTATACAAAATTCGAAAAAAACAAACCTTTTATTTTATATTTTAAAATTTATTGAATTTTTTTCAAATGGCAATCTCTATATATTTTCATTAATACCATAAGGTAGTAAATTAAAAAAATTTGTGCGTGAATTTTAAATAAAAAATGGTACATATAACATGTTTAGTAATAAACTAGGGATGTGCGATTAATCGATTAATCAAACAGTATGATTAATCAGAACTTTGATTAATCAATTAATCAATTAATTGAAAATCTTATTAATCAGAATTATGATTAATCTATTAATTTGAATTTTGATTAATTAAAACTTAAATAATTTTAATTAATATTGAAAAAATGTTTGAAAATAAAAAATAACGGCAATTTTATATTTGTTTTGTGGCGATGCTTTATAAACCCCTAAATAAGAATGTCCATTCTTAAATTTCATGTTTCTATAATAAACTGGCGACAAGATATTATTCAATTATTCATAAATTCGATAATTAAAATAATGATTAATCAATTAATCATTATTTTGAATAATCGAAATAACTGATTAATCGGTTAATCATGTTTTTATTTAATCGGAATTGTTGAATAATCGATTAATTGATTAATCATGATTTTGATTAATCAGGAAGTTTGATTAATCGATAAATCGCACATCCCTATAATAAATCAATAATGCCTATAATTAGATTCTGTGTGTGTTATTGTTTAATAAAGTGTATACAAAATAATTTACTTATCAACCGAAATTTTTTTTATATTTCCTTATAAAAGAGGATATTTCCTGCGACAATTGCTGTTTTTTTTTGCTTTTAGCTTTAACACTATTTCAAACTTTTTATAGAATACTTACTAAAACAATTTTGTCTCTTTCAAACAACAACATCAAAATTATTCAGCATTTTTAAAAATTAGAACGCTTATTAAGAACAATATTAAATGTTTTATATAAAGGAATACAAAAGACTTAAGAAACAAACTTAGTAATAAATGCACATAGTAAACTGAAAAGAATGATGTTAACAACAAATTCTAAATAAAAATTAATTAAAATAAATTAATAAAATTCCAAAACATAATCGATAAAACATTGCGGTCGATATAAAAAAAATAAACTTAGGATTGTATTTGAGTTAAAAACAATCTAAAAATACTTATTCTAGAACAATTGTAGAATACAAAAATGTTAAACTTAAATAACATTCAAAAAATATTTAATTAAATAGTAATAAATTTTAACAATTGTAATATACTAAGATTGCTTGATTGATATTTGAAATTCTATTTTTACTACAAAAAACAACAAATTAAAATAAATAAATTTGTTTAATCTTAAGTGTTAATACAAGATTAGTCATCGTAATTTCAGTTAAGTGATAGAATAATATGTGCTTATAAAATTTTATTAAGAAAACTATGGAAAAAAAGTGAAAACACCAAGCAACAAAAAAGAAAACTTATAATTATGTAAAACAATAAATAAAATGACAGGGTCATAAATAAATTAACACACTACTGGAAAGCTCTAAGTAACACTGTGTGTTTTTTGCAATTATCAAACAGCTGCCCCAGCACTAGGTGCAAACATAAAGTTCAGTTTAAATTATAAAAATAGCAAAATCATACAAACAAGGGTCGCTATAAAGTGGTGATGGTAATTAATTTCTACCTGCTGTTGTTTAACAAGCTGTTACATTTTCATTGTTAAATCTTAACTGAATTCATTGCTTACCAGGGGTGTTGTGTTATTTTGAAGATTATGCGGAGTTACTATGGTCAATAAAGATAACAAGAGTGGTGATTTTGATGTCAAGTGCATGTAAAACAACACACTAACAAAAGAAATGAGTTAAATGTCTATCAAAAAAAACAATAGTTGGTTTAAACAACTAAAGCAGAAAGTTGCAACATCTTGAACCATGAATTAGTTTTATATTTTATATTGTCACTATGTTTATATATGTTATACGAGTACTTATATGCACGATGACTATCTCAGACAAAACCTGTGGTATAATTATATGGCAAAGTTACTGTTAATTACTTACAAGGTGCTTTTTAATTTTATGCTAATTCATTGTCAGCGAAGACTTGTTATAGTTTTGACCATAATGTGATAATTAAATAAATTTTTTAAATTGTTTATTAGCAAATTTTAAAGAAAGATCCTTAAACACGCATGAGAATGTTTATTTTTTTTTCATTATAATTCGAGGTTATTATTCATTTAACTATATAAACTTTTCAGAACTTTAAATAATATGTAAAAAAAAATTTATTTTACTTTTTGGTTTATTAAAACAATTGTGGTTTTAATTTACTTTGAAGGTTGTTAACAGAAAAAAAATACAAAATAACTAGGGAAAAAATAAAATTGTGGAAAACATAACAATTTGCATATAAATACAACAACTATACAAATTCATTGTATATTATAATAAAGTGGTTTAAGAATGCATTTAATTATGAGAAATTCTTTTAAAAATATAGTATTAAAATAAAACAAAAGTTTTTAAACTAGTGTTGTACGGCTTAATTTCATATTACTTGCAATATGCAATTAAACATTAAAATTCTAAATAAATTGAAAATTTAGGAAAGTAGTTTTTATTTCTAGTATGAATTTGTCATGTTTTGTTGATATTAGAATATGAAAATATTGTTTAAGTGAAACGAAATTAAAAATTTTGACCATAAATATCCTCTGGAAAAATTGGGTCAGTTGACCGTTACTAATAAGGCCGGTCTAAATGGATCTATCCCGTGACCTATTCTGTGACCGGTATAAACAGGACCGGTCTGAAAGAACCAACTATCAGACTGATAAAAATAGGACCGGTCTGAAAGTAGTTAGCCCGTGATCTGTGCCATGACCGGTATGATAGTAGCTATCCTGTGACCAGTAAATATATATACACTCACAAAAGTTTGTCGGTAGAAAATGACAGTTAAAACAAAGGCATATGCAAACAAAAGTATTAACCTTTAAAATAACATGTTTGGCATATGTCATTGGATACCTATCTGGGTAATCTGTAGTGGCAAAAAAAAAATGCGCGGTACGCCTTCGAATATAAATTATTGAAAAACTTCCTTATCAAATTTTTAATGATTTTTTGCGAGCTTTAAATTTCTGGAATTAGGGTAGTAGGAACTGAGATCTGGTGGGTAAATACTAGAAGGGGACACTTGCGGTCAATGGCCCTTAGGGCAAAACATTGGTCCCTTCGAGAGAAAAACGTCGACATATCACACTCTAAGATCCGACTGAAATTATAAAAACGAGATCCCTACGTTCGGAAAAAAAATCGAAACTGCCTTGCAATTATAATTTAGATTCGAAGGTGTACGGCAGAGATACAAGCCAGCCGACTTCAGCCGGTTAGCCGCCGCCAGCCGACACCTTTGCCAAGCCGATTCAGCCGCCGACAATAATCGGCTAAGCCAATTTTCGGCTAAAGCCGGTAGAAAAATGCAAAAATATTTTTTTTTTTTTTTTATTTATAAAATTTGTTTAAATATACATAATTATTTGAAAAGTTGAATTTTCTTGTTTTTAGATATCGTTGCTTTTTAAAATGTTTTGCATCAAATTGGCGGTGGCACAACCTGTCGGTTTTGTTGATACTACAATTCTACAGGTTTCCGCATTATAAGGACTGCGTTTGAAAAAATTTCCATCACATAGTCCAAAAAAACTGAGGAAACAGTCATGCAATTTTAAAAATAAAAGCTATTTTATAACCGTAATTTTTTAAATTATTATAAAACTACTACCTCCGTTCCGAAATGAGGTTAACATTTCTATATTTTTGCTGGGATTATGGAGGTTTTTTAAAAAACTTTTTATTTTTTTTGATTTTTTTTTTAAATTTATTTTTAATTCGATGTCAAAGTTGAAAATTAGAATTAAAATAATTCATTGATTTTGTGTGAAAAAATTAACAGAATTCAGATAAATTAGAAAACATATTTTTGACATTACAAACATGTTTAGAATCTATAATGATTAACTAAGATGGTAATAATTACAAAATTCGCCGAGATGGCCTTTTACTGGTTTCTATTAAATGCAGCGAAGAGACATTAGCAACAGCTCGTCAAAATATTGTTCATTAATTTTATTACAACACAATATTATTTTTTCTACCACAATAGTGGCACATGAACTGTTATTTTAATTTATTTTCTTTTATTTGAATAAAAACACTTTGCTTAGTAAAATGTTAACAAAAAAAAAAAAATCAATAGAAGTGTTAACTTTTTTTCGAAACAGAGGTAGTATATACAAATTTTTATTATTTTTATTTTACAAAATTTATTTAATTTTTCTGATGCCTTTCCATCAACGTTTTTATGGTATTATTAAATACCTTTCGAGCTGCGAAATACCACTTTCCTCGGAAATCTTTGACATCGTTGGCGACTTTTTTGTTACCTTAGTTTCTTTTTTAACGAATTAACTTTTCGAAGCTCTGTTAATTAATTCGTAACAAAATAAATCGAACGAAAACAAATATGAATTAATTCCATTCAAAGGCTATATACTTTTGTGAATTAATTCATTGAATTTTAAATTCAGAATTCAAAAACTGAATTAAAGAATTAATTTTTCAAAGCTCTGGGTGGGGTAAAGCTAGGAATAGTCGTATTTCATTTTCATTTTGGTCTACTTCTCTTAGTTTAGTAGATATGTACCATTTAAAAAAACCGGGAGGGAAAGAAATATGGATATCTTTAAAACATCGGATATACTGATGGGGCCATCTAATAGGTGATGGCAGAGAGTTTAAAATCTTATATTTTAACAATAAATTGTGTAAAATTTAACAAATGTATGTATAATTTTATAGACATTGTGAAATATAAACTCAATTTTTATAAATTCGGAAAACTACACTTAAAATAATAAGTCTGTTGGCTGAACCGAAAAATTTGTTACTTTAACAAAATTTATTCCTGTTTTTGGCTTAAAATAAAATTTGTTGATTTAAACACTTTTTTTTGTTAAATTTAACAAATCAATTTAAGTAAAAAAATTATAAAACTTTAGTTTTATCTGCAATTATACTGAGTCGTAGAATTTATTCAAATTTAGGGTCTCGGGACTCTCCCCGGGGCTAATCCATATCATGTGAGGGCATATAAGGGCATTCCAATGGAGCAAACATTTTGTCCGCTTTGCTTCATCTCGCTTAGTTTTCGAGATATGGGCCATTTTATGAAGTGGAAAATTTTTATTTAAAATTTCCGAGGGCCAAGGCCCCACCAAAGTCCATTTTTTGATAGAGGTAGCCCCTTTCTCTGGGGTATTACATGGTTAGAGGTAGTCGAAATTTTTATAAATTTTGCTCTATCTCTCTTAGTTTTCGAGATATGGACCATTTTAAAAAAATCCGGACGGAAAGAAATGGCGCCATCTTTAAAACTTCGGATACATTGGTGGCGTCATCTAACGGGTAATAATAGTAACATGAAAATATTATATTTTAACAATAAATTTTATAAAATTTAACGAATTAGTTTTAAATAATTTTGAAAATTAACACTCAAAATTAGTTAAAGTACTGCGGATTTTTAGTATAGTATTAAATGAAAATTACTAAAATCAGTGTTTCAGCTAAAATTTTTTTAAAAATTAGTCAAATCGATTTGAAACCGATTTGACAGATATTTTTACTGAAGTATTATTTTAAGTGTACCTAAAAAAAATTACAAAGCTGACTTCGATATTTTTGCAGTTGCTTTTTTTGCGTGTATGTATCTGTTGAAATTCTTGGAAAATGTACCTTTTAGCCGATATTAGCCGGTTAGCCGCCGCCAGTCGACACTATTTTTTTAAGCCAGCCGCCGCCGATGCGTTTGCGGCGAAATTCTAAAAATCAATCGCCGCCGACCATTTTAGCCATTAGCCGCCGCCAGCCGACAGACTGGACCGGCTTGTATCTCTGGTGTACGGCGAACTGTTTTCTTTTGTGGTACGATCTAGTGTCCCACTAGGTGTGTTCTTTCAAATCCACCGATGCATCAAATTTTTTTTTGTTTTGTTGTACTGTGTAATAATATTATATTCGGCAAAGTTGGTTACCGCTATCGCTAAAATACCGTTACCGTTACTAATATATGAAAAATATTTTTCGATATTTACAAATATTTATTGAGTTTTGTATTCCAAAAAAAATGTATGGCCAATAACCCAGTTGTAAATTTCGTAAAGACACCTTCATGGCGGCTCAGTCGCTGTCACTGCTGCCTTGCTGATGCCGTACAAATTATTTAAAGACACCTGCTGATATTTTCACACAAATGTAAAATTGTCATCTGGAAAAGTCAGTAATCCCTTATTCTCTTTCTTTTATTTGTACAATGTTGCATTGTCAGCAAATTTTTAGGCAGAAGCGTGCTTGAAAAAAAGTTGATACTTTTAGAAAAAGGTTTTTGCTGAAAATCAGCCAGCTGATTTTTACAAAAAAAAAAAAAAAAAATAGTAATCTCAGCAATAGCTTTGCTAACACTTAGTCGATTGGAAATTAAATTTTTTTTTGGTAAAATCAATCCAAATTTTTGCTGAATATTAGTAGACTGAAAAAACCTCAAAAAAATTTAATTTAATTGCCGAAAATTTAAGTCTAAAAAATTATGCTTTTGAACATTATTTAGGAAAATTTGTAAAATATAAAGATTTTCACATTAGTAGACAATTTTAAGTAACAAATAAGGAAATAAGCTATGGCTTCTATTTTAAAAGGATTACCCAAACGACTGACAAAAATATCTCTTCTTGTATTTCACATAATCACTATTTATATATAATTTGTTTATACTTCAAATCTTCATCTTTATTATATTAAATTTAACTACCATATTTTGTCTATAATTTAAATCATATTTTATCTTATTGTGTTACATTTTTATGTATACGCATCTTTTGGCGTTCTTTTGTTTTATGTGTAGAAGGCATATAGAAAAACCTTTCACTGTTTTGCATTAAAGGAATTAAATATGCTAAAATGCCAAACGTATTTAACAAATTGTGAAAAATAATCCGTTTTAGACATGTCTCTATCCGGATTTTATTTTTTATTTTTCTTAGAAAAACATAGGGCCAGACGTAAACTCTCTATTTTATGTTTTTTTTTGGTCCCCTCTGCCAGAATCAGTTGTCAGAACTTTATTTTTTTTTTGTTGTACAGTGTTGAATTATTTAAAATTCCTTCTTTTTCTTATGAACAGTTTCATTTCAATACTAAACTTTGCGATAGGTGACCCAGGAAAATTTTCTGTTCCAAAGAATCGGTTGTACAATAGCTACTTTTCATTCACAACCCCTTCTACTGTCGGTTCTAACACCGATTCTTTTTGTTTGAAATTGTCCCAAAAGCAACCCCTTCTATGGCTCCAAAGTGGAACCGGTTGCTCTAGAATCAGTTCTGGAACTGATTCTACGTCACCGACACCTTCCATATAGGATCCAAGGAACTGCTTCCGGAACCAGTTCCATGGAATCGGTTGCAGTGGAACCAGTTGTAGAATAGGTGTGGTTGGCTACCGATTGTAAAAATTTTTCCTGGGTACTTTTCATTCACAACCCCTTCTACTGTCGATTCTAACACCGATTCTTTTTGTTTGAAATTGTCCCAAAAGCAACCCCTTCTATAGCTCCAAAGTGGAACCGGTTGCTCTAGAATCAGTTCTGGAACTGATTCTACGTCACCCACACCTTCCATATGGGATCCCAGGAACTGATTCCGGAACCAGTTCCATGGAATCAGTTGCAGTGGAAGCAGTTGTAGAATGGGTGTGGTTGGCTACCGATTTTAAAAAATTATCCTGGGGATGAGTTAGTGGATCAACAAGGGAAATTGACATTTTTAAAACCGAAAAGATGTGGAATAATACACCCAGAAAACAGATTCGGTGCTGACAACCCAAATTCTGTTTTGATATTTTTTAATTAGATAAGTAGAATTAAACATTTTTGGAACACTTTTTTTCATATTTTTTGCATTAACCTGCGGTGTCGCGGAATCGACCAATAAAAGACTGAATATTATTCCAAAAAAAAAAAAAACATGTATAAAGAATTATATCCTTGATTCGGGTTTTAATTTAATAATTTCGTTGCGCACAACAAAAAAAATCTCGCCTCTTTAAAGGAACACTATGCACTAAATTTAAACGATGATAACAAACTTGAGTGCTTTGTGATGAATTAAAACGCCAAGTTTTTCGCACAGTTCTAAATTTAAGACCAATGCGTTGCAGTATTATAGTCAGCACAAATTACGAATTTTAATAACATTTTACTAGAGTTTGCTGTTCGGTTTTAATCGAAACCGAAACCGCGGTTTTTCAAGCCTCAAAACCGAAACCGAAAACTGACAAAAATAAGTCGGTTTTTAACAATGACTTTAACCAATTAAAATAATTAACTAGATTGCATTCCAATATCAAATTAGTATCCGAAAAGACTCATAAAAGAGCACTAAGACCTTCTGAAACTATAGCTATAGGAGGAAGTATTTCTTCACCGATGAAGCCTCTTTCCGAGAGCACTTTTACGACTCATAAAATACCCTGAATTATGAGCATTATTGGAAAATGAAGAATTTTTTGAGCTATTATGAGTCATTTAAGATTAATTTTTAAGTTATTTAGAAGTAATGGAAAATCGAAAATTTCAGCACTCTGAAAATGAACATATTTTAGAGTCTCTTACGAGTCATAATTTCTGAGCGCTCAGAAAAATGTTGGCTGGGATATTATTGAATCATGAATTCCAAAAAGGGCCCAGCTCCTATTTTACATAATTTTGTATTTAATTATAATTAACATTTTCTCCATTAAATATTAGTTTAAAGAATTTTTTGTTTTTTTTTTGTTATTACGGATAAAATAAGTTAAGTCAACAAAAAGTCAGGTACCCAGGAAAATTTTTTACAATCGGTAGCCAACCACACCCATTCTACAACTGGTTCCACTGCAACCGATTCCATGGAACTGGTTCCGGAACCAGTTCATGGGATCCTATATGGAAGGTGTGGGTGACGTAGAATCAGTTCCAGAACTAGTTCCAGAACCGATTCTAGAGCAACCGGTTCCACTTTGGAGCCATAGAAGGGGTTGCTTTTGGGACAATTTCAAACAAAAAGAATCGGTGTTAGAATCGACAGTAGAAGGGGTTGTGAATGAAAAGTAGCTATTGCACAACCGATTCTTTGGAACAGAAAATTTTCCTGGGTAGTTTAAGAGATATTGAGTTTCATATATTCAGATCGGATTTCCACAGCGTATTTTTAAAAAAGTACTATTTCGCAGTCCGCGAAATTTGTAAAATTTCAACTTTATATTGTTTTAAACAATTTGCTAAAATTTAAACTCTTGAAAAAACAGCGGTTTTTATAATTTTAGAAAACGAAAACCGCGGTTTTCAAATTTTTACTTTGGTAACAAATTTTCAAACAAAGTTTCTACTAAAGAAAAATCTGAGTTTAAAATCGTGCTTTGTGCTGACTATAAAACTCGTCCACCCAACAAAAAAATCTGAAAAGGCTACTAAAAATTTTGATGATATTACTGGAAATTTAACTATTTTGAGCCGTGCGGTAATTTTAGCAACGCAATTTACTGATTTATAGTATAAAGAAATTAACAGAAAAATTTAGTAAATTTTAGTAAAATTGTTTCAAACTGTAATCTAGAAATTATTGCTGAAATTACAAAAAAATTTTGCTGAATATAACCCAGGAAAATTTTCTGTTCCAAAGAATCGGTTGTACAATAGCTACTTTTCATTCACAACCCCTTCTACTGTCGATTCTAACACCGATTCTTTTTGTTTGAAATTGTCACAAAAGCAACCCCTTCTATGGCTCCAAAGTGGAACCGGTTGCCCTAGAATCAGTTCTGGAACTAGTTCTGGAACTGATTCTACGTCACCCACACCTTCGATATAGGATCCCAGGAACTGGTTCCGGAACCAGTTCCATGGAATCGGTTGCAGTGGAACCAGTTGTAGAATGGGTGTGGTTGGCTACCGATTGTAAAAAATTTTCCTGGGAAGTATCACTCGAAGAAAAACCTCCATCATATTTATAAAAAGCTTCATAAATGTGATGAAAGCAAAAATAAAACTTGAAAAATGTGACAAAAATTTTTTTAAAATACAAAATTACATGTTATTTAAATTTGTTGTCAATGTCGACAGTAGCGTAAAAGATGTTGAATTTTTTATGTAAAGAATTAATTGCCAGTTTCATAGTCAGAAATAAGATCGATTTTTGCCTTAAATTCTTTTTAAGTAAGAAATTTCTAACTAAACTGCCCCAAAGAGTAATATCAATTGTTCGTTAAATATCTTCTAAGTAAGAATTTTCAAAAAAATAAAAAAAAACTTATACTAAGTATTGCTACGTATTTTTGATTACTAAATTATCATATGATTTAATAAATTCAAAAATAGTTCCTTATTACACTAAAAAAGCACAATAAAATTTTTAAATTAATTTAAAAGTTAATTAAAATTTTTTCCAACAAAAGGTTCTAACATAAATCGAAATAAGAACTCTATAAATGAAAGAACCCTTCCTTGTTACATCATGTTCGGAAATGAAATACTCATAAATTTATCAATTTATATGTTTTATTTTGGAAAATATAGAATAAAAGGAAACAAAACTCTTCCGAGTTTAACAAAATTTCCCATACACTATTTGTTTTATTAAATTAGCTAATTGTTTTGAAATAGAAAATCAACGAGGCGTTAAATATTATTTAAATAAAATACATACTTAGTTAAAATGTTAAAAAGGCATCAAGCCAAAAAAAAAAAAAAAAAAATTAAGAAACTAAAAATATAAAAAATAGCATGATATTATTTTGACTTGAGACTAATTAATTTAAAACTTCTAAAGACATTTAAACAAGAAAATGAAAAATTATTTTTAAACCCAAATAAATTAAACAAGGTTAAAAATTTAGAATATTTACTAGTACGTATTGTATAATGTTAAGTTTATTCAATTACTTAAAATTTTAAATTTTTTATGTTTCTGTTTTAAAAATGCTCCATTAACCTTTATATTGAAGCAGAAGAAAAAAAAACAACAATATCCACATGATATATTTCATTTTTCTAAATATCACTATCATGTTTAAACATCTTCTTTATTTGTTTCAAACAATAATCAATAAATGACACTTGCTCGTTTGCAATTTTTTTTTTATTTAAAATATTTTTATTTTTTATATCAACCTGATGACATTCAAGTCTGTCTAAGAACTCATTGTTACAATTGCGTATGTTGTCAACTACTTGTTTTAGTTTTTGTAAGTTTTTCAAAGTGTTTTGTTATGTTGGACATATATATATTTAATATATGAGGCTTTCCATAACAACAGCCCCGAGATTATTGTCAAACCTACAATATTTTTTATTCTGTGTGATAAGAATGAAACTTGGATCAAGTTAATAAATTTTTTTAAAAAGTAGACGCAGAAAGCATGGTTAAATATTAGGGTTTGGGATTTCCCAGACTTTTTTATTTCCCGGGAAATGGGAATAAAAAAATTTCATTCCCGGCAATTCCTGAGAATCCCGGAAAATATTTTTGAACAAAATTGTTAATGAAACCCACCTATATAAGTAATTTTTGTTAAAAAAAACACTATTTCAGTACAAATTCAGTCTGTGTAGTGAGAATTCAAAGTATTGATTTCATATAAATTACTCTAAGCACTGCCAAATGAATTGCATGATTCCAGCAGAAAGCACCCACTACTGGACTGTCGGAAACAAACTGTTTCATCACATTTGACCCATTAGATATGGTGGCGACAATGTTATTTTCCAAAGACAAATAAAACTCTTCTAGTCTTATTTCTACAATTCTTCTTATATAAACCAACCCCAGGTTATAAAATGAATTATTTCCGTTTATACATATGTGACCTTCTCCGAGAAAAGGGACCTAGTGTGTCAAAAAACGGGTTTGGACTTAAGAGTGGATTCTGGTACCTAAAAGGGTGTAGAATAAGATGAAAGGAGTTAGATTTCTGATAAAAATTTATTTACCCCATAAAAACCTACAAAACGAACTTGGAAAAGGTGTGTGATAATGCGTTATGAAACTTTAAATGCGTTCTTCTCAAAACTTCATTTTCACACACTAGGTCTCTTTTCTCGGAGAAGGTCACATTTGTTAAAATATCTCTTTTGTGATATTCTTGTCCATTCATCTAAGATTATAGTAAATCTTCTATTGTTAGAAATATTGCTGAATATTTCTTTTATCATGATATATTTTACATGATTGTAGTAATTTAATATAATGTTCTTTACATCGGTATCATTTTTTTGGCAATGTCAGATTTTTATTATAAAAACTTTCTCGAATAAAAGAAGATCTAGTTATGGTGCGGATTGACATTCCGTCGACTGCGGCTAATTTGGATCCCATTTCAGGAAATGTTTGCCCTACCATAAAACGTTCAATGCCTATTCAGCTTACACTTTTTTCTTCGGGTACTTTGCTAATTTTAGCTGGAACCTTATTCTTGTTGTTGTTTTCTTCAAGAGAAGTTGCATGACCATCAATTTTTTTTTTTTTTTGTGAACCAAATTTAGATGTCGGATAACCAAATTTAGATACCTCCGTTAACCATTAGTCTTTTAGGGCAAATATTGCACTGTGCTGCATTGTCGTTTTTTGTGAAGTATTTCCATACTCCTGACATTTTATTCTTTAATATAAAAGAATATTTTTAGCGTGTTTTTTAATCACCTGGATTTAGAATTTTTCATACAAAAAATGGATTTATTAAATCCAAAAAAAAGCTTGATTTAATAAATCCACAATAAAAGCACAAATATATGAAACAGCCTATTAATTTAATGTCAGAAAAAAATACGAATGAAAATTAAAAGAGAAAAAAAAATTGAAAAACTAACAAATAAAAGGTTTTTATTAAATTTTTTTTTTTTATGAAATATGTTTAGAAAAAAAACTACACCTCACCAAATACATATTTTTCATCTTGGACATGGAGAAATAGCTCAAATAGAAATGGCAATTTTTCACTCTACAGTAAGTAATTTAATTAAATCCAATTAGTGAATATTAAATATTGCAATGGAATTTTTCAATTGTGTAAAAATATAAATTGAAGTGATAAAACTGAAAAGGCAGACTGTTTATCGCTGTTTTATGTAAAATATAATTATAAACGAGTAAAAAGGTTAAAGTCGGGCATGCCGACTATACAATACCCTACACCAGTCTGGTGTATTGTTTGGATCCGAAATTCGAATGGGTTAAAATGGGGCTTATGTCAAAATTTTCTATAATGTGAGTCAGCGCACCAAATTTCATTAAAATATCTTAATATTTGCGACCTGCAGTTTGTAACCAAGCCAATTTTGGGGGGACCCTTATATGGGCACTAGTTCTAAACATGGACCGATGTTCACCAAAATCAATAGGCTTCGTCCTTGGGCCAACATAGGTCTATGTACCAAATTTCATCAAAATATCTTAATATTTGCGACCTGCAGCGTATAAACAATATAATTTTGGGGGGACCCTTATATGGGCACTAGTTCTAAACATGGACCGATGTTCACCAAAATCAATAGGCTGCGTTATTGGGCCAATGTAGGTATGTGTACCAAATTTCATCAAAATATCTTAATATTTGCGACCTGCAGCGTATAAACAATATAATTTTGGGGGGGACCCTTATATGGGCACTAGTTCTAAACATGGACCGATGTTCACCAAAATCAATAGGCTGCGTTATTGGGCCAATGTAGGTCTGTGTACCAAATTTCATCAAAATATCTTAATATTTGCGACCTGCAGCGTATAAACAATATAATTTTGGGGGGGACCCTTATATGGGCACTAGGTCTAAACATAGACCGATGTTCACCAAAATCAATAGGCTGCGTTATTGGGCCAATATAGGTCTGTGTACCAAATTTCATCAAAATATCTTAATATTTGCGACTTGCAGCGTATAAACATTATAATTTTGGTAGGACCCTTATATGGGCACTAGGTCTAAACATGGACGGATGTTCACCAAAATTAATAGGCTGCGTTATTGGGCCAATGTAGGTCTGTGCACCAAATTTCATCAAAATATCTTAATATTTACGACCTGCAGCGTATAAACAGTATAATTTTGGTAGGACCCTTATATGGGCACTAGGTCTAAACATGGACCGATGTTCACCAAAATCAATAGGCTGCGTTATTGGGCTAACATAGGTCTGTGTACCAAATTTCGTCAAAATATCTTAATATTTACGACCTGCAGCGTATAAACAATATAATTTTGGTAGGACCCTTATATGGGCACTAGGTCTAAACATGGACCGATGTTCAAAAAAATCAAACTTGTTCGTCCTTGGGCCAACATAGGTCTGCGTACCAAATTTCATCAAAATATCTTAATAGCTGCGACCTGTAGAGTGCGCACAAGATTGCATGGACAGACAGACAGACAGACGGACGGACGGACGGACAGACGGACATCGTTAAATCGAAATAAAAAAAAATTCTGAACCGATCGGTATACTATAAGGTGGGTCTACGACCAATATTTTTTGGTGTTACAAACATCAGCACAAACTTATAATACCCTGACCACATAGTGGTGTAGGGTATAATAAAAGTTAAAGTTGAATCCTCCATCATCGAATTCGGTATTAAAAATTAGGGTGAAAGAAGTTTCGGACAGAAAATTTTTTTAAAATAGGAAAAATCTAAGCCCATCTGTTGAGCACTTTTAGAAATACTTTTTGGATTTATTAAATCCAAGTGATTAGAAAAACGGCTATTAGTTTGAAAGCAGGTGTATTAAAATAAAGTAAACTTACTTGAAAATATCATATTTATTAATGAAAACGTTACTTATAAAATTATTGGCCCTTAATATAAAGGAGTATTTTAAATTTAAAGTCGACTTTAGTTTTAATCATACGGTTTTGTTCATTTTGTGTATGAAAACCTTACAAAAATATTTATATTTTCAAATATTTTGATTGGTTAAAAATAAATTAACCAATCAGAATGCTCCAAAAATAAACCAAGTCAAGGTATACTGCCACCCAATATTTTAACTAAAGTCGACTTTAACTAAAATATACATTTGAAAAATTTAGATATTACCTACTATCGATTATTTGCAAGAAACAAAACTTTTTTTTCATATTTCTTTTAAACATTTTACCAAGTTTTTAGGTTTTGCTACTTAAATTTTGAATAAGTTATGCGAAAAATCTTTATTAGTTGAATGCTCCTAATTACTTGGCAAAGATTTTTTTTTTTGTGTCGCCCGGGAATTCCCGAACCCCAAACCCTATTAAATATTCAAAAATTTCTGATTTTTAATACAGTATGTATAGTAGACTGTCCCTTAAAATAGCGATTTGTCGATTTTCGTTCATTACACCCCCCCTAATTTTATTGGAAATGGTCCCAAATGAAAGAAATCGATTTTTTTTTTTGGAAAACGTTAACCCGTGCCGAACGTTGGACGAAAATGGCCCATTTTGGAAAAAAGTATATTACTATTAAAAATTCCCAAAATTCGAAATTTCGAAAAAAAATTAATTTTTATTCTATTTATTCATTTAATATAGTCAAAATGATTCAGATATGGAATTTTGACTTCATCGTATATCATTAACCCACTTTAGCCTGGAATTCAAAATGACCCACGAATTTGATAAAAATCCAAAAACGGGGTTTTTTTAAATTAATTTTAAAGTTGATATTAAGGAAAAAAAATAAATTGGAAAAATGATAATTCGAGTTTGTGTTTGGAGCGACTGCTTTTCAGGACATTTTACAAAAATTGCTCATTTTGTCAACTAAGGGTTAAATTTTTTTTTAAAGAAATGAAAAGATAATTATAATCTAACCAAATTTGAGTGCTGTTTTTCCGAAAACCGTGTAAAATTTGATGAAAACATTGAAATTTTTTCCAAAATGAGCAATTTTTGTAAAATGTCCTTAAAAGCAGTCGCTCCAAACACAAACTCGAATTATCATTTTTCCAATTTATTTTTTTTTTCTTTAACTTTAATATCAACTATTATGTGGTACAAATAGCAATCGACATCTCCAAATTAGGCATTTTAAAAAATCTTTAAAATTAATTTAAAAAAAAAAACACGTTTTTTCATTTTTATCAAATTTGTGGGTCATTTTGAATTCTACGCTACAGTGGGTTAATGATACCCGATGAAGTCAAAATTCCAGGTATGAATCATTTTGACTATATTAAATGATTAGATGGAATAAAAAATTATAATTTTCGAAATTTCGAATTTTGTGAATTTTTAATAGAAATACACTTTTTTCCAAAAGGGGCCATTTTCGTCCAACTTTCGGCACGGGTTAACGTTTTCCAATAAACAAAAATCGATTTCTTCCATTTGGGACCACTTTCAATAAAACAGGGGGGTGTGTAATGACAAATCTATTTTTAAGAAACACTCTAATATACATGTATTAATTCACAAAAATCCATACCTATGACAATGTTTTTGGCTATAGCTCAGAAACGAATTGAGATGCCACCTTAAATTTGTATAAGAGAGTTTGACAATAATCATATATTTTTTAGGAATTTTAAAAGATGCGCATTTCGAGCAATGGGAATTTGAACTCAAGACCCCTGGAAATGACCTTTGACCCTTCAATGAAAAAATTCGATATGCATACCATTTTAAAGGGTACATTCTTACCTAATAAATAATACCAAAACGAATTTTATACCTTGAACGGTTTTTAAGTTATTGTCGATTTTGTAATCATAGTCAAATTTTGTCGTTTTTTCCAATTTTCGTGACGTCATATTTCCGAAACCCAAAAGGCCTTGGCTCTGAAATTTATGCTTTAATGAGCTGTTGTTATGTACGATAGATGTGGTAAATTTCTTTGAAATCGGAGATGGTCAATCCGAAAATGCCACTTTTTGTATTGAATTGAGATGTTTTCACCCATTATCTTTATAAATAAATAAGTAGTCGCGCGTAAGCTAGACTGCTTATAAAAACGACTTCGCCTAACAAAAATAACTAGTACTGACGTCGAATTATTTTTTATTTATTTATTTTTTTATTTATTTGGTTAAGTCTATGGATTTTAAATCCTTACAGACTATATTATTTAAATTAATTACAAACAATATTATTTAATTTAATTACAAACAATATTATAAGGCTATGTATTTAAAAACAAGATAATACTACGTTTAATGACACTAACACTCAAAGAAAAGTCAATAAAATTATACATCTCATTAAAATCTCTGCATATTCTACGAAAAGGATCAGAATTTGCGTAATTTGTTTGAAAGACCTGAAGATACAATGGTGTAAAATTGCGAGTTGATCGTTGCGGAACGTTAAATTTAACATTATTAAGCAGGAATTCAGAACAAACATTACCATTAAGCAAATTAACTAAAAACATAATATTAAGCATTTTTCTTCGGCTTTCTAGTGTAGGCAATTTAACCCGTTCAAATCTAACTGAATAGGACGGAAGAGCTTCAGAAGGGTTCCAAGTTGAGTTCCCTAAGCAGAACAATAAAAATTGTTTTTGAACAGATTCTATTCGATTTATGTGAACATCATAATCAGGATCCCAGATAATAGAACCATATTCGATGATTGGTCTTACCAAAGATGTGTATAACTGCTTTGTAATTATAGGATCAGTGAACTCCTTTGCCCAACGCTTTATAAAAGCAAGTACTCCACGAGCTTTGTTTATCATTGACGTAATGTGTTTTATAAAATCTAATTTTGAATCAAGTAAAACACCAAGATCTAAAATCTCTTTGACTAATTCAAGTTGGCTGTCACCAAAAGTATAGAAACCAAGAGAATTCCATTTTCTGGAAAAACGCATGTGCTTGCATTTTGTTAAATTAAGTTCCATGAGGTTAATATTACACCAGTTATAAAAGTTATCCAAGTCAAGTTGAAGATTGAGCATTTCCGAAGGTTTTTTGTAGCTTAAGAAGATTTTTACATCATCGGCATACATTAATACATCACAATTGTGTATTGCACACGGCAAATCATTTATAAAAAGTGAGAATAAGATTGGACAAAGGTGGCTTCCTTGCGGTACTCCATAATTGACGATGATGCCCTTGGATGTTGTATTATTAAAACGAACACTTTGTTTCCTACAGATAAGGTATGACTCGAGCCAGCGAAGACTGTTGTTAGTAAAACCCATTAGTGAAAGTTTACTAAGAAGAAGAAGAACTATGGTTGACATTATCAAAAGCTTTACTGAAGTCTGTGTATATAACGTCCTTTAATTGACCATTATTAAATCCATTATTTACAATAGTGGTAAGTTGTAAGATATTTGTCATTGCTGAGCGACCTTTTCTAAAGCCATGCTGGAAAGGTGACAGTAATGAAGATGCTTGATGAGTAGTAAAAAATTTTTATAAGTAGTAAAAAATTTTCATTATGTAACCACTTATTTGGTAATGAAAGATTTTGCTGGGGCTATAAGAACCTTTCTATACACTGAAATTATTATTACAGTAACTGACTGTAGTTTATTTAAAAAGTTATCCGTACATTTATTTTTAAATGATTATACAGTTAAAATACAAAGAAATATATTTTTTAACTGATTTTGTCGTTTATTTAAAAAATAAACTACAAATAAATACGGATTTTCTGTTACAGTTAATATTTTCATTTAAAATGTTTTGTAAAAAAAGGAATTCCTTTTCGATTTCTAGGTCAGTTAAAAAAACGAAATAAACTAAACATCATTTATTCTTACGGATTTTGTAGTTAATTTTTTGAAATTTAAAAAATGGAAATAAATGAAAAATCATTATTTTTTAAGGATTTTGTAGTTTATTTATTAACATTTAAAAATAAATGAAAAGTTCTTTTGATTTAAATGAAAAGTTAGTAGACCGGTTTTCAAGTGATTTTCATTTATTTTAAATTACATTTTCAGTTAATTTAAACTACAAACTATTTTGAGTGTAGTGAAAGAAAAATACCCAGGCTTTTCTCTAAAAGAAAAAAATCCAAAAAATTTTGGTCGATTTTTAGATAAACTGACTCTACTTTTACACTGAAAATTCAGAACTAGTTCCGAATTAAAAAAAGAAGAAATAGTTTTTTAAATTGCCCATTAAAAGCTCACTTGACATAGTGAAATTTGTAGCATTTTACAAATTTAAAATAAATAATATTCTAAAAATAAACACCAACTTTGTCAATATTTAACCATATGTCTACTCCGCTCACCTTTTGAAAAAATTTTAAATTTGCTCCAATTTTTATTGGTATCATATAGGACAGTAAGTGCTGTAAGTTTGATATTGATAAGGCATAACTCAGTATTAGCTGGACAGTAGAGGCCAGTATAAATGTTTTACAAAACATTCACAAAATATTTTCTTATACAACACCAAAATATTTTTTATTTTTTTTGGTTTTATTTTTTTTTTTGTAATGATCTAAATTTCAATATCTTGTAAATAAGTACAAATAAGCAAATTTGTAAATTTTTGTTATATTTTGTATTAAAAATTACACTATGCGACAGTCAAAATCGGGATGGGATGAAACCAACGGGAAATGTTATATCGGTCAAAAACAAGTTATACGTGTCCCGGCGTTTCGCTGGGTCACGTCTAGGAATCGAGATATATCTTTTTTTGACATAACTCGAGAACCACTAGTCCGATTTTGCTCAAACAATTTAAAAAAATTAAAAATTACAATTCCTTTAATCTGTTCATATAACGTTTTTCTCTATACTCAACAGTTTTGCCGGTAAAAATAAATGTTTGTTACCGCTACCATAAAAATCAATAACCTTTTGTTTATTACTTTTTTTTTTTAATATTTTAGGCAAAAAATATTTTTTTCTTCATACATTTATTTTTACCGGCAAAACTGTTGAGTATATAGAAAAACGTTATATGAACAGATTAAAGGAATTGTAATTTTTTTAAAATTGTTTGAGCAAAATCGGACTAGTGGTTCTCGAGCTATGTCAAAAAAAGACCACAAAAGGTCAAATCGATATATCTCGATTCCTAGAGGTGACCCAGCGAAATGCCGGACACGTATAACTTCTTTTTTACCGATATAACTTTCCCCGGTAGTTTGAACCCTTCCCGATCACTGACCCCTACCATTTGTCTCACAGTGTTATCAAACCTGACATCAGCGCATGCAAGCGAATGTTTTGTAAAATATTCATTGAGCCCTCTAGTGGACAGTTGGCTTAAAAGCCTCACATAGAGATATAATATATTGAAACAAAATCCTAAATTTGTCAATATTTAACCACGCCTACTTGCCAACTTTTTATGCTGTAAGTTTGACATTGATACAAAATACTTTTCTTCAGCTGGACAGTTGGTATGAAAAGCCTCAAATACAAGTTCAGTTTGTATACATTATATTGGAAACTATATTTGAGCTATAAAGTTTGTTGAAACTTTTTTCGATATTAATAAGTTCTGTTTAAGAAACCTGATTTCTGATGAGCCAACGAGTAGAATACCGAAATATTCTAGAACGAAACTTAAGTTTGTATTTTTAAATCTTAATTTAAATCAATAAGTTTCGCCCTATTGTTTACACATACAAGCACTATTTTTCAACATGTGTCGCTAAGCTGGTGATCTTCATTATTTATAAATTGACCTACTATACTTATTGACACTTTTCATGTGTTTTTATCTGTTTAACTTAAATCCGAACAAACAATATTTTAAATATTTTATTAAAAGTCTTAGAACTTTCATCAGATATAGTTTGACTATTTATGCTGACCTCAACCAAAAGTAATTTTGTCCTTGGAGTTGAAAGCGTGAAAAAAATTTTAAATTCATTTAAAATTAAGAAATTCAAAGACGTGGAAATTCGGGAAAAAATTTAAATCGAAGAAATAGTTTTTGTATACTTAAATTTCGATTTTGCAGAAAAGTCAATACGTATTAATAATTAACAATATCCAGGCATTCGGGTTAACTCAGTTTTTGCAATAATTTATTGGGCCAATTTTATATTTAGTCCGAACTAAGAACAATTTTTTGCTTAAGTATTTTATAAGTACGAAATTTTGTTTGAAAATTTCTTACTTAAGCCATATTTAAGAAAAATATCGGTCTTAGTTCTGGCTATAAAATTGGCTCAAATTCTCATATTTTGTTTTATATGAAAATTCATAATTTTGAAATTTATCCATATTATCTAGTATCTTCTAACATAACTAAAAGATACATTTAGTATTTTCTTATTTAATTACTTTTTTATATATAGTTTAAATATAATAATGTTGTAGGATGATAACACAGTCGACTTTTATTTTATAAAATAAATGACACAATTTCTGTTCTTCAAAATATAATTTACAAAATTGTCTTGCAATTACTTTAATATTATTAAATGAGTTTAAAAACAAAAACACATCCACATTGAGTTCAATGTTTAAAAATTAAATGGAATTTTTAGATAAAGACATAAGACGTAAGCCATGTAAAAATAGATTAATAATATTTACATTAAAATGATATTTTTAATAAATCAATTATACGTTTATAAATTCATTTATACTCTTTAGTTCGACAACAATGCAACAAAGAACTAATTAGACACTTCCTCATAGCAAAACTGGCCACGATATAAAGTTGTTAAAGAATATAGAAATGTCTATTATAAACTGCCTTAAAAGACCGGATATGACTCAGCAGTCATAATGAATTACATAGAGTGCAGTATAAAATTAAATTGTTTGTTAACTAAACTGGATTAATATCTTATAAGTAAATTCTGCTAAAAAAAATCATATAAATGTATTAATTTTCATACAAAATAATTTTCCTAAAAATATGCTTAAAATATTTTAAATAAAACCCATAAATATTTGTTTAATTCCATTGCATACTCTTGGGTGTAAACTAAAAATGCATTGAGTATATTTTTGTTAGTTAACATTATGTTATGAACAGCTAAACAAAAGACTTAGGACACCAACGCATTTACTATTTTTTTTTGTTGTTTTTTATTTAAGCAAATAAAATTAACGATTTGTTATATCACGGTACAGTACTAAAGAGTTTTATTACAAATAAAGTCATATGTATGTATTTCTTGATTTGAAATTTATTTTTAAAACCGACATAAAATATTTAAATCTACCCGGTGAAAAATGTTCATATACGCTCAAACATGTTCATATATGGTTTATGTATGGACACATATGAACAAATATGGATTTTTTATAAACATATATGGATTTTATATGAACATATATGGAAGTATATGTTATTCCATATATGGAAAAAGATTTCATATACAGACATATATGGAGGCATCTGCTATTTCATATATGGAAAAGGCACTCATATATGGACAAATATGGAAGTATATGATATTCAATTTATACAAAAGTGACTTGTATATGAACATATTTGCAAGAATACACTTTTCCATATGTGCAAAAGGAACTCATATTTGGATAAATATGGAATTATATTTAACGCCATGAATAAAAAAAGGAACATATGCAGCGCCTAATTTGAATGTCATACATAAATTTATATCTATCGTACAACCTTATAATAAAGGACAGCAACGTTCGCATGTATTCGCATATATTTAATAAATGTATATGTTCATATATGTCCATATATGAACATATACTTAGGTGTTACCTCATTTTTCGGATCCATACATATATGGTTGAACCATAAATGTTCATATATGGACATTTTTCACCGGGTAAATTTAATGGAATTTTCTGCGGAAAAAATCCATAAGAAAATAATTTTGTTTTATGGAATAAGTCCACAGAATATGAGTTTTAAAGGGAAAGTTCTTAAATAATTTGTGCTTTTAGAAAAAATTATATAAAGAAAAATGGCTCAAAAATAAAAGTTTCATATGAAAAATTACCCAATTTTTCTGGGATTACGATTGTTGTGCGGTAGGCAAAAAAATTTATTTTTAAACCAATATCGGCCGGGATTTTTATTAAAAATAAAAAAGCAACTATTTATTTTAAAGAAAACGTAAATACGCAGGTCGACAAAATCTTAACTTTCAAAAATTAATGGGGTTCTGACCATCAACTCTATATATTTCGGACATGCTGGTTACAATGGCGTACTTTATTTTTCGACCTAAAGTATAGATTTTACGCGAAATGCCTTTAAAATTTAGAGGATTTGTCAAAAAAAAAAAAAAACACCCTACAATAATAATATAGGCAATATATTTTGCAAATGGAAACTCTTTTTAGAGGTGACCCCATATTGTACTAAAAGTTGGACTTTGGGGACAACTTGCAAAGCTATGCTGCCATATAAATTTTTTTAAAAATCGCGATTTTAACGAATAGGCTGATATAGATGAATATATTTTTTTTGTTGAAATATTTTTCTTTTAATTGCTTCTTTGCTAAGCCATAACATTTATTAAGTTCGATTTTGCTTTCAGCGATTCAATTGGTTAAAACGGTAAAAAAAAACCATATAATCCATATAAAACGTGAACCGTGGTTTTGGTAAGATGGTAAGTTGATGGTAAGCTCTCTATTAATTATTAAAAATTAAGATTTTGTCATCCTGTGTAATTTTAGACCTGGAAAAATAATACTTACCAGGAAGTTTCATCAATATCCGCTCAGGAATATTTGTTATATTAATATGTTTAAAAAAATAAAATCTCCTAAAATTTTACTTTTGACCTTACACAGGCGCAATTTAATGTATTTCTATCTTGCCCTAATTTTCATGATTGAAGTATTTAATTTTATATTATTATATTCCGGTCAAAATCATATGGTACTAAAAGCAGCAAAAAAACTGGTGCCAAAGTGAGAAAAATCGCTGTTTTCCTGAAAACCGCGGAAATAAAATCTCTGTCCTAGCCAAATGAAAAAAGAAATTCCTGCAATTGTTAGCCCTTACTATAAAAGAGTATTTTAAATTTAAAGTCGACTTTATTTCTAAACATACGGTTTTGTTCATTTTGTGTATGAAAACCCTACAAAAATATTTATATTTTCAAACATTTTGATTTGTTGAAAATAAATTAACCAATCAGAATGCCCCAAAAATAAACCAAGTCAAGACATACTGCCATCCAATTTTTTAACTAAAGTCGACTTTAGCTAAAATATACATTTGAAAAATTCTAAATCCTAAAGTCCAATCGTTGATTTTTTAAAATTTCTTTAAAAAAAATTTAAAATATTTAAAATTGTAGATTTGAAAAATGTGTTTAAAAATTCTGGCCTTTTTGGCACTAATTTAAAACGATATAAAAAATACTTCTTATCTGAGTTTCTTGTAACTACACCCAGGAAAAAGATTGGTTGGAATTCGATCAAAACCATTAAAATGAATTTGCCAGGACGTTATTTTATTTGGAGTTGCCTATAATTGAATACTACACCAAAACTATTTTACTACACATTAAAAATAGGGAAAAATGAACTAAAAAAGAATCCTTTTAACAAATTATTGGTATCTCCAATCAATTTTAAAATTAGTACCAGTTTAGTAATTCTATGCAGTAGAAGCAGCCATTTATTTAGTGAATATACAAGAAAATTGGTGTTACCTATAATCTTTATTAAAAAAATTTCAATATTCGAAAGTGGTAACTACAAATACGGGTATCCTAATCAAATGTAACCTTGAAGTCGAGTTTCTGTAGAACCAACCGAATTGTGGATTTTAATGATAACACACACAACTATTGATTGGTATTGGCAAACGAATTTTTTACTATATTTGTTTTCCAAGCAAAACATATAAATTCAAAATTAGACTTGAAAATTAATAAGTGTTTGTGGTGTAGTCGGTAGAGAGTTGGCCTAGTACGCCGGATTTTCAAGTTCGAATCCCGGAAAAGACAAAAATTTATATGTTTTTTTTAAATTAAAATAAAATATTCATATGTATAAACAGTAAATATGGCTAAGAAAATTAAAAGTAGTTGTGGTGCAGTGGGTATGAGTGTGAACTATTAACCTGAATGGCCGGGTTCAATACCAGAAAGTTCAAAAATAGTTTTTTTTAATTTCAATAAAATTTTGTGGAACATAATAATATTTATGTGGAACATAATATTGAATTAGGCAACCAAATATTGGCTTTCACAACGAAAAATATAATTTAATATAAAGATAAATGTCGTAACCGCACGAATTCGATTGACAACAAATTCGGTGGTCACAACTGAGACTGTTTTCTGGGTGTAACTTTGGAAGAAAAGAATGTTTCTGTAGTAGAATATTTAAATAAATTTTAAAATTTGGACCGACCCGAATTTCTTGATTAAGTGGTCAGCGACATATCAGTTGCCGGGGGAAATAGTAATAATAATAATATTATTTTCTTACAAAGATAATTCACCCTGAATAACGATTCTTTAATGTTTTTAATTCGAATTAGGTTAAAAATATCAATGTTTTTGTGAAAATTTACAAAAATTCATATTTTCCCCTTGTAATTTGTGTTCCAAACTTCAGGGCCGATGCGGCAGGCACGTCTTCCCGGTACCCGATTATAATAATTTTTTGGGGAACCTAGTTTTACACCCAAATAAATATTTCCAGGGGTCAATAACTCAAACAAAATCTTTTTGGAGCACCCTACCCCATACACATTTGGAACTAATGGCTTCTTTATTTTTATTAATTTCTGCGGCCTGTGTTTTGCCAGTATTGAACCTACAAAATTAAATATATATATCGCACTTGATCAACAAGAGGGTATTAACTCAAAATTTTAAAATTTTTAGTAGTTCACCTCTACTGTTTGTGGTTACATTTCAAGAGAATGAGAGAAAAATAGAAATTTTTGCAATTATTGCAAAAAAATCTATTTTTTGAGTTAATATCATTTTTCTTAAACTTTTTATTGATATAAAGGTAGCCACTACACTATCACGAAAATGGTCTCAAATGTGGTTTTCGAGATGAAAGAGTAATCGAAATACGTTGAAATTTTTGCAGTAGATTGTTAGTTGATGTTGTTAGTTGATTTCTTGCAAAAACTGAAATTTTTAAAAATTTTGAGCTAATACCCTCTTGTTGATCAAGTGCGTTATGTATATTAGAGTGGGCCGATTTGTATGGATAAAAATTTTTTGATATTGCGCCATCGATTTTTCCAAAGCTTTTAGCATGGGGAAAAAAAAGTTCCACTACGACATATCAAAAAAATCATTTTCGAGGCACCCAAATTTCAATTTTTTGCAATTTTCTAATAAATGCTAGATTAGCGCCATCTTAAGGTGGCTTTTTGAAACAACTAATAAAGTTATAAACAATACAACATTACAACCTTTCCAGAAAGGTATTACTTATGAAAATCGGATAAAAAATGTGGCAACTAGAGGTAAAAGTATATAAGTAAAATTATTTTCTCCTTGTTGTCATCAACATCATTATCATCATTTCTCATCATTATCATCATTTCATCATTAAGCAGAAAATAATTTTACTTATATACTTTTACCTCTAGTTGCCACATTTTTTATCCGATTTTCATAAGTAATACCTTTCTGGAAAGGTTGTAATGTTATATTGTTTACAACTTTATTAGTTGTTTCAAAAAGCCACATCAAGATGGCGCTAATCTAGCATTTATTATAAAATTGCAAAAAATTTAAATTTTTGGCCCCTCGAAAATGATTTTCTTGATATGTCGTATCGAAAAATCGATGGCCCAATATCGATTACTAAATCGACCCACTCTACATACATACATACATTGTATATAAACAATTGCATTATTTAGACAACAAGAAACTTCGCCTCTTCGCTTTTTCGTGCATCGACAATTTGTCTTTCTCTAACTCATTAAATAACACTGTGCTAGACGCAAATTTTAATAAGCTGTGCACTAGACCGTACCGCAAAAAAAAGTTCGCCGTACACCCTCCAATGTGAAGGATTTTTGCAAGGCAATTTCAAAAAAAAAAAAAATTTTTTTTGCCGAATGTAGGGGTCGCCTTTTTTAACTTTTCGTTATAGCTTCGGAATTTAAAGTCCGATTTTAAAGTCTGCACCCAGAAAAGAGATTCGTTGGGCTAACCGAATTTGTTGCCAATCGAATTGTGGCGGTTACGGTAACTATCTTTAAATTTAATGTACTGTCGATTGGCATAATTGTAAAATTCGGTTCCCGAAACTTACATTTTCAGTTATGATTGCCAAATTAAAAAAAAATAAATTCAGTACCTACAATTGAATTTGAAAACATCATACACCATTTTCAAATAAAAATATTCATTATTTTTTACTTTTTTTTATTTATCAAAATATAATTAAAATTTTTATATACAATAATATATTATTATTATTATTATTTTAATCAAATCTAAACATTGTCGGACTTTTTACACGAAACCCCTCAGGTTCTGTGCTAATTTTTAAATGAATAAGCGTGTTCCAGAGACCTTTGTCTAAAAAACTTTAGGTTCAGTCGGCTTTAATCAAACTCGGAATGATTTTTACACATATTATATTGTAGCAAATTTTCCGAGTTTCGGGTTCTGTGTTGTAAGATCTTTGAATCTTAGATTCATTTATACAAAAAGAATTTTTTTATTCTAACATTTTTTTCGAGAAGAAAACCTTAGAAAAAACCGCAGCAGTTTTATTCTGACCAATTTTATTTAAAAAAAATATCCTGGGGTTTTACCTTTAAAAAATTGATAAGCCGTACTTCTGGGTATTAGGCGAAATAATTTTTCCGGCTCTTGGTATCCATTTTGTTTCTTAAAGTTAGCATGCAATAACAATTTTTCTACCCAGAAAAAAAGATCGTTTTCAGTAATGGGAACCATTAAAATACTTTTATTTTTGAAATAACTTACATGGAAAATTATTTCTGCAACCGCTTTTTGATTCTTTCCTTGCTCAATAAATTATTTCCTTTTTATTTAAAATGTTGCTTGTATTTCTTATATATTTTTTATATTTTTAAATTGACGGTTAATATATATGAAATGCTGAATATTTGTTGTTACTATGCATTTTTTGTTTTAACAACTTATTATAATTTCTCTTACGGTCGGGTCTACCAATAATTTCCATAACTAAATTTTTTAGTCCCTATTGGTGAAGTTTACTAATTACTGGGAATTATAGCATTAACTTGGTTGTATTAAAAAATCTGCATTAATAAGAACAGTTAATGGCCTTATAAAAGAAAATTTAGTAATTGCGATAAAATGTATGGTTTTCTAATTAAGCTTTTATAATTATAACCGAATTCCAACTAATTTATTTTCTGTGTGTGATATATCAATTTTTTTTGCCTCGAGAAGACCAGTGTTTTGCTATAAAGGAAAAATCCAATGAAAAAAAATTTCTACAGGGTTTATCGAAAAACTTCCTTAGCAAAAGTTTAATGATTTTTGCGAGCTTTAATTTTCTGACATTAGGGTGGTAGCAACTGAGATCTGGTGGGTAACTACTAGAACGGGATACTTTAGGTCAATGGCCCTCAGAGGCAAAACGCTGGTCTCCTCGAGAGGAAAACATCGATGTATCATACTTTAAGATCCGACTGTAAATGTCAAAGATATAACGAAAAATGTAAAATGGCGACCCCTACGTTCGGCAAAAAAAATTTTTTTTTTTAATTACCTTGCAAAAATACTTCATATTGAAGGGTATACAGCGCATTTTTTTTCCTGTACGGTGGTACGGTCTACTGTACATATGTTTTAACAGGGGAATCACCAATTGCATTAGCATCTACACAATTATGAATCAGGTTTGTAAAAACAGGAATTACAGATTTAATACAATTATGTAATGTTTGAGTGTTTCATCACTTATGTCCACTTGTGAAATATATTTTGAACAAAATTTTTTAAAATGTAATTGTCCGCGCCCGGTTATGGGAGCTGTTCGGTTATGGGAATGAAATTTGCATAAAAAACTATGAAATGGGAGCTGTTCGGTTATGGGAACGGACCGTTATGAGTGCTTTCACTGATTTATTTATGAGAATTAATTTATTTTCGGTCATAGTCCCCGCTACGCAGTTTGGGGATTATGTCCGTGGAAGTAGAGTTTGAAAGCCACTGAAATTGTTAAAATTTTTTGTAAAAAAGATCTTAAATATCTCACGAAAAAGCCAGACATATGGCTAAAATGTTCCATAAGAAAAATTTTCATTCAATTTCATAGCGGACAGCCGAACTCATATTTAATCATTAAAGAACTTTTAGACGGTTTTTATTTTATTTTAATTATTTATTTATTTCATTTAGCGTTGACAAATAAAAAAATGTTAACCGGCCATACAACTTGACTGTACCTACCCAGTGCCAAACTCCATAGTTATTTATTTATTTTTTTAATGCTAACCTACTAAATCCTCCTGATATAAGTATTATCGAGGCTGTAGACCATTACGCTTGCTCTATTTCATAGTGTAATAAAAAAAATCAATAATATCTCCAAAACTAAGCTAGATAAAGTTTCTAACTCAAGCGTGTAAAAGGCTTGATTGTGAAATTTAAGCAAAGAATACTGTTATCATCAGCAAAAAGTTGTAATAAATTAAGTAAAACCATTTATAACCTTCATTCCTAGTTCCAACTATAAAACCGGCCCTAAATCTTTAGTATTATTAAAAAAACTTAAGAAACGAACTTTAAAATAATAAAAGTGGAATCCCGCTGCTCGTTAATTGGTGTAGTTATATTATTGGTGTGATATTTACAGCATGAATCATATTTTTCACATATTAATTGATCAATTTGTCAGATTATCATCACATTATTTATCAGTACAAAATATTAATCAAATTAAGTGCCATTGAAAATGAAACCTATAACCAGAAATTTTAAATTCCTAATTAACATTTAGAAAGTAAACGTAAGCAATTAAAACACACAATCTTTTTGAGTTTTTTTCAAATTCACTACATTTTTTCCTTTATTTCAGGTTGCGCTTAAACGCATTTAATTGATTAAATAAAAAAAAATTAAGCTTATAAATTAAAATTAAGCAAGTATAATTAGATATTGTGTGTTTTCAACTTATCAAAACAAAACACATAATTATTAAATACTTGTTTTAATAGTTTACAAATGTATTTTATTTATGTGGATTTTTTTCCAGCACTAGAGGCAGTTTTCTTTAATAAAAAAACAGAGTAAAAGACGTCATTAGAATCATTAGAAAAACAACAAAATACTATGAATGATATACTATGTAATATTAATGAAATAAGTAGTTGAAAATGATGTATAAAACACTAGAAAATGAGGGCAGTGATAAATTAAATATGATGAGATATACACAAGGGGGTAATACTAGGACAATGATGATTTAATGGGGGGATGAGGACGGGATGGTAGAGAGAAAGAGAGGTTAAGTTACTTGGACTAAAGAGGGCTTTAGTTGAGTTTGTTTGAGAGATCGGTTAGAAAATTATATATACAAAAGTATGTGTAATGTAGAGCATTTCTTTTAAGTAAATTGAGTGTCTTATTTTACTAACTTTGCCATTTCACTGCTTGTTTTTCTTAACTTTGTATATTTTATATACTAAACATCTATTATTTATCCTTAATATTCCTTCTTCTTTGCTTTTTTTCATTTGTCTTTTTTGTTACAACAATAATCCTTAATATCATCGAGGTCGTCAACAGGGAAGTATTTAAAAGTTTGGGGCATTTTAGGGCAACGGGTGGTAACTTTACTTTTTGTTTTAACTTACTAAACTAAATAATTTACAAAGAGTATGTTTTTTGTTTTGTCTAAGAGAATAAAATGGCTTCTTAATAATGACCATGACCACCATGACCAGCATAACCAGCATAGCCGCCATAACCATGAGCGGGAGCATGATGCGCCACTGAGGCATAAGGAATGGCAGGAGCAGCGGCAACATGATGAGCTACAGCTGGACCAGCATGAGCATAAACTGGTGCAGCATGAGCATAGACGGCAGCAGGAGCTGGGGCAGCATGTATTACGGGGGCAGGAGCATGATGAATAGTGGGTGCAGTTTTGTGGACGACAGCATTGAAACCATTATGATCATCAGCAGTATATTCAACGGTACGCACGGAACCATCAGGTTCAACCAAAGAATAAGAACCCTTGACTACATCACCATCACGTACTTCATGTTGAGATTTAACATCACCAGTATGTGAATCAGCAACACCATAATTGTAGTGATATTTTGGGTAGGACTAGAAATAAATTTGAAACAGAAATTAGTACATATTAGTATTGAAAAATGTTTTGAAAAATTAAAGTTGCACCTAAATACTTGAGAAATGGTAGAAAAGTGAGAAATATATGTGATTCTGAAAATATATCAGGAAGGGTTGTTAAACTCCTTTAAAGGAATCTATTCTTGGGAATTGTTTGTAGTCTAAGGGGCAGTTTTATAGTCAGAACTGAGATCGATTTCTTCCACAAATATTTTATTTAAAAATTTCTTATTTAAAAAATATTTAAGACAAAAATTAAATTAAAACTGGTGCTCATTTCATAGTCCAAATAATATTTAAATAGGAAATTTTGTTTAAAAATTTCTAAGTAAAATGTTAGTAAATATTCGCACTTAGGGCTGACTATAATACTGGTCATTCCCTTTATTTTTAACTTTAATTGGGAATTTTACTGAATTTCTATGGGTCGGTTTCATATGAAATTGTGATAGGAGTAGAAAATTTACCTAAAATAGATCTCCGAACTGTGTATTTTAGAGTGTTCATGTCATGTCAATTTTCCACTTTTATAACAACGCCAAATAAAAGACACAGGTCGCTTTTCTTATGAAAAGACTGGCAACCTATTTTCAAAATATATCTACTTAACTACGAACCTGCTTTATATTTGCTTATATGTACAAAAAACTGACCGTGTAACAAACAAATGTTAACATTAAAGCTCTTATGTGAGTGATTGCGATTATAACACAAAAAACTAAATAATAAACAAATTAAATGTTGGCAAAACAAAACGGTAGCAGCAGCAACAGCTACAATTGTTGACATCAAATCTACCGGCAATATTCACATAAACATATCTGCAAGATTATAATTACATGCTACATGTCTGAACAAACACACCACACAGATGTGCTACATTTGATAAAAAAAAAAACTATACTAGCGTAAATGTGTCAGTTTACATGAACACACAGAAGCGAATAAAATCGAAACAAAAAACAATGAAAAACTAGGTGAATTACATATAACAACGGCGGCAGAAAATGTTGTAAGCTTTTTGAATGAAATCAAAAGTTGAATGAATGAAATCGAAAAAGATGAAATTTGAAAAAGATGATAATGAAATAATTCCAGTTTTACAAAAAGAATATTTCGCTAAAGAAATTAGGTAACATAAATTTAAATTATAGCATAACAAAAGTGTTAAGTAATAAACATAATTCTCAGGGGTTTGTTTTTTGTATTAGGATGAAGCAAAATAATAGACTTAAGCAAAAAACTTGAAAGAATGTTTTCGTTAATTTTAACAATTTTATGGAAATCATGGGTGTTTTAGTTAAAAGGAAAATATATGTCTAGTATTTGTTTAAGAAGTCTTAATTTCTCTTTTTAAGACAAGAGTACACGTTCAATATTATTGATCAGGCGTTCAAAAGTCAACCAATCAGAATAAAGTATTTAGAAATAAAATGTTCTCATTAGGTGATTTTTGAAATCTTGATCAATAATATTGAATGCGTATTATTGCCTTTAAGTAGGGCATACACGTTCAATATTATTGATCAATTTTTCAAAAATCAATCAATCAGCACATTTTATTTTTAAATACTTTGAAACACTTTTAATTTTAGGTACAGACCTTCAATTAATTTGTAAAAAACAAGGTATTTAAAAATGAAATATTCTGATTTTAAAAACATTGATCAATAATATTGAACGTGTATTTTTGCCTTAAGTAGGGCATACACGTTCAATATAATTGATAAATTTTTCAAAAATCAACAAAGTATTTAAAAATAAAATATTCTGATTGGTTGAGTTTTGAATAATTGATCAATAATATTGAACGTGTATATTTGCCTTAAGGCAAGAATACACGTTCAATATTATTGATCAAGCTTTAAAAAACAGAATATTTCATTTTTAAATATCTTGTTTTTTTACAGATTCATTGAAAGTCTGTACCTAAAATTGAAAGTGTTTCAATGAAATTGAAAAATTCAAAATGAGTTTGGATTTTTGTTTCTCCATTTCATATTATTGAAATGTGTGTGGCCAATATTGAAACATTAGTTTTTAAAATTTATTTTTGTTGTTGAGCCAGGAATACACGTTCAATGTTATTGATCAAGTTTTGAAAAATCAACCAAGCAGAACCTACTATATAAATTATTGCAAAATAAATAGATAATCACTATAAATGGGGCTTTTTTTAAATCTGCAAAATTTTGTAATTTTTATAGAAGGGAAATATTGATCAATTTTAGTTTAATTTATATTTTCTAATAATGGAAATCAATTACAAGGCAAGAATACATTTTCAATATTATTGATAAAATTTTCAAATACAGTATCAACCAATCAGAATATTTCATTTTTGAATACTTTGTTCTGATTGGTTGATTTTTCAAAGCTTGATCAATAATATTGAACGCGTATTCTTGCCTTTAACAAAAAAGAAAAATATAAAAAAATGTATACGTATAAACTTTTTAGGTTCTGAAGGAAAATTAGAATTTAGAAGATACTTTTTTAAAATTTTTCAATGAAAAACCTTTGGGAATCATTGAGGATTTTTTTAAATATTTTATTTAATTTTAATTTAATATATATGTTAAGTTATAATTCTCAAAATCTTAAAAATCATTATTTTGAATATCTACTTATTATATTTTATTATTCATATCTTTGCAGCAAAATAGAGACATCAAAGCAGTAGAAAAAGCACTACAACTGATGATCTAGATGTACTTTTTTTAACATAAACACTAACGATTTTAACATTGAGGTGTCTTAGCAGAGGAGTACTCCCACTTCAACTTTTTTCCAGTAATTCTTGAACTGGTGCAAAGAAAGCTCTTTTCACCAATTAAAAATTAAAAAAAAAAAAATTCTTCGCAAAAAAAATTATACTTTTTACTTTACAAAAGTTTTAATTGATGCCACCGGGTATCGAACTTGCGACTTCATGATTGCTAGTCTAGCTCTCTAGCACAAAGCTATACTCTGACATTAAAGTTGATTGGCATAAAAACCCCACTTTGCCAGATATTGTGCTTTATTCTCTTCAATAAAAGTAATTTTTAAACAAGTGCTATTTTCATAAGAGCATAAAAAGCAATTTTTCATCACTTTTATTTTATAAACCCAGCAAAAAGAAATCATCAAAAGAAGTGAAAAAGAAGCAGTTATTTGGATTTTGATATTGTGAAAATTTGGATTGGATGATCCTTTTAATGTTCTAATTAGTTGGTGAAAAGGGATTAATTTTTATTCGTAAAAAATTTGAAAAGACACAAAATCACATTTTTGAAAGTTGTGAAAAGGAACTGCTTTAAAAGCGGAAAATCAGAACTTAATGATACTTTGGAATCAATGTACACTCATAGAAATAAAACTGTAAAAATAGCAGAAAAAGTTACTAAAAATTAATAAAAATGATGCTGTGGAAAAACTGCTAAAATTAACAGATTTTTTTTTACTAAATACTAGTAAAATAAGACCAGCAAAGTTAAAATTGTTAAATTGCGTAAATTTAATTAACTTTTAGTTAATTAAAAATAGCAATTTGTACTGTAAAGTCTGCAGAAAATTTTGCTAAATATTAGTAGACTAAAAATAGCAAAAATAAACTGCTATATCTCCAAAATTCTTACTATTTTTTTAAGCTAAATTTATTTGAAGGCAAATAGAAGTCTTTTCTGCTAAAGTTAGCAGAAATATTTGCTAAAAAATTGTAAGCTGCTGTTTTCAAAAGGCTGGATTTCTATTTGCATTTAAAAAAAATCGAAAAAAATCAAAAATTTTTGAATATTTTGGTGTTTTTTTAGGCTACTAATTATTTAGCAGAATTTTTGCTGATTTTAGCAGCTTAATTTGCTATTTTCCATCAACAAAAATTTAGCTCAGATATAACTAAAATTCTGTATATTTAACAGTTTTATTTTTGCTGTTCCTATATTACTAATATGTAGCAAAAATAATCTGCTAATTCAGCAGTTTTTTCTGCAGCATCATTTTTAACTAATTTTTAGTAGTTTTAACTAAATTTATTACGGACTTTTTTCTATTAGTGTAAAATTGATTCCTAAAAATCACTTCCACTTTTTTACTGGGTATTTTTAAAAATTGAAAAATTCCAAAAAATTTTAACGTAGATTTTTAGCTGATCTGAAGATTGTTACAATGAGTGTTATTTTTGTTCGGTTTTATGATCAAATATGACAAATTCCAAATAGAATTCACAATTTATTATACAACAAATAAAGAAAAAAAAATTCATATTAAAAAACTTTTCTAGAACCAATGGTTGACAATTAATGCATTTTCAAGTACTACCAAGCACCATCATCAGATTGTTTTAATGGGGTTCTCTCTAGGTTATAAAGTAGATTTAAGTTTTTGTATTTATGACAACTCCCAAGCAAATAACGAATTTTGAAATAAATGTAAATATTTTAACTAGTTATTTATGTAATACATTGAAAATCACATATGTTATAAGCCTAAAACAGATACTCCCAGTAGCAGTGAACTGCAGCAGTCCTGTCGAATTTGTTTCATAAAATTTTTCGAATTTGAAGACATCTCTTGTTTATTTAGAAAATTTTCTAATCTCTCGGCAGTGACAAATAAAGAAAATACAAAATTCTGTTTATCGACAAAATGTCGCACTGCGGTAAAACTCTGTCAACACTGCGTTTATCTGGTTTAGCCTATAGTTGTTGCTTTAACCA
This sequence comes from Leucophora obtusa, assembly GCA_949987735.1. Lineage (NCBI taxonomy): Eukaryota > Metazoa > Arthropoda > Insecta > Diptera > Anthomyiidae > Leucophora > Leucophora obtusa. Next base: position 228,331,320 of record OX465296.1, read on the forward strand.
AAGTTCCTTTAGTAGTAAAGCAATATTGAATTTAAACCAATGAATTATAAATGTTAAAAAAATTAAAATAATATTGGTTCTTCCAGGAATCGAACCCGGGTTCATCTGTTTAGAAGTACCAAATGAAACCAAAATCACATTTTAGGATCACTTTTAGGGTAATTATGCTTTAGAAGCAAAGATTTTTTGGATATTATACAGAAGTAATTCCAAGAAAGCTGTAAAAATATACTAACTGATACTTTGGAAGCAATGAAAGAAGTGACTTTTTTACACACATAATAATCCATGCATAAAAATACGAAATTAATGTCAAAACAACAAAAACTTTCGTAAAATAAACCATTTTTCGTATATTTTACAAATTTTTTTGTTATTTTGACATTTTTTCGTAATTTTATGCATGGGTTATTATCAGTGTAAGTTCTTCAGAATGACTTCCAAAAATTGCAGTAAAAATACACTAATGGATAATTGTGAAGCAGTGAAAGAAGTAATTTGTAAAGCATTATTTCCAATTTTTTTCGCTGGGTAGTTATTCATATCTCTAACAAAAGACTTAAGCAGCAAACATTTCTTATGGTTGGGTTTTCCATCACTTCAATCAAACCAAAGACTTAAGAAAGAAACTTAAAAAAAAAGTGTTTTGTTTTCTTCTTGTTTTGTCACTTGTGCCTGTGTAAGTCTGCTTTGAATTGTTGCTAATTTCTCATAAATTTAATATATATATTAATGCAAATATTTTATTTTTTGTTTCTGTTGCAAATGTCTTCTTTAAAGAAAACCCACGGAAATTTTTATTTTTAATGCTTCTTTTAACCATTCGCTAATTGCAGACAGTGCGATTTTTTATTACTTTGCGTGTGCGATCATGAGAGTTTTACTAATCCTTAGTTAAATGTTAAGTAATTCGTTATTGATGTCATACATGCAATTCATATGTGTCACAATTATCAGATGCACATAAAATTAAAATCAATTTTAACCACACTGGGAAATTTGATATTTGTGTAATGTGGGAGAACTAATAGATATGTAAGTACTTAGATAAGTGTTGGTGGCGGTTTGACATATATTTTAATTATTTGTTGTGTCTGTTTTGTAAGTTGAGATAGATTTGGAAATGAGGAAAATTTTAAATTGGGTCGCAAATTTAGTCATATTTTTTTAGTTAAGCTAAAAATCTGAAACTTAAATTTAAGTGAAAGTTTTTAAGCAAAATTCCTTACTTAAGTTATAATTAAGAAAAAATCGTTGTTTGTGCTGACCTTAAAACTGTTCCTAAGAATCTGATAAATACTTTTTTTTTATATATAAGTAGAAGCAACATTCAGGAAATTCTTCCTATTAATTAACGTGTTGCTTTCTTTGGACAGAGGATAGAGAGGAGATGGTGAAAGATGAAGGGCTTCAAATATGGCAACACTGTAATTGCGCGAGATATTAAATCTTAGAACAGTTATTGCACACCATCTGATGGAGAGTTGGCGAACTTTATTGAAGCTGTTTAGTTCATACCCTGTTATATTATTTTACTTCGGTGGGGTTAATTGCTTTGGGAACACCGAAAGAGGACTCTGCAATATGTATGAGGAATAGAAAAATCATACATATTATTCAATTTGCATAAAAATTTATTAATTTTATGAATCAGTGAATTATTTATAATTACTTTAAATCATGTGATACTGAAAAAAGTACCATATGCTTGATGTGAATTCAGTTTATCGTCATATGAAATCAAAAAAGCCGTAGGTTACATTTAAAAAATTTGACAGGGAAAGCAAAAAACTTCCTAAAATTAAACATAAATAAACCAATTTTTTCGACATTTTCTTTAAGGCAAACATACACGTTCAATATTATTGATCAATATTTTTAAAATCAACCAATCAGAAAAAAGTATTTTAAAATAAAATGTTCTGATTTGTTGATTTTTGAAAAATTTATCAATAATATTGAAATAATATTGAAAGGCTAAGCATATCTTTTGTTATCGAATTAGTATTTGAGAAAAATTTCCAATTTTAGTATTATTTACAGAGCTATGAAACTTACGCCTTTGAGAATTAGTTTTTCTGCGCTTGCACTTTGGGCTTTTAGAATTTTGTTAATAAAATCGACATTTTTAGTAGCACGAGTGTAAAATTTTGAAGGAGTATGTATTTTGATACGGTGCATCATAATCAATCAGAAAGTCGATTTTAATTTTTTTAGTAACTTACGGCTTTTTTGATTTCATATGACGTTATATTGATTAAATTTTTATTCTATAAAATCATTCGTTTATGATACTCGGACTCATCATATGAATATGACAGTAGATTTTCATAATTTAAAATAAAATTTTGTAATTCTTAAAATGAAAATAATAAAAGCTTCCTTTCTATAAGGATCTTGAAAAATTTGGAAATTAACGATTTTATAAATTCCAGCACATTTTGTTTAAAATTTAGTCTAGATTGTAAATGTTACTTATAACTGAAAACAATAGGCAACTAAATATTAAAGTTTTTAACTGAATAGCAGCCGATTTTTCCATACAGTAGTAATGTTATATCCCTGTTTGGGATTGTATGAATAAATCCATTTTGTTTGAAATCGGCCTTTATCATAACTTATTTTAACTTTGTAAATTAAATTTTGTTTGTTTTTTATTCCAAAAACTTACATGATAATCCAAACCCTCATCGGGATGACCATGACCAGCATAAGCTGGTCCTGGTCCAGCAGCATATAAAGCAGCGCCACCATGATGACCACCATGTAAAACACCAGCAGTAGCTACACCCACTACAGCCAAACAAATCAAGGACTATAAAAACAAAATAAACACAATATTAAACACTAATTATAAAGAACAATAACTCTTGGCACTTTTTTATTTTTTTTTCTGATTCTTTATAAATATTTTTTCTCTTTCTTCAAATGTCCTTTTTTATATTTTATAATATATTTTTATTTCACACTCACTTTAAAGAAAGCCATTTTTTATTTATTTTAAGGATTTCTAAATTATTTTGTATTAGTTCCAAACGTCTAGACGACTCTGTATATTGCAGTCAACTGATAACTAGAACCAAGAAGGAAATTGCTTTTATATACAAAAACTACTAAACAGAAACATAAACTCTTGATACTCGTACACACAGACTCCACCCGTGATGTATATTGTTGAAAAAAAAAAAATAACTGAACACTATACTAAGTAAAATACAAAAATACCCAACATTAAAGAGGGTTAAAAGCTAAAAAAAAACCAACTACAACATAATGTTTAATAAAAACTAACAACAATAAACTCTGTCAAAGTTGGCAGAATTAGATTAAATAATAAAATTAACCAACTACAATATAAAATGAGTATTACTCTTACTTGATTTTTCTAGCCAATAAACAATGGGTCAGGAAGTTTTATTTTTACCATACGATTTTTTAGAAAAACTAGTGTTATTGTGGATGCGCTGAGAAAATAAGGTCTGTGTTTTTGACGAGTCCCCAAAGCAACTGCCTTTGCCTTTTTGGCAATGTTTTGAAAGATTTTCTTTAAAAAAAATTACCATGGTTGAAAATAAGGATTACTCAGCACAGTGGCGCTATATATAAGAAAATACTTAATATAGAAAGTATATTTTCCAAGGCATTTTTCTATTACTTTGGAAAAAGATTTTAACTGCCTACAACAGAATTAATTACGAAAAATTTTCGCAAAATCTATTAAACGGTATATTTAGTAGCATTTTTCGACTTTGGGGTCACCCTAGAGACCGGCTAGATTCGAATGCATGTGTTTGTGATAGTCTTATGGAAACTTAAGTTAAAGAAATATTCAGTCAAATTTGGTACAAAATTAAGAAACGGTAATTCAAATGTGATTACAGCTTTAGTTATGATCCTTAAGGAATAAAGAAAAATCGTCATGTTCTTTGGATTTTTCTATAGGAAAGAGTAATTATAACCTGAAATATTTCCTATAGGAATCAGTCTTTCGAATCCAGGAGTTTTAATTATTGTAAATAAACAATTCTCACATTTTGAAGAATTTTTTATAAGACTGGGAAGTTTCTCAAGATTTTTAAAGGAAGAAGTCCTCAGAATCTCAAGGTAATAAGGAGTTTGTCTGTATAGAAAAATGCTTTAGAATTTCATTTTTCAATTGTACTTTTTTGCTTAGAAATAGCCTCCAGTATCTCAGTGGTTTTTTTGTAGGAAGTATTGCAAAGGAGCTGTGCTATAGATTCGTTGGTTTAAGTGGCAGCTCAAGCCCCCCTGAGCATCAAGTAGAGTCAAAAGCGACTCTGTTTTGAAATACCACACCACCTATAAGTAGGAAAACTAGATCCAACCTTTAAGATTAACCCTCTAATCGGCAAGCCCGCCTCCAGGCGGGATATATTAAATTGGACACAAATGCGCCAAATAAGTATTTAGGGTGGGTGCGAACTGGCTAAATAAAATCTAAACTAAATTTCCAAAAATCTTAAAAACATATTTAAATTAACTAAAATAATTGATAATGACCACAAAGAAAGATTAAAGCTTAAACCATTCAAAAAATTCTTTACTTTGGTCCAAGGACACACAGGATTCCATAAGTATACCTTTAAAGGACATCGCCTTAACTTGAAAACGAATAGAGGGATTTTTCTGAAAAATCTTATAAGTCTGAATAATATATACTGAAGTTAAGGTGCATGTTCGCTCAATTTCGCATTTTTCGAAAAACTAAAATCGTTACATCCTCTTAAGTAACAGTACAAAAAATGTAATTATACCCTACACCACTACGTTTGTGCTGATATTTGTAACACCAAAAAATATTGGACCTAGACCTTTATAGTATAACGATCGACTCAGAATTTTTATTTCGATTTATGTCCATCTGTCCGTCTTTCTGTCTGTCCATGCATTCTTGTGCGCACTCTAAAGATCGCAAATATTAAGATGTTCTGATGAAATTTGGTACGCGGACATATGTCGGCCCAAGGACCTGGTTTAGACCTGGTGCCCATATAAGGGTCCCCCCCAAAATTGGCTTGGTTACACGCTGCAAGTCGCAAATACGAAGATATTTCAATTTTTAATTAAATTTGGTACACAGACCTATGTTGGCCCAAGGACGAAGCCTATTGATTTTAGTGAACATCGGTCTATGTTTAGACCTAGTGCCCATATAAGGGTCCCCCCAAAATTATATTGTTTATACGCTGCAGGTCGCAAATATTAAGATATTTTGATGAAATTTGGTACACAGACCTATGTCAGCCCAAGGATGAAGCCTATTGATTTTGGTTAACACCGGTCCATGTTTAGACCTGGTGCCCATATAAGGGTCCCTCCCAAAATTGGCTTGGTTACACGCTGCAAGTCGCAAATACGAAGATATTTCAATGAAATTTGGATCGCTAACTCACATGGTTCCGAGGACAAAGCATATGGATTCTAGATAGGATCGGTCCATATTTGGACCTATCGCCCATATGGGCTATATTTACGATTTTCTCTTCTTTTATGATTTTATAGAAAATTTTGACACAAGTCCCATTTTAACTCATTCGAATTTCGAATCATAACATTAGTTGGCTTAAAACCAGACCGGTGTAGGGTATTATATAGCAGCATGCCCGACTTTAACTTTTTTACTCGTTTTTTTATTGTGATTACATCTTGGTAAGAAAAATAATTTATGCTTAAACCTAGCAATTTTTATGAGCTAGTTTACGAGATTCCCTCTTAACAAATTTTGACCCATATCGCCTAAATAGAATTGACAATGAAAAAAAAATGTTGTAGAAGAACTTATTGTTTATTTTTCGTGAGGAACACATGGTATAAATTTCACGGCAAAAAAGCTTAGGCCAGGTAGAGGGTTAAGATAATGGATAAGATCACATAGTCTTACTCCCAATATCACTGACAAGTCGTCAAGTATATAATTGCCCAAAGTCCTATGTCGGATACCCTGTAGTGCCGAGCAATCGTAAAGGAGATGACTTACTGTTATATTACAGCTAAGGCATCGTGTATCCCGCGCCCGTCGAAGTTTGTTACCGTGTCTGCCCAACAGCCAGTGTCCGGTCAGCATGAACGTCAGCATGAACGTCAGCTTAAAGCTTCTGAGGAGAGATTTAGTGCGCCCCAGGTCATAGTCGGACCACATAACCCTCGCGGTTTCCAAGTCCCAGCGGTGTAGCGACTGGCATCGCTGTGGAAACGTTTAAGGTAGAACTTTCCCTTGTAACTTTAACCAAAACTGTTAAATTTACAGAATTTTAGTTATATTTAAGTTAACTTTTAGTTAATTGAAAATAACAAATTGTACTGTAAAATCTACATAAAATTTTTCTAAATATTAGTTGACTAAAAATAGCAAAAATAAACTGTAATATCTACAAAAATTTTTCCAATTTTTAAACTAAATTTAGTTGAATGCAAATAGCTAAAAACAAATGTAAACTGCTGTTTTCAAAAGGCTTGATTTTTATTTGCATTAAAAAAAATCGAAAAAAATCTTCGAAAATTTTAAATTTGTTTGTGATTTTTAGGCTACAAATCATTTAGCAAAATTTTTAGCTAATTTTAGCAGGTTAATTTGTTATTTTCCATTAACAAAAATTTAACTCAAATATAACTAAAATTCTGTATATTTAACAGTTTTAGTTTTTGTTATTCCTATATTAATAATATATAGCAAAACTAATCTGCTTATTTCAGCAGTTTTTCTGCAGCATAGTTTTTAACTAATTTTTTGCGGTTTTAACTAAATTCTTTACAGACTTTTTCTATTAGTTTCGTTTTTCCTTCTCAAGATACTCGTATCAATCTAAGATATAAAAATTTAGTCTTTTTTAAATTTTTAAATAATTTTGGAAAAAGGCCCTTAAAAAAGGTAAAATTTTTTTTTTTTAAACCTCGACTATCCATTAACCTCCATTAACCGGGTACATCTGTTAACCGTCGTTCTCGTATTTGATTTTATACCTCTTTTAACCATGGTTTAACTCTAGTATCCGTGGTTTGAAGGTTCACACCTTATGTGAACAGTAGGATCAAATTTTTATTTTTAACCTTAGTGAACATTACAGTTTACTTAACTTATTCGGATTAAAAATTAAATAAATCGGAAATATTTTCCTTCTTTAAAGCTTAACAATGAGGAGTGAGTAACAGTTCCTAATTAATATAGTTCAGATAAAAACATCAAATATGTAGCTTTCCGTAGCCAAATAGAAAATAGGAAATGTGGAAAAAATTTGGTTTCTTATTTTTAGTGTAAAAACTAACTCAATTTATCTAAAATTCGGAAAAATTTGTTATTTTTCTTTTCTTTTCCTTGATTAAACAAAAATATTCTTCTCATATATTTAGTTAGAATATTGTTTTACCTCGAGTCCAAATTCTAATATGATACTGTCATATTAGATTTTTATTTGTGGTTTCGAAAAGGTTGACAAAATTCATGATAGACAATGCATCACCCCAATCTTCAGTTGTTTGCAATAAGAAAATGATGATTGGAATACACAAACCGACACATTAAATAACGTACAAAAATTCAGCGGGATAAGAATTTAATCTACTATGGTATTGTCATATTAGATGTTTATTTGTTGTTTCAAAAAGTTGACCATTTTCATGATTTTAAAACAACAAATAAAAATCTAATATGATATCATATTAGAATTTGGACTTTAGGTAGAACAATATTCTAACTTAAGATCTACAAGAGCTAAATAACTTTGCAGCTTCACGTTCCAGATGGAAGAGTCTTATTGATAGCCTATGCCCACAATGAGGTAGCTTGGATCCCATCACCAAGCAAGACACTATTATTATTATTATAATATATGAAAATGTAGAAAGTCCGAAAAAACAATTTATGTATTTTTTAATGCTAAAACTAAAATAATTGTTGAAAAAATATTCTTCTTTAACAAAATAGTCAAATCTCTGCCCCATTGTGCATGTAGCTTAATCTTTGTTATATTGAACCTACCTTTATTTTGTTTCTAGTTGTATATTTTATTTTGTGAGTTAAAAATTCAGTTTCAATATTGAAAGCGAGAGTATTGTATGAACAGAAAATCAGTCTATGATTAGAGTTTGATTTGTTTAGTAGTAGTAATTGGTTTTAGAAAAATGTAAAAAAAAAAAATGCTGCCGTTTTTTTCTATAACGATGTGTGTGTTTTTTTGGTTTGTCGGTGTCTCAATTTGTTTGGTTTCTTCTTGCAATTTAAAATAAATGAATATATAATTTAGGATTTATTTTTCATCGCCGCCGTTGACGTTTTGGTTTTTTTCTTTTTTTGTTTTTGTAGCATGATAATAACAATATTAATATTAACAATATTCTTGCATGAAACTATAACATGCGGAATATAAAACAATAATTAATACTCACACCTATTTTGCATTGTCATTAGATCATTTTTATTGTGTTTGTATGTAGATTGATGGTTAATTAAAATTTTCAAATTGGTCGGAGACAGGAAAAATAATAATAATAAATTGTTTTTTTTTCAACAACATTTTTGGAAAGGAGTTTAAAAGAATTTTTCACAAAAAGTGATTGTTGTTTACTTATTTATTAATGATTTAGAATTTGATTTGGTTTTGGTGTGTAGGGAAAACAAAAGACTTCAGCAAGAAACTTTATGGATTAATTGAATTGGCTTTTAAATTTATTGATTTGAATTTGAAAAACATAAGAGGTAATATTTATATATGACATAGCTAAGGTTGATAAATGATTGTTATACTTTAGATGATAAATAGTAATATTAAAATTAATTTAACAACTTATTTCATAATGGATTTAGTGTTGGAAATTTTTTCACCGATTTATTGTAGTTTAATTTGAAATATTTTGCTTATATTTTTATTCCGCTGAATTTAGATATAAAGAATTAAAAAAACAAAGCTGATAGATTTTAAGCAGCTTAATTTCACTTTCAGATTTGAACCATCTAGCACACATGCTTTGAAGGCCCATTAACTTATCTCGAACAGTTAATTTTAATTAACCATGGGTAACTAACCAATACTAACGATGGATTTCAAACTGAGTTAGCTAGCTATTAGCTAACCCAAAAATTGGTTGCTGTTTTATATGTAATTTTTTTTAACATTTCCTTTTGTTCAATAGTTAAGTTAAAATTAACTATGAAGTATGAGACCCACCGTAAATATTTATTCCAAACCATAATAATTTATCAACATTTTTACTCTGGGTACTAAAGTGTCAAAAGAAAAAATAAAAAGTAAAACAATAATAAAGAAGAAGAACTATTTTTGGAGTTTAAGAAAATTAAACGTTTTTGCGCGGTTTTTCGTGTATTAGTGGTTGGAAAAAAATTCAACAGTTGACCACATCCTTGTTTTTCAGATACGCGGCAGTGAATTTTTATGCCCTACACAATGTAATTTAAATTGTTCAATATAATTGGTGTAAATAATAAAAGGACATTTTATTTGAATTATTTACTGGAATTTTGGCCGTGATAAATTCAAACAAAAAGCAAATTAACTTTTTCGTGGAAAGTACGTGAATACGCTTGAAAAAAAAAGAGCTCTAAAGCTGATTTTTTAGTTCTTAGAAAGAGCTCGAAAAAACAGTAAAATAAGCAGTTAAAATAAAAAAACTCATTTCATTTTCTTCATAACAAAAAAAACCTTTTAAGAGAGGAGATTGGAAGATCAACAAAAATCTAATCTAATCTATGTGTCTATTTGATCACTTCTGAATGTAGAAAAACAATAACAGAAAGCTGAATAGGAAAGAAAAACTATGAATTAGCTACTTAGCATTCAAGGCCTGGTTTGTTTGGTGAGATGGCTAAGCTATCGCACTTTGGTATAGTTACGTTTGTAATGTAGGAATAGGCACAGTTTCGATTCCTAAAGCCGACGCACAGTGCTTCGTCCCCATATAACGATTGGACAAAAATAGAAGGAGTAGAGACAGAGTTTTGAAATTTAGTATGCTGACATAGAATCCCTTAGTTAAGAAAAATTTTTATTTTTGGAAATATCGGGCCAAGGACACGCCCACCTCCCATAGGTCCTGAAATTTAAAAATAATATATTAGCTACATAAATGGACGTAAAATTACAAAAAGTATCCATTGAGATGCACATAAAAATGGAATCGGTTTTGTTAATTTTTATCAAAATCGAACCAAGGACTCTTAGTCCTGCCATATATCCTTTATTTTAAAATCTTTATAAAACCTGCAAAAAGTATCCGATTGCGATTGAATTTACCACGTGAATTGATATAAGGTCAATATTTGTGCCAAATTTGGATAAAATCGATTCATTAATAATAAAAATACCTTTCACAAAAAATGGGTTTAAACGCTTAAAATGATTTTCCTAAAAAAAAAATTAAATAGGTATAATTTAGGAAACCACGTGAATCCTCCATTTTAGGCATACGGTATGTTCAGCGAACTTATGTAAAACACTACGAGGAATATTTTTGTGGAACATTTTAACCTTCTATCTCTTCTTTTGGCCCTTTTTTAAAAAGGGACAAAAACGACCCGTAAGTTGAAGAGTTAGAGGGTTAAAACGTTCCGCAAAAATATTTGCCATGAAATTCCACTCTAACTCTCTGAAGACATCAGCATTGAAAATTTAACTTAAAGGCCAGTAATAAGTAAAAATTTAAAATGTGTTTAAGGGTTAATTTCGTACTTATTCAGAATTGGCGCTCAAATCTCCCACAAACCTAGATTTTAGGGAGAAACCATGGGAATCTTCCATTTTAGGTATGGGATGTGTTCAGCAAACTTATGTAAAACACTACGAGGAACATTTTCGTGGAACATTTTAACCCTCTAACTCTTCAACTTACGGGTCTTTTTTGTCCCCTTTTAAAAAGCGCCCAAAAAATTCCCTTTCATTGAAGAGTTAGAGGGTTAGAATGTCCCACAGAAATCATTCTCGTAGTGTTTTACAAAAGTCCGCTCAACACATCCTATACCTAAAATGGAAGGTTCACATGTTTTGAATACTAAACACTCTTAAATGCGTGAAATTTGTGTAAAAATCATGAATTTAGGTATTTCAAAAAATCCATATTTTAATTTAACTACAAATATATCCCAATAAGCACATAGGTTTTAAAAATTCAAGTGCTTTAAATTTAGCTTGAAGTAAAGTAGATTTCAAATTCTAGCATTTGTATATTTAAAAAAAAAATTTCAAACTTGAATTTTTGTTTCCCTTTTGCTGGAGTATGCTATTGAAATAAAATCTAATTAAAGTTGTATTCAAGCCTTGAAACTGGAAAACAGGGCTGGAATTGAACTTGTTTTCGACTTGAATTCCAGTGAAATTGTTTATAGGGATTGAATTAATTAAATAAAAAATCTTCGAACAAGTTTTTAAAAAAATGTATTTTTGAGAATTATTTTGTTGGAACAATTAAACCCCATTTTTCTGTTAAGTCATTTTTGCATAAAATTCTCTGAGTTTAGCGCCCTCTCTTGGCAGAGAAAGCAATCACACCAAAAAATTTTTTTCACATTTGTTTCAGTTACTTTCTTATGCCTAAAAAAATTCTTCTTTAATCACAATTTGAGACTAAATTTTTTTTTGATTTTTGTCCATGGGACGAAGCATATTGCGACGGCTTGTTAAAAAAATTATCATATAGAAGCAATATGATAATAAAATATAAGCAATAATACAATTTAATGGAAAATCACTGATGAAGCCTGTCCATAGAAAAAATGCATAAAGTAGATCTGATTTGCAAATTAATTAGTTTAAAATTTTAAAAGAAAATGCTTTATTTCTCTTTTTAACCTCAAACCTACTAAATTACAAATAATAAAATGCATATTAAAAAATATTAATATATTTTAGAAAACTAACGGAACTTTTCTTCATATACTCAAGTGAAAATTTACCCAAAACTAATAAAACAAGGACTTTTAATCAATCTTATTAATCGATTGTATGAAACTTTAAAAACTAAAATAAATTTTTTAGTAAAATTAAAAAAAAAACTTACATAAATTTAATGAAAAATTTCAATGGACGAGTTCTAGTGCAATTTCATTGCCTTATGCAAAAATTCATTAGTATCATGAAGATAATGCTTTTAGAGTATGAGGAACTTAAACAAATTTATAAAGAAGAACGAAAATTGTGTTATGCTAATCTGAAAACAATTTTTTTTTATATTTCTGTTCTATTAGACATATTTCTAATCAAGATCATAAATCTCAGCATATAAGAACTACGATACATAAAATAGTAAATCGTTGCTTTAACCAGCCTTATGCAATAAAACCAAAAGACTTAAGACAAAAACTAATATATCTAATATATCTAATCAAACATTTTAAACATCATTCGATTGAAAGAAAGCATTTGTCAGTTTTGGCTTATGTTGTCAACTATTTTTGAAAAATCTTCAAATTCGTTATAAGTAAATTTTTACCATTTCCATAAAAATGTTATTACATACAGATACTTAATACTATTATTTTTATTGCAAATTCTTTATATATTTGATTACAAAACATTTGCAATACATTGATGAATTTAAGCTGTGGGAGTTATTTTAGACCACAAAAATATTTATGTATTTTCTTTTATTACATTTTAACCATAAAATCAAACATTTTATATTGTCTATTGGTTAATATAACAACATAAGAGTGCACTTAAGAAAAAAAATCTCAAATAGTTCTGCATCATTTAATTTATAATTAAATTTTTATTTCTTCCAAAAAAAAACGGTACTTGTTGTCATTTAATGGATATATACAATATATATAAATAAAAAATATTTTGTAATAATAACATTGCGGTTATTTACGTTTTTTTGTAAATAATTAAATTCATGTAATCATATCAAGGTTATCACGACATGTAACGGATCAATAATGAAATAATAGAGAGAAAAAAAGACAACAAGTTACAGCAACAAAGAGACATTCAACTTAAATGTGCAATTGTCAAACAACCGTTAAAAAGAGTCTAATAAAGATTTCAAGCATGAATTAACATAATTGAGGCGGATCATAAGCACTAGAAGATCAAAAACAATAAATCTAGATGGTAACAGTATAATTCAAAAGAAAAACCAGCGTTTGCTTCTAGAAAAGTAAAACCCATTTGTTTTATTTAAAGAATTCAATATCATTTTACTGTCGATATTTTATGTATTTGCTGAAATATCACAAAAATCACCTATAAATTGTTAATTTCTATAACCATTGAATATAAATTATTTAAGCAAAAAGTATAGAGTCATGATTTATTGTTTTTAAATCCGGTCTCTTGAACAAATATTTAAACTGTACTATTTAAGTGACTTAATAATATTTAATATCCTTATGCTAATTTGCTTATGCATGATCAGTCATGCATTGTAATTGGGTGACAATAAAATTTAATTAAATAATATTTTTTTATTATTACTTTTAATTACAAAAACAAGGCAAGACAAGAAGAATGAATTAATTTGGCTTTAATAATTTGGTTACAAGTTTGTTGCTTTAGTCTATTGTTTAATAATTGCTTGTTAACAGCAAACATAACGTGACCAACGTTATTTTCATAAAAGGAAATCATACATACTATAAAATATTATTTTCTTTCAGATATATATAAATATTAGACCGTACCACCTTACAGGCAAAAAAAAGTGCGCCGTACACCCTCCAATATGAAGTATTTTTGCAAGGCAATTTCAAAAGAAAATTATTTTTTTTGGCGGACGTAGGGTTCGCCATTTTACATTTTTCGTTATATCTTTGGCATTTACAGTCGGATCTTAAAGTATGCTACATCGATGTTTTCCTCCCGAGGAGACCAATGTTTTGCTCTAAGGATCATTGACCTCAAGTGTCCCGTTATAGTAGTTACCCACCAGACCTCAGTTGACACAACCCTAATGTACAACCCTAATGTTAGAGAATTAAAGCTCGCAAAAAATCATTAAATTTTTGCTAAGCAAGTTTTTCGATAAACCCACTAGAATTTTTTTTTTTTTTTTGTTGTCGAATGTAGGGGTCGCCTTTTAAATTTTTTTCATTGGATTTTACCTTTATAGCAAAACACTGGTCTCCTCGAGGCAAAAAAAATTTTATAACACCTTAAAATCTGACTTTAAATGCCGAAGATATAGCGAAAAATTAAAAAAGGCGATCCCTACGTTAAGAAGAAGAACAAATCTTTTTTCTAAAAGTTATAAACACATTAATTTGCAAATCAGATAAGATCTAGAAAAGTTTCTGCCTTTTTCTATGGACAGGCTCCATAAGTGATTTTCCATTAAATTGTATTATTATTTACATTTTATTGTCAGATTGTCTCTATATGATAATTTTGTCACCAACCCGTCGGCTGTAGGAATCGAAGCAGGAGTCATTGCACCCAGTTGTTTTGCCTAGGCCGTATCTCTCTTACGGCGTATTCTCCCGTTATTGTTGATGGTTGTTGGTTGACTTCCTCCCTTGCAAAGAAGGCATTTTGTTGAGCAGAAGTCATTGCACCCAGTTGTTCCTGCGTCGGCCGTATCTCTCTTACGGCGTTTTCAATTTTGAAATGAGGTTTAGACTACCACCAAAAACAATTTCATGCTTATGTTGCTATTTCCAGACTCTAATGTGTTTGTGGAAATGCTGTAATTCACAAAAAATAATCCGTTTTCGCTTTTTCTTTTTATAATTTATTATTTTTTTATAATTTTTTGCAATTTGAAATGTCAGAGTATTTATTATTATTATAGGATAGTATATTTACCAACTTTGTGCGTAAAAATTTTATTTAACAAAACACTAGTAATTTTAGGCACAATGTGTTTATTTATAAACACATAATGTCTAAAAATACTTTGTGTGTGTATTATTGTGTATGACAGTGTGTATGAAAAAAGTTTACGCATTTTTTGTTTATATTTACCGAATTTTCGTAAAATTAAACAAAATTTTACCCATTTTATGGTAGTAAATTTACAAACATTTTTTAGAGTGTATAATTTTTTCTCCGAATACCAAAAGGTGCATGTAATAAACTGAAATATTCAGTAATGTTACAAGACGTCTTAAAGTTTTTTACTAATTACAGAAATTATGTATGACAGCAATTGTCAATGGCCTAGGGCAAGGCTGGCAAAACTATGACACGCGTGTCAGTAGTGGCACGCGAGTGGATTTTAGGTGGCACGCGACCTTTTGTTGGATATTTTAAAAAAATTTATGGTCTAATTCATAAACTTTTAAAACAGTCTTATTGCAGGATTTTAAGCTAATTTGTGAAAAACAGTATTCATATTTTCTTAATAACGAAAAGAATAATATAGGTTTTCATTCGATACTCATTAACTTTAAACCATTTATAAAGTTTGGAGTGAGGTAGCCACCATTTAATAGTTAATTACTTCATTTTCAGGCATGAAATGATTTATTAAAACCATCCCATCCCTAGAATATGTGGCTTCCAACAACTTGCATCCATCAAACCGAAAAAAGCTACAACAATTGCGTAGCCAATGACTTTTTTTGAAAAAATTTAAAAAAAAAAATGTAAAATTAAATTAAAAAAAAAGAAAATCAAAACAGTAGTGATGTACAGACTGTCAAAACATTATTCGATTTTCGATTACTTTTGTATGATTCGAATAATATGTTCTAAAAAATTACGTTTTTACACACATTTCCATTGATTTGCTTTATAAATAAAAAAAAATATTTTTAATGGCTTTAAATTTATCTTAGCATATCATTAGTTCTCTAATTTAAGATAATACATTTTCACTTCCGATTACCGAGTCAATCGTTTACTAAATTTGTACATCACTTACGACTTATTTGGGAAAAGAGAGAAAATAAACAATAGTGTTGCCAGTATCCAATCGAAAAATTAATTTATAGTTAAAATACGATTATCAATCAAGATTTCTAATAACTCTTTATTAAGCGAAATGTGTACTTTAACTATAGCAAATTTCAAATACCAAATAAATTTTGTTTATGAATTAGAACATTAAACTATTAGAAGACCAGCAAAAAATTCATAGGCGTTACGAAATAACCCTCAATTAAATAAAGGCTGAAAATAAGTTTCATAATGAAATAACCCCCTTTCTTGGAATTTGAAATTGGGTTTTGATCGTGTTTCTCAGAGCCATTTCATCTGAAATATAAATTTCTTTGTTCAAATCCATAATATTCGCTTTTTATTCATTATTATGATGATAAAAACTGCGCGATTTATTTTAACAAAATCAAATTTTTCCTGAATCACATTTTTCAACTAGTTTCGTACGTACTTAGAAATGAAAAGGCAACAATGTTTAAACTGTTTTAATTTTATTTCATTGGGGATGTTTTCATAATGAAATAATCTTAATATTTGAAGAATAAATAAACCCCCAAAAATTAAATAACCATCAAACATTTTGCGTCATTTCTTGGATGTTATTTAATTTTTGGTCCGTTTCTGGCACGCAGCGATAAAAGTCTTGCCACCCCTGGTCTAGGGATTACATTTCGTAGACTTATACAGAGCTGCATTTTCATAAAGTCTAGCGAGTTTTCTATCCCGTGTAGATGTGCCTTAAAGAAAAAAAGTTTAGTTAAATTTCAAAAACCTTTCGGGTGTTTTGGTTTACTTTCAGTTTTAGCTGTATACTTTCATTTTACATTGGTCTTTTTAGAGATGCAATTTCTTGTTTTACAGTGTTCTTATTAAAATGATGCGCTTTTTATTTTTGGTCTCACTAAAAGTTATTTATAAATTTATTTACAAAAAAAAATATTGTTAAAACAAATAACAGTCAATTTAACAACCCAGCGAAATTGTCGGATGCAAAGAACTGGTTGTAGAACAACTTGTACTTGTATGCAACCTGTTCCAATTTATGTTCTATCATCGGTGATTTTTGTTTGAGTTTGTCCCAAAAGCAACAGGTTCTTTTCATCCAAACTGGAACAGGTTGCTTTGGAACCGATTCTATAACTAATTATAGAACTGGTTCTGCGACATTATACCCTACATTTTGACTGTTCTAGAACCTGTTTCATGTAACCGGTGGTAAAAAGACCTGTTCTAGAACACATTCAGAGGTAACCAGTTCAAAAAAAATTTTGCTGGGAATTTTCATGTCTACATCAAAAATATAATTAATAATTTGCGAAAATCAACAACAAGCTAAAAACAACAGCTTCTATACCACTATTAAAATCACAATTATTTAGTGACCCATTGCCAGAAATACATATTTAATTTTTTATAGTTTTATTTTTTATTTTTTTTTTTTTGATAATTTAATTGTTAATCATATGTTATTGCAATGCATACGAGTATAAATACAATTTTCTTAAGTAGTTCAGTTGTTAATTGTATGCTACTTTTTCAACAATTTATTTAAACTTGTTTAAGATTGTGTTTGATTTAGTGTAATTAAATTTTATTATTCAATTGTACAATATGTCAATTTTTGGTCTTAAGGCGGTCATGCCTTTCAAAATATTTTTGTCATGATTTATTGTAAGACTTACAAAAAATGTTATCAATCAATCAGAAATTTTGTTTTGGTATTTCTATTCATCTACAATAAATATCAAAATTTGTTATAAAAATGTTTAATTTAGTTATTTATCAAATTATTTTTAGACCTTGAATTGTAACCAATAATCATTATACAAAATAGGGTTTTGATGAATTCTTCTATTCTCTTTTCTGAAAATAAAATTAATAACCACTTTAGCTTTTCAAAAATATAAAGTGCATTGTAAATTTAATTTGTCTAAATCATTAGTTAAACTATTTTATTTTGTTTCTTTTTTTATAAAACATTTTTTGGTTTATATTATAATACTTCGGACAAGGTCTTTTAGAGGTTTACTTTTATAATTAAATTTTTTGATTATTGTTCTTTTTCTTAGGTAGGAGTTTCTAACATTACAAAAGATAATGTAATGAAATAAAATTTGACTTTGTTTCTAATCGAATTGACGTTTTGATTTACAACATTTTTTTTAGAGAACCAGTAATTGATTGATTGATTGATTAAATGAAATCTTTATTGACTATTCTGTATAATATGAAATATGTAATCAAAGTTAATATTAACCAAAATGATGTTTCTTAAATTTATAACCCAAATCTATTAAGTAATCTTTATCCGTTTATTTCATATATATTTTAATTTAATTTTCAACAATTTGTTAAATTTTCGCATGCATTTTAGCTGACGAATTTATAAATTTTGTTAAACACACCCAGTTTAGGAAAATTTATTGATTTTTTTTTGTTTGTGTTAACAAATGATCCAATTTCCATTGTTTTCAATAATTGTTTTGAATTTGTTTTGCATAACAATTGTTTTATTTTACCGCATTTCATTGTTAAGTTTTGACGTAATTATGATTTATTAAAAACTGCAAAAAGTTAAAAATAAAAAAAACAATAATATACGAGCGTACTGGAAAAGGATCAAAATTGTATAACTCCAATTTATGTCTAAAAATGGAAGGTATTCTTGGGGTGTAGCTAACCTAACTAATAGGGGATATGAGCTTAAATATACACACTCAATAAATGATTGTCGCTAGATGACAGTTAAAAAAGTTAAAGAGCATATCGACTTATTTTTGAAAAATTATGTTTAAAAAAAACTATTCTAGTACGAGGGCAGTACGAAATGTTCTTAGCCTGACATAGAGATGGCGGTGTAAATAGCAAAAAGCTTTGTATAATGGAAACTTCCATCCCTCATATGAACACATGTTAAATTTTATTTTTATCTGTCAACTCATTCGTATAGTAACAGGTGTTCCAAAAAGGCGCTTCAGTGATTTTTTTTTTGTAATGGAAAAATTAGAAATTTGCGTTGTGATTGAATATTTACATAAGAAATGTTTATCGGGACAAGAAATTCATAATCATATGGTGAATGTGTTAGATGAAAGTGCTCCTTCATATGCAAAAGTAAAAAATTGGGTTGCTGAATTTAAACGTGGTCGTACAAGCATTGAAGATGAACCACGAAGTGGACGTCCAAAAACTGCAACAACGCCAGAAATCATAGCTAAATTCCATGGTATGGTATTAGACGATCGACGAGTGAAAGTGCGTGAAATAGGGAATGCCATAGGCATCTCAAATGATAGAGTACATTTTATTTTGCATCAAGAATTACAGATGAAAAGCTTTCTGCAAGATGGTTGCTGTATTTATGAACAGTTGACCAAAAACTCATTCGAATGAAAATTTCTCATTTCTCATCATTTCTCTGATTAGCTCCCTCTGTCTTCTACCTGTTGCCAAATCTAAAAAAATTCCTTGCTGGCAAATGTTTTACCTCGAATAAAGATGCAATGGCAGCTGTAAAAGATTATTTTGAGGAGCCTCAGGAAAATTCGTTTAATCAAGGCATCGAATTGTTAGAACAACGTTAGACTAAGTGTATTGAAGTTTCAGGAGATTATATTGAAAAATAAAATAATTTTAAAAATCAAGCTCTTGTTTTTCATTGTTAGGCTAAGAACATTTCGAACTGCCCTCGTAATAATGATACTTTTTTATTTATTATTATAAATTATAATGCTACAAATAGTTTTACGTTCAGAAATATCTGAATTATTTCCTGGTCTGTTCCTTTCTGAGTTGCTTCCTTATGGAACACTCTTCGCGGTAAACATCTTTATTAATTTTGTCAGTAGTAATAAAATATGGGCTGTTTTTCGCACTGACAAACTGCCTCCCACACAAGGTATTTGCCACTAAATTTTTCTACGCAAAGTTTGTATCTTTCCATGTTTTTAGTGGCGGCTCCAGTTGGTCTAAATAGTCATTTTGGTATGTCTGTACAACATCTACATTTGATAGATAATGGTAAATTTTGTTTGTTTTTAAAAGAATTCGATTCGCATTATTTTTATCTTTCCAGTCTTGTAAAATTTTTCTTCGGCTTATTAAAAAAATTCATCATTACTGAATTGGTGCTAGGAAAAAGCGCTGTAGAAACAAATCAGCCGAAAATATTGCGCTCAAATTTTTAGCACAACAATACAAATAAAATAACAAATAATCGCTGTAAAAAGTTCTTTGCTTTCGTTCTAATCACCATAGACAGAATTAAAAGCCTAAATGTTAAAACACAACATACTAACACTTGCTTTACTACTAAAGCAACTTTAGTTATAGCAACAACTATAACATTTTCGTTGTAATATAAAAATAACTAAAAAAAAATTTTTAAATATATATCTCATCCCGTTATTTACTTGGGAGTTTGCGTAAATACAAAAACTAAAATCTACGTTATAACCTAGAGAGGACCACATAAAAAAAATCTGATGAGAGTGCTTGGTAGTACTTGAAAATGCATTAATTATCAACCATTGCTTCTAGGAAAGTTGTTTTCATAAGTTTTTTTTTCTCTATTTGTTGTAAAATAAAATTGTGAAATCTATTTGGAATTTGTCATATTTGATCTTAAAAATCGAACAAAAATAACACTCATTGTAACTAAACCAACATTTCGCTATACCAGTTTCTTATGAACCTAAAATCACTGAATTATAAATTTTAAAAAATAAATCGGTTTAAATTTTTTTACTACAGAGCTTTTGAAATGGAGTTAATTTTTAAAATTAACTCCACTTCAAAAGTGTAATTAAACTTAACCAAACAAAAATTTAGTTGGGTTTTAAAAACCAGAATCCCTAAAGCGCACTTTAAACTACTACTATAAACTAGTAGTTTTTAAAAACTTTTAGTTTTTTATTCATAATTTGTATGAAATTTGACAAGTAAATACAAATAGTTTTGAAAAACTACTAGTCTTGCGTTAAGTGTAAATATAGTGTTAATCAAAATTTTTCAAAATAAAATCGTTTCAATTTTTTTTGGCCACGAAATTGTTAAAATCGAGTTAATAATTAAAATCTGTAAACTATTTAAAAAAGCGCCGTAGTCTAAAATTTGGTTCGGTTTTAAAAATTGCATGATTTTTAAAATCAAACCCCGGCGCTTTACTTACCTAAGTTTTGATATATTTAAATTATAACAAAATTAATTATAATTTTGAAATGTTTAACCAGTGAACTGCTTAAGTCGTATTATATTTAAAGTTCCGACCATTCATTCAAAAGTTATTGTTGGTTTTGGAGATACAGGCATTGCCTTTTCAGCAGGTTATTATAACCTTTCAAAATATCAATTGTTTGTTAGCAGCACTTATTTAAAACATCCTGTTTATACAACTGTGAACGAAAAAATAAATATTATTAAAACCTATTTAAATGGCAACAAATATTGCAAAACTTTTAACAACTTTTAACAAAATGAAAGATCCACCAAAAAAATTAAATAACTTGCAAAAAGAAATGCAAATTAAATAATAAACATAATAAACAATTTTAATTTTGTAGTTTATTTAATTCAGGCACCGTAACTGTTATAAGTGACATCAAAAAAGTCCTTTTATAACAGTTATTTTGTGACCTAAAAAAGAAAAAACCCATCTAAAACCGTTATTTTGCAACGTAAAAATAAAAGGTCGGATAAAACTCTTAAAAAGAGAGTTTTATATTAGACGGAAAAAATAAAACTCCTCAAAAGAGTTTTATTTTATGACGGCAAAATAAAACTCTCTTTTTAACAGTTTCATCCGATATTTTATTTTTTCGTTGAAAAATAACTGTTAACTGTGGAGCTGAGATTGTTTTTTTTAAGATTTGGAATGAGCTCTTCAATACGAATATATTAGTATATAACAGTATAGGTCTCCGTTGACTCTAACATGAAGAGTTTTTGAGTTAAAAATTTCTAGATAACTGTTATTTACGGTCCCTGATTTAATTGGGTTTTTTTTCATAATGAAACAATCTTTAAATTTGAAAATGAAATAAGCCACAAAAAATGAAATACCGCCCAAAAATTTTGATATCATTTTTCGGGTGTTACTTAATTTTTTCCCTGTACCCAATAAGCATTTGGAAGAAATATCATCCAAAAGTTATTATGGCAATATCATCCATTTATCCCTTAAAAGAAAATCTAAGTAGTATTTCGAAAATATCTTATTTTTACCAGCTGGAACATTTATTGGCGATATTGAACAAAAATGTCAAAAAAATATAGTTTTTAGTTTTTGTTTGTTTTAGTTGAAAATTTTAGTTCCGAGCTTCCAATGGATTTAGAATAACTTTTGCAATTTATATAAGCTAAAATTGTATCTGATTGATATAATTATTTAATGAAAATAAAATCTTTTTTTTTAGGAAATGGCGTACCGTCTGGTTGCAAAATAAATTCAAATCCGTGAAAGACTGATGGATTTATTAATGGATCTGTCGTTTTAGTTAATATAAAAATTTTAAAAATTAATATTGATGGAAACATTTTTATTTGTTTATAAAAAAAGTTGCAAATAAAAGACATATTTTTATCTTCTGGGTGGCTATCAGGCGATATATTTTTTTTTATCTTCCAGATGATATATCGGCGATATATATGACACTTTTTTATCTTCCAAGTAATAAATTAGCGATATCGCCAATTTGCCTTCAAGAAGAATCATTTTCGCATTGCTGTGAAGTATTGCTTTCGGGACACGTTTTCTACCAAATGGGGTATCTTCCGCCATAAGAAGCGATTATCACAGCAATAAAATTTTTCTTTCAGGCAATACGATTGGTGAATCGTCTTCGTATTGCCATGTTTGCTGGGTTAAAGGTTATCTCGCATCGACTGTGATAGTATTAAAACAAAAATTTCGATCTCTTAATCAGAAGTTTAATTTCCGCCCCATTCATGATTCATAGTTAAGCACGCAATCAAACGTTTTTTAAATACCTTAAAATTTATAATTTCTTGTACAATTCAAAGAACTTTCAAGGCAATAAAGAGGTGGAAATTAATAATAATTAATAATTTAAAAAAAAATTCATAGTCTATTGTAAAATAATCAAATGGCGGCGATAATAAAAACATATTAAATATTTACTATCAAAGAAATACAGACGAATGTATTTATTGCTAAATTACAATTATCCACAAATCAAACAACTAATGAAATCTTAAAAAATGTGGTTAAAAGAAATCAGGAAGACAGTAAATAAAGTAAAAAAAATAAAAATTCAAACGAACGTCACTATGTTTCAGACATGAAACATATCACAGAAAAATATGTTAAACTATAGTTAAGACAGTTAAGACAAAGTCTAACCAAAAACAGATGAATGTTGCGTTAAATTAAATGATATGCAAAAATTTAAAAGAGAACGAATTAAATAAGAATACCATGAACAAAAACAACGGAAATGATTAATGATTGCGGCTCTTATATTAAATATTTACTACAGCAAATAACATTTCCTAAATGTTTTAATTAAAGTATTCAATTTAAAGGAACCAATTTTAAGTGAATTCAATTAAATTTATTTAATTATTGTAAACTTTCCTGTACAAGACTAATGTTTACAAGTTGGAAATCTGTGTCAAGTTTAAAAAATCCAAAAATTATGTAATAACCAATTTTTTGTTCATTTAGGTACTATTGTAGCTCACATTGTTCAAAACTAAAGACTTAAGCAACAAACCTGTTCACTTGTTCAGAATATTTTCATAGTTGTACTACAATAATTGTCTGCATACATGTTTTTTCCTTTTTGTTTGCCTTAACCGCACATAATCTTATCTTGTTGTTTGTATTTAGTTGTAAATTTTTTTCTACATGCGTTAACAGAGATTTGGTCAACATGTTTTTCCAGTTCATAAAAAATTTAAAATTAAATTTACGCATTTTACAGTTATGCATGTATCTTGAATTGGCATGCTGTATTGAGGTTTTTTTGCAGGAATTGTATTTTTAATTCATGTTTATTTTACGAATTCGCAAAAAAAAAAAACTTAACTTAATGTCATGTGCGTAGTTCATGTCGAACAAGTTGATAACCTTGTTGTAATAAATGTTGACAGAAGTGGCAACATAAATGACGTAGTTAGCGGTAATTAATCATAAACACAGGCAAAACAAACGAAGATATATGGACCTTAAAAGCAATTATCTATCAGTTATAACATGACAAATTTAAGTCAGGAATTCAAAATATATTTTAAATACTTGTCAACTATTGCCAAAAAAAAAAAAATTTTAATTACAAAAATGAATTATGCTTTTTCGAAAGAATAATAGCAATAATATTGCAAAAATTTAACTTAAAAAATTTCGCAATAAGCGTATTTCGTAATACTTTAAAAATTAAATACATACAAATTAACTTTCATTTAATTTTAATCCTATTACTATTACACTCCATCACATAATTACTTAATACCTATACTTATACTTTTTATTTAATTATATTATACTTAATTTAATATTTGAATATTTGTAAAGGCACCGTCATTGATAGAGTGCCAATTCCTTTCAACTTATTTCTAACTGACCAGAGTGTCTATGGGTCTCATTGTTTATCGAACATAAAAGAAAAATTACAAATATACTTAAAGATATTATTCATTGATAACATGTTACTTGCCAGTAACTAACAATAAGCCCAGCTGCTGTTTTTCTTAAAGCTGTTGTAAATATTTGTAAATAGTCAATAAAAATTAAAAGAAATGAGGAAAATATTAGAGCAAAAACGTGCTTTATGCAAATTTTAAAGTTGAATTTACCTTGTGGGAGATTATGATATACACGTATTACATTAAAGCAGTGGTAGACAAACTTTTTACAAATTTATTTTTAATGTAGAAATATTATCTGATATATGGGGCTTAGAAAGCAACTGCTCGACTACACAGAAAAGTTGTCGGATTAGTTATTTAAAACTCCAAGTATTTATTATATGAACAAAATATGAAACAACTTTTTTAATCTTTCCCAAAAGTGGGTGAAGTATGTGTGGTTAAATACTGACAATTTTAGCAATTCTTTTATTTTCTATTTATTATATCTCAATGGAATTTGGGAAATACTGGAAGTTTACTATGTCAATGGCGCCAGAGCTTTGAAGAATTAATTCCTTAATTGAATTTTTCAATTCTGAATTAAAAATTCGATGAATTAATTCACAAAGCACCATATATTGAATGGAATTAATTCAATTTGTTTTCGTTCGATTTATTTTGTTACGAATTAATTCAATTTCTATAGTTCTTTCTATTAAATCAAATGAATTAATTCACTGGTGCATGCGTTCAATATTATAAATCGAACGGCAAAAAAGTGAATTAATTCCTTACTGATTTAATTCACCACTGAATTCATTCAATTTCATTTTCATTCAGTGAATTAAAAAAAATAAAATTACATTCAGTGAATTAAAACAAATAAAATTACATTCAGTGAATTAAAACAAATAAAATTACGTTCAGTGAATTAAAAAAAAATAAAATTACGTTCAGTGAATTAAAAAAAAAATACGTTCATTGAACTCAAAGCCTGTTTCCTGCCGTTCAGTAGAAGAAAACATTTATTTACAAATAAAATTTGTAACTAAGCAATTTTACAGCGTTTGCTAGTGAAAATAAATAAATTATATATATATTAAGTGTTAGAGAAACCCGATGCACTTTATGAACCTACATGATTAAAAAATAAAGCCTTTACTTTTAAAAATAAAAACTTTACAGATATAGATGAATTTGGAAAAAATATAACTATTAATTTTGAAAACTTATGCTTCCCAGTAAAATGTAGATGCTTTACTATGACGTATTTTATTTATACGTTTTTACAATACAAATGTTTTCTTCTAATGAACGGCAAAAAACAGGCTTTTAATTCAGCATACGTAATTTTTGTTTTTCAATTAAGTGAACGTAATTTTTTTTTAATTCAGTGAACGTATTGTTTTCTTTTTTAATTCACTGAACGTAATTTAATTATTTTAATTCACTGAATGTAATTTTATTTTGTTTGAATTCACTGAATGTAATTTTATTTTTTTTTTTAATTCACTGAATGAAAATGAAATTGAATGAATTCAGTGGTGAATTCATTCAGTTAGGAATTAATTCACTTTTTTCCGTTCGATTTATAATATTGAACGCGTTCACAAGTGAATTAATTCATTTGATTTAATAAAGAGAACTATTGCAATGGAATTAATTCTTTATTTATTTATTGTTTGATGAACGCGTTCAGTTGAACGAATTCAGTGAATTACTTAAGAAAAGGAATTCATTCAATTCTAAAAAAAATTGAATTCGATTGGTAGTGAATTCATTCAAAAAAGAATTAATTCTTTAAAGCTCAGAATGGCGCTTTATATGACGACACTGACGATGGCTCTGTAGCGAAAGGCGATAATACGTATTCTGTTTTGCTGGCCTTATCGAATTCTTTCAAATATTTTATTCTTTGTAATTTACTTGTAAAAGTTTTAGCATCCCATGTGAAAATCGAAATATATATGGGTGATATCAAAAAATGTGATAAAAACCTGTAACCAGCTAATTTCTAATGCATGGATTACATTTGAGTTATATATTTCGATATATATCAGTGCATTGTCACCTGTTTTACAAAATTTATAACAATCTGACCAATTTTTGGTTAATACATAAAATTTGTGACGAATTTTATAGGCCAAATGTAAACTCCGTAACCAGTAACTCATAAGGTTTTTCAACTTTAATAGCTTATATTTTAATAACGAATGAAGATAAACACCAACTGTAAGAATTTATATGAAGAGGAAAAGTTCCGCTTTTAACAAAAATTAATACATCTCACAAATTTTTTCGCATATCTATACTAACACGACTTCAACTCTATAACGATTTTTCGTCATCATTTTTGATAAAAATGCATACACCAGAATTTTGAAGTTATCTATTAATTAAATTGCGAAAAATATAATGTTATTTATACTCAAATGATCGTTGGACTGTAAATAATCGTCTAGTATAACAGACTTGAACTTTTTCTGCAGCATGTAACATTCTCGAGATGAAAAAGGATGTCTTTAATAAGATTTGAAAAAATATTGTAAACTCCGTTCCTAATTTTTACACCAAACTATTTAACGAGTAAGAAAAACAATTGCATATTTGGATTCACCTTGTAGGCATCATACGATTTTGTTTCGGAAAGCAAATTCTGACAAAGCGTTCCTGAAAGAAAACGAAAAAAGTAACCAAATGTAAACTCCGTAACTGTAAACTCCGTAACCAAAATTGTTTGCATCAGATTGCATTCACAAAAGTAGGTAAATGTTTAAAATATTTTAAAAAAACCATAAACAGAGGTGATTCAACTAATATTTATGAGTCAAAAGATGATTAAACTAATAATTTTGCGTCAAATCAATAAAAGTTATCAGTTTTTTACTCTAAACAGCTGGAGCGAAAAACGATTGATTTTGCATTTCATTGGTTTAGAATCGATATCTCGAGCCATTACAGACATTAGTTTGGCAAATTAAATTTGTTTCACACAATTAAAGAATTTTTTGATCGCGAAATGTTATGTTTTTAATATATTATTTTGTAACTTCGCAACCGCTGATTGGATTTAAAAAAATTTTATATTTTTGAAAAGCATTTAAAAGGACCAAAAATACAAAATTAAAGAAAACAAAAAAAATTTTCGCTGAATGAATTGTATTTTTATTCGCGAAACCGCCAATTCGATAAACACAAATTGTATATTATTGAAAAGCATGTTGAAAACCCAAACACGAAAAACTAATAAATTAAAGAAAATTCGTACACAATTTTTTTTGTTATATCTTTTGCTTGTGAAAATGTAAACTCCGTTACCACAAAAAAGAGTGCAAAAAAAGTTATTGCGACAACTTGTCGAAGAGATTTTTTGCAATTAGGTTTATAATGACTAAACTTACTGATTCCATTAAGAAAAAAGCGAAATATTAACACTTTTTGCTTCTCACAAATTTGGCCCAAAAACTGATCACATTTTTTGATTTCACCCATATGAACACACATGATCATACATTGACTTTTATATGATCAAGCATGGGCATACATTGTCATATACGTACATGCATAGTTCAATGTATGACCATACATGATCTCATATATTTCCATATATCTTTGGATCCGAAATTTGAGGGTATATGACCGTACATGTTCATATATGACCACATATGCTCACATATGATTCATGTATGCTCATATATGATCATATATGGCGATATACCTCCATATACCCTCAAATTTCGGATCCAAAAGTATATGGAAATATATGAGATCATGTATGATCATACATTGAACTATGCATGTACGTATGTGACTATGAATGCCCATGTATGATCACATACGACCCAACGTATGATCATGTATGCTCATATATATTTCGATTTTCACATGGGATCTTTCTTTAATTTGAAAAATAATTTAAACAGAAAGAGATATTAATATATATGATCTAAAATCGAACGAAACCATTAATTTACCAAATAAAAGATCAACTATAAATATCCTCATTCAATTTTTAAAAAACTTCAACTTCGTTTTAGAAAAAATATTCGCTGTATATTGCATACGAGTATTAGAGTTTCGCGAGGTTGAACAAATTTCGAATTCGCCTTCGGTTATAATCGGGATTGGCTGGCGTTGAAAAGAAAAGTGTAAACCGAATTACATCTTAAAGTTCCCCAAGGTTGTGAAAATCTAACAAAAACATTAATTTACCAATTAAAAGGTCAACTATACATACCTTCATACATTTGAACTTTTGTAGAAAATAACTCTTTTAAATATCCCCAAAGAAAGAAGTCCAACGGTGATAAATCACATGATCGTGGCGGCCAATTAATTTTGCCACGACGTGAGATAACACGGCCATGGAATTTCTCTCGCAAAAGAGCCATTGTTTCATTGGCTGTGCAGCAAGTGGCACTATCCTATTGGAAGCACATATCGTCCAGGTCCATATCCTCAATTTCTGGCCACAAGAAGTCGGTTATCATATCGCGATAGCGAACACCGACGACGAGTCGAGGTTGACGGCTCTTCTGCCACATAATCGCGAACAACAGCAATGTTTTCCGCACAATGCTCCCGATTGTGGACACATTTGGTCGATTATGCTGACCAAAGAAATCACGAAGTGCACGAAATGCATTTTGATTTGAACGCCCATTTCCGTAAAAGGCTTCAACAATATTAACGCGCTGCTCAATTGTGTACCTCAACATGGTCGAGTTTGTCAAACACTGAAACAAAGAAATGTCAAATTAAGTTGGGCACAAAACTTGACGTTAAGGTGTGACTCTCAATTAACATCGTGCATTATGGTTGGACAACCCTTTACTAAAAGAACTTACACTTTTTTCTAAAGGGCTTGTATAAAATTTGATTCATTTTATTAAATAGTGAATTCATAAACACTTTAAATCAACGATGTGTAATTGAATAAAGTCAAAGACGATTTATATATTGGAAATTTATATTGATTCAATTTTGATTGGAATTAATTATATGTTTATGACTTGATTCGTGACTAAAGGCAATAATTTTGATGAGCTTTATTTGTTAAAACTGACTCAATCCGTGTTATTTTGTGAAAAAATCCAGAAAATTCAAATTGATTATTATTCAAATTGATTTCAATAAGAAATGTTCTACATATCGATTCATTTAAAATTGAATCAGATTTAAAAATAGAATTAAGTAATTATACTTTTAAAGCTCTGTGTTTTATTACATTTGAAGAAACAGTATAAGAGAGATCGATTTCTCAAGTCCATATTCTGATTTTTTTAGTGCCCATATATAACTCTATTGACATAGTCGAATTTCCAGCCATTTCCAGATTCCATTAAATTATAACAACCCGAGTAAAAAAGTTTTGATATAATCATATATTATTTTATGTAATTACATATAGTAACTTCTAGTAAGATATGGCCACATATGCTTTTAAATTGAAGCATATAGACTTTTATATAGTCATATATTAAATATTTTTTCCTCAAAGGTTTTAATATTGAGACATATGTGATTTTATATTATTACATACTGGCCTACATATAAGTGTATGTGCTATATATAAGTACACAAAGTAATATATAAAATATATAATTACATATACGTTTATATATAATTTAGTATGACACTATACATAATAATATAAAACTATATATGGAGCCATTTAAGAAATATTATATAATGGGTGTTATATATGATTATATATTGACGCATATGAACCCATATATAACTTAGTATGGTTTCATATCTACAATATTTCATGATTTCTTTTATATATAACGATATAACGTTCTTTATAAAATCATCTATAATTATATATCATCCCACATTAGCAATTTTTTCAAAGTGATTTTATATAAAAATATATGTATAAGGTCCTTTTAAAACCGTATTGTATTAAATGTGGTTCCATATTAAAAATGATTTTGAACTAGTTTTAGATTTTGTAATTACTAGGGATTGGCGCATGACACGATCGTGAGTGAAATTATTCACAAGTGATCGTGAGTAATAATTACTATACCAAAGTAATTCGCCCGTGAGCGTGAGAATATATAATTCGTACGTGAGCGTGAGTAAGAAAAGAATATATAACCCGTGCATGATTCGTGTGTGAGTTTATTTTTTGCATCATATGTTTTTAGTAATTTTTACTGTTTTGCGTGAGAATTTTCTGATTGTGAGTAAGTTTTTAATATACTCATGTCTGCGTGAGTAAGACACGAAATGCTCGTGCGTGAGTAATTTGTTTTTGTTTAGGAGCGTGAGTCAAAATGGCTAACGCGCCCATAAAATTAACAATACTGAAGCTTTAGTATGGAATTCTCTATACTATAACGCACACTTGACTGATCTCTTATATCTTGGTTGTATATCACAATCCTATTAAGTTAAAAATTTCAGTGTTGTTAACATTATTTTAAAATTAATAAAAACAAAGAAAAATTTGTTCATGGTAATTGAAAAGAACTCAATTACAATTACAAATTATTTGTAATTGTAATTCAAAAAAGAACAATTACAAGTAATTTGTAATTTGAAAAATGTCAATTACATTTTTTGGGAAAATAAATAATGACAAAAAGCACAAGTTAGGGGTAAGCCCAACATGACGTATTCTTTTTATACGCATCCATGCCTATGCAACCTATCCCAGTCAGATTTTTCTACAAAATTTTAACAAAAAACACTTTTTAATTCTAAATGTAATGTAATTGAAATTTGTAATTGAAATCACTTTTAATTACAATTACTAGTAATTTGTAATTTAATATTTTCAATTACAATTACTTGTAATTTCAATTACAAATTACAAGTAATTGTAATTGAAATCCCTCAGGTCTGATCTCCAGATATTGTATATCTTTTTTTATTTAAAAATATAATTTTGTATATTGTTAGATATGGTCATATATATTATGGAGGAAATATAGGGTTAATATTTATGTATAATTGTATCAAACTATGTCCACTTTTATAACATTTTATATAATTTTATACAAAAAGATATAATTTTATGTAATTGGATGAGGACAAAATTCGGATACAATTGTATCATATTGTATCGAATTGTATCAAATTGTACCAAATTGTATACAATTGTATACAATTCGATACAATATGATACAATAAGACGTTCTCATTTTTCGGATATAATTATATCTAATTACATAAAAGATTATATATAATTAAATATAACTTTATATGGCTCCATATCATTTTTTTTTACTTGGGAAGCCATTTAGAAGTTGTTCCATGTTTAATTCGTTTCATATAAGTCTACAGATTGCAATAACATTTAAAAATTACTGCACACAGGAAAAAAAAATTGTCAACCGAATTGCTAAGCATATTTTGGTTGCTACAACCAAGAAATTCGTTTGGTGAAACCATATTGGAATGTGATTCCTAAATATTTTGGATATTGCAACTAAAATTCAGTTGTGTAAACCGAATTTTATTGTGATAACCAATATTCAGCTGCACCAACCTATTTTAGTAGATGTAACCGAATTTCATTTGGAAAATGTCATATTTTTTTTTCTGTGTGTGTATGTTTAATACTGATATGATATTATTTTTTCGCTTTCCAATTGGTATGGAAAGCTTCATATTGAAATCAATTACATAATTAGTTTATAGACCACAGTTTGTGCAACACTTTCATTTTTTTTTGTTTAGTTTAGTGGCATGGCACAGTTTACTGAATATGTTTGCTTAGGTTTTATTAAGTCAATGGATAAGTGTCACAATGGGTTATCGTTATTAAAGTCATGTTTTTCTTAGTGAATGAATGATTTATAGAAAATGTACAAGAAAAACTAAATTAACACAGGCTTATTTTCTTAAGGTTTTAAAAATAAAAACCTCAATCAAATATTAATATCTTGTTGAAGTAAAACTTCTCATATTTAATATTTGTTGCTAAACAAAATCTCATACGTAAACATCTACTAACTACTCTAGTTTTTTCACAAATCTTCGACCTATACAATATTTAATATGAATTAGTTTATATTGATACCTCTCTCCCTCGATTTATAGGAAATATGTCAATAAAAACTGTCCCAATAAATATGTAGATTTATGGATGAAATGCCATAGGATCGGTCCCCCTATATGGTATGTTCATAAAATTGAAATTTACGCCTTGTTCCATAGCATAGAATTAAAAAAAAAATTCGTTGAAATTAGCATGAGTTACTTGTGTACAGGGTTCACATTTGCAGGCATGCATATGTATGCACTAGAGGTGTTCAGCGATATATGAAGAATTTTCAAAATTAGTTTTAAGAGTTGCATTTTGGATAATTTTTTACATTTGTAAATATATAAAAATGACTGTTTTGAAATTTGGTGGTGATTGGATAAAGAATAGTCATGTCGGTATTCGAGTGAACTTCTTAAGATTTAAAAACAAAAATTTTTATAAGCTAAGATATGTTTATACCAAATGATTACAGAACCGTAATCTAAATATATTTAATTATCTTCTTAAAATGTACACAAATTAAAAATCAGCTGTTAAATTGTAAAGAAATCACACATTCCCCAGGTCAATAATGGTGGAAAACTACTTAATACGCTTATCCTCGAGGGACAAAAAATCAGATCTGAATATTTTTGGGCCTTAAGAATTAAAAAATTATACAGCGTTAGAAAATTTCTAAAAAAAATAAAATTTGTTTTGGAATTACATAGTTAAGTGGTCTTTGACACATCAATGGCCTAGGTAATCTGTAATAATCTGAATATTTTCGAACCGCTATTTAATTTTTATACCTTTTAGGAAGGATAATGAGGTATAGACTACGGCTTAGGAATCATTTGGTATAAAAAGATCTGCTCAGTAACAATTTTTTTTTTAACTTGAAAAAAGTTACTACTATTTTTTTATCTTATAAATATTAACCATATTTTCAAGCGATTTTTCTTTATTAAATTGCCACCAAATTTCATGTCAGTGATTTCTATATACAAACGAAATTTCTTTATATATCCCTGAACGGCTCTAGTGTATACAGATCTAAGCCCTTAAATATCAATTTTGCTCGCTTTTGAAAATGTCACTTTTATTTATTTTTTTTTCAGAAAATAAGAAAAGAAAAATACAATCTTGAAGAAATCTTGCCGTAGGGCAATACATAGATGTATGTATTAGTTACAAACATTAACCAAAAAAAATTAAATGACATAAAATGTATTGTCTTCCATTGAATACTCGTACAGCAAAATAAAAAAAAAACACAAAATTTAAGTACGAAAGCACCTTGTGGTTTTATTGTTGTTTTTTATTGAAGCAGAGTGTTGATGGCAACAAATTATTACCAATAGTTATGGCAAAAGCAAAAGGTGTGGTATAAACCATGGTTTTAGATTTATTGTATTGTATTAAGGTTTTTCTTTTGTTTTGTATTTTTCATTTCATTTGATTTTAAAGCTGCCGCAACAAAAATACTGAAAAAATGCAATTGTTTCAATTGTTTTAAGTGTAATTTGTGAAAATGTATATTTGAGTATATTGACATTATGTTGGCACTTATTTGTAAAGACATTTAATGTTTGTCTTAAACATTACTTAAGTAAAAACTTTTTGTCTTACTTATGTAGAATTGTGTAAAAAAATCGTTCTGAGTTCTAACTATAAAACTGGCTTTTAGACATAATATTGAACAGTAGTTAGGATAGTAGTAGTCCAAACAAACTCATTAGTTTTTATTTGAGAAAGAGAAATTAGGTGATCACCCTAATATAAATAAGTTAGTAGTTACATACACACATGTATGTAACGACATTGGCAAGGCCACTCGCCAACTTTATAACAATTTAAATATGATCATATATACATAAATGTTGGAGATACATTATGCTCACATATAATAAGTAATAACAATATAGCGCCATACCATTACTTTGTTAAGGTTTTCTTTAAGATTTTTTTCAAGCTTGGGAACAAAAAAAAATTATATTCAATTTGTACACATTTTTAGTAGTAATTTAGCACTTTATAGTTTATAATAATTTTAATGATTAAAATAAAAAATATTTATGCTTTAATGTATAAAATATCAAAGAAGTAAAAACCTTAACCAATTTAAATTTTAACATTCAAACAAATTTAATGATTATGTTTAATATT
This sequence comes from Leucophora obtusa, assembly GCA_949987735.1. Lineage (NCBI taxonomy): Eukaryota > Metazoa > Arthropoda > Insecta > Diptera > Anthomyiidae > Leucophora > Leucophora obtusa. The sequence continues at coordinate 228,365,904 of OX465296.1, forward strand.
AAGAATAATTTGTTGCTAACTATTTACTAACTCTACAGTACAAAAGCTAATGGAACTGAATATAATAACAATATTAAACCAGTCATTTAAGTTTCCTTAAAACAAAAGACTTAAGGCGCATACTTTTATTACAACTTATCATGAATGACACGTTAATTTGTAACGAACGACTTAAAGCACATAATTTTTATTATTCTTTTGTTAAACTAAAGATTTCCTACACTCATAGAAAAAAGTTTGTAGAAAAGTTAGTAAAACTGTTAGTACTTCAACTTAACAGATTTTTAACTAATTTTTAGTTAATTTTTTTGCTACCTCAACATTATTAACTTACAAATGTTTTTGCTATTTTGTTTTGCTGAATTTAGTTACTAATTTTTAACAATAAATTTGTTAACTTTACAGTATTTTGCTGAATTTAAGTTACAAATTTATAACAGAAGATTTGCTAATTTTACAAATTTTTTGTAAACTAAACCAACAATTATGGAGCGCTTATAAACAGAATGTTAAATGACTCATAAAAATTACTGCATATTATTGAAATGGTTGAAAATTTGTCCTACTCATAAAATATCTAAATTATTAAAATTTATGAGAAAAATTTCTATTTATCGTAATACATTAATTTTCAAAGATCAAGGATTATTTTAGACGAACCATTTTAATATGAAAATTGTGATTAAAAGTATCTCTGGGGAGCAAGTGGAGTTTACTGGGATGACCCTCATTTTTTCCCCCCAATATTGTACTTTTTAAGCTTATTTAAAGAATACAATATTTTTAATCGGCGGTGAAAATGGAAACTCGAATAAATTCGGAAGTACATATCCGATGAGCAAACAATGAAAATCAAAAGAAGGGTCTCTGAAATCCTAAAGGACGACCTGTCTGCAGCAGCACTTAGTTTGTCAACATATTTGGACAAAGCCAGTTCTGATGAAAACTCTGGAAACAACTTTATAAAACTTCAAAACAAATAATAAAAAAAATCATTAAAACGTTTATTTTATTAAACTACGATTTTACTTTTTACAAAAAGAAAATTCATGTCAGAATTTATTAATCAACATTCGATTTTTTAGTAAATTTTTTTCCCCCTTCAATAATTTAAAAACTTAAAAGGAAAACCAACATAATTGGTGCTGGAGAAATATTTCAAATATTGAAATGTTATATGTAACTTTTCGTTCAAACATTTATTTTATTATTTTTTATAATAATTATGTTCAATTTGATATTGATAATTGAATTAAATAAATAATTTATTTTTAAATGCACATTTATTTTTTATTAATTAATTTTCATTTCATTTCATTTGCTCCTTTTTTTACCTTTTTCCAGTCCACTAGTAATCTGTAAAAGTTTTGTTAATTTCAGAAAATTTTAGCAAAAATTTTGTAGATTTAACATTTTTTTGCTATTTTCATTCTACTATTATTTAGCAATTTTTTTGCTGATTTCAGCAAGTTAAATTGTTATTTGCAATTAACAAAAATTTAGCTCAAATATTACTAAAATTCTGTAAATTTAACAGTTTTTTTTCCTATTTTTATTCTACTACTATTCAGCAATTTTTTTTGCTAATTTTAGCAGGCTAAATTGTTATTTGCAATTAACAACAATTTAGCTCAAGTATTACTAAAATTCTGTAAATTTAGCAGTTTTTTTTTGCTGTTTTCATTTTATTAATATTCTGATTCTGCTAATATTAGCAGTTTTTTCTGCAGCATCATTTTTAACTAATTTTTAGTAACTTTTTCTGCTATTTTTACGGACTTATTTGTATGAGTGTAGTTCTTTTGAAATGATTCAATTAGAATACAAATTCAATTTAAAACCCTTTTTATATACAATCGTACAATGGTTGCTATATATTTTTTTCTTTATCGGATTTGTTAATCAAATATAGTTTTCTTTTTGTCCAGCTGCATTTGTGCCAATTTTTGTGTATTGTGTGGTCGGTTTTAAAATGTTTACACAAATTTCTTCTATTTTTTTTTTCTTGTTTAGCATTTAACAATGTGTACCACCAAAGTAGAGTGGGTAACTGGGTTATTATGTAAGATTTTTTATAGTCACAAAAAGAATGGCATACATTTAATGAAAAATAATAAAAAAAAAATGTGAACGTAAAACATGTTTGTGAAAAGTTGGACCAACATTTTTAAACTGTTCAAAATATGTAAAAAAAAAATGTTGCACCCTCCATCTTATACCACTAAAAATATGAAATACACAAATATAAGCAATAATAAAAATTTTACATACCTTATTGCTCATACGCCACCGAATTGTTCTGTTAGGTCGAGTTTTTGGGATGTGAATTAAACTTACAAGGAAATACTGCCGACGCAGACCGGCAGACCTTAGTGAGCTTCGGATATGTTGTAGAGGAGAAAAATTTAAAGGACACGTATTTTTTTCTAGCTGAGCAATCTCACATTTAAGGTTAAAAAATGGGGTCAAAAAGGCCCAATATTTCGTTTTTCGGTTTATTTCATATTTGTCCCAAAGTAACTGTAGGAAATTTTGATGTCATACCAAAGGTATTTGATAGGCCTATTAACTGGTGTATAAAACATGCTCAAACATCCTTATTAGTTTATGGCATAACACAGAATATCAACATTTTAGGTGGTTTTGTATGGGGACGTACTCGTACACTCATAAAAAAACAGTTAGTACAAAAGTCTGTTAAACGCGTACTGATTAAATTGAACTAATTTTTCTGTTACTTTCTTTAAAAAAGTCCATAAAATAGGTCAAAATTCTGCTAAAATAAGAAATAATAGTACATGTATTTGCGTCAGCACAATTTTGACCTATTTGTACGAACTTTTTTTTATGAGTGTATACATGGTTAAAGATCAAATTCACATATATTAATCCTTAAATATTTAAGCCAGGGGGTGCTTCGGCTTTTTTCGATATTCGCTTTACTTCGGGTTGGAGACGAATTTTCCCGAAGGTCTATATTTTAAAACATTTCGGAACTTCTGACTACTTAACATATGCAATATGGGTATTCAACTTCTTCTTGTACATTCAGGTTGTGTAAAAAAAATATGCCATGTTTTCAATTAGATTTGCAGATTTCGGATATACAACAGAGACTGTAAACTAGACCGTACCACCTTATAGGCAAAAAAAAAAGTTCGCCGTACACCCTCCAATATGAAGTATTTTTGCAAGGTTTCAAAAAAAAAATTTTTTTTCCCGAACGAAGGGGTGACTATTTCACATTTTTCGTTATATCTTTGGCATTTACAGTCGGATCTTAAAGTATGATACATCGATATTTTTCTCTCGAGGAGACCAGTGTTTTGCTCTAAGGGCCATTAACCTCAAGTATCCCGTTCTTGTAGTTACCCACTAGAACTCAGTTGCCACCACCCTAATGTACCACCCTAATATCAGAAAATTAAAGCTCGAAAAAAATCATTAAACTTTTGGTAAGGAAGTTTTTCGATAAACCCAGTAGAATTTTTTTTTAATTTTTGGTTGCCGAACGTAGGGGTCGCCTTTTTAAATTTTGTTTCATTGGATTTTAACTTTATAGCAAAACACTGATCTCCTCGAGGCAAAAAAATTGATATCTCAAACTTTAAAATCAGACTTTATATGCCGAGGCTATAGCGAAAAATTAAAAAAGGCGACCCCTACGTTCGGGAAAAAAATTTTTTGTTTTGAAATTGCCTTGCAAAAATACTTCATATTGGAGGGTGTACGTCGAACTTTTTTTTGCGGTACGGTCTAATGTGTATTATAGTACCAGCAAATATTTTTCCAGGAGGCCCATTTTTTATAGCGTGCAGTTACAATTACAACAACTGAAAATATATTTATAACATAAGGAATTGTCAAGCCAAAACTCTTAATAAAGTAAACTGCAAGGTGTTAGGAAAACTTCATTATTTATACAAATATTTGTCACCGAAAAATCTAGTGCGTTTTATATGATTAATTTTCTTTCAAGTTGCCTCCACGCAAAACATTGCACAGTAACATAATTCACTTTTTATAGGAGCCAAAATTTATTATATTTAGCTGTCGATTTATTTACAAGATAATTTCGTTAGCTACTCCTTAATCGTGTTAAACCCCAAAATACCATAAAGCAGTAAAAAAGCTACAAACTACAAAATAATATAGAAAACCCCTCAATTATTTACAGTACACATTATTGTTACTGTTGAGTAATAAAACAAATATTCAGGCTAGCATAAAAAAACAACCCAGTGTAGAAAATCGTTACAAAATTATAGGTCATACAACCCGTTACCTGGTAATGGTTACTAATTACTTTTCTTATTACCTCTCTTTTTACTTTTATCCTTATCAGCATTGCAAAAATAATCGACCTTACTATCTAAATTTTTGAAATGTATATTTTTGTTAAAGTCGACTTACGTTAAAATTTAGGGTGGCTGTATACTTTAACTTTGTTTCTTTTAAGAGCATTCTAATTGGTTAATTTATTTTCCACCAATCAAAATTTTTTAAAATATAAATATATTTGTAGGGTTTTCATATACAAAACAAACAAAACCGTATGTTTAAAAATAATGCCGATTTTAAATTTAAAATACTCTTTTATGGTAAGGGACAATGGCTAAATAAATAGATATTTAATTTTATACCCTACTCCACTCTGTGATAAGGGTAACTAAGTTTGTGCTGATGTTTGTCACTACAATAAAGTCTGTTTATACATCAGTCTTTTTATTACCACAAGAAGGAATCTTATTGAAAATGGTTAAAATCGGTCTATGCTTTGACCTAGTAGCCATAGATAAATCTTATCTGAGTTTGAATATTGATTGATCGTAATGGTTTTAGCAAACGAAAGTGATTTCGGGCGACTAATTTCACGCAACATGTACAATTTTCTTCGTTATATAAATAGTGTTCATTTCAGGTAAAAAACACTCTGGTTTAACTTTGGCTAAGTTCCTACCGGTTCTTTTTGTAGAGTATGTTGAAAGCCGAAAAGTTGGAAAAATTATAAAAATATTATCTCTTTTCGTGTTTTTTTTTTTGTCGTTATTTGGTACAAAATTGTAGAATGACGTGTCAATTGGGAAAGTAAAGCGCAAGCTAACTGATAGACCAGCTTTGGGATGCTTGACTCCTCTCGAAAGCCAAAAGTTTGACGTTAAAGTTTCAAGGCCCCCAACATATGAATGAAACATGAAAAATTTACGATTGTAATTTTGGATTTACCTCTGAAACTGCTGAGCCGCTATTTGCGCAACGTACTGAAATAAATCCCCTAACTGTTATAATATCGGAGAAATCAGGATTTTAACTTTTAAAAACGTGTCTATAGAATTTTACCCCACACTGGTAAAGCATATAATTATTTTATGCTGATATTTGTTTCTACACCCAAAAAAATTTGTTGGTAGAATCTACTGAAAATTACAGTTAAAACAAGAGTATATGCTGTTAACAAGGACACAAAGCTATTTGCCTTTAAAATAACTAAAAATATAGTAGTTCTCAACCGTTAACAAAAAACTATCAAATCCATTAAAATTAACTAACAATGTCGTAAAATTAACAGAAAAATTTTGACTACAAAAATTTTAAAATAACTGATAAAATGGATAAAAAACTACTGTGTTTTTCATATTATAAAAGTAAACTATAATAAAACAAATCAATTTTGTACTTTCAATTATAAAAAATGTGGAATTAATTTAATGTACATACTTGACATTTGAAATAAAAATTCCAAACCTTTCTCCAGTTATTATGTTTTTATACATTGGAGACACAATACAATTTTCTGATTTTTTTTTTTGCAAACCATAAATACATCAATAATAACAAATGAAAATTAGACAAGAATTTTAAAAAATCAGCGAAATTTTGTATTTTTTAAATAACTTACAAAAATAACTGTTAACTGTAAAAATATTGTGTTGGTAGTTGTTCATTATGATATTAAAAATAACTGCTTTAAACAACTGTTACGAAATTACAGTACCTTTCTTTAGTTGTTATCCCATGTGAAAATTTAAATATATATATAAACATATATGATCATACATTGGCTTGTATGTGATCATGCATGGGCATACATAGTTATATACTATACATAATCTAATACTTTTCCGTATATCTTCGGATCCAAAATTTGAGGGTATATGACCACATATGCCCATATATGCCATATACCTCCATATATGGAAATATATGAGATCATGTATGGTCATACATCGAACTAGACATGGACGTATATGACTATTTATGCCCATGCATGATCATATACAAGGCAATGTATGATCATGTGTGTTCATATATATTTCTATTTTTACATGAGATCTTACATAACTGTCATATTAGTTGTCTTGCCTTTTCTATAAAAAAACAACTGTAATTAGAGTTAAAAATAACAACTTCTGATTATTACACAAATAATTGTCATATATTTTCTAACTGTCAAACTTTTTTGAGTGTACCCAAAATACTCAACTGTGTGTCTTATTATACCTAACTTCATATTTCACAATATTTATTGTACCGTTAATTGAATTTCCCTTTTTGTAATATCATCCGCTTCCTGGCATATGCCCAAATCGGTGATATTGGGTAGATAAAGATTTGCATAAGGTGATATTAGGTATTATACAGTTGGTATGCCTGACTTTAAAATTTTTGCTTGTGTTTTAATTATTTTTTTATTGTTATTTATTTTTAAATAAAATGTGGTCGTGCCAGGAATCGAACCTGGGACTTCAGATTGTTAGTCGACTGCTCTACCATCTGTGCTACCTCAATATTGAATACTTGATAGCTGAAAACATAAATGACTTGCTGCAACAAATATGCTGACGCATTTGCATACAATACGCCAAAATATATGTGGTTACATATATCTTTACCATGGTTGAAAAAATAACTAAAAATAAATTTCAATAAATGTTTTTTTGTAGTTAAATATTTTTTACTAAAATGATTCGAACCTGAGTCTTCAGATTATCAGTCGACAGCTCTACCATCTGAGGTATCTGGATGTGTTATATTTTTTAGAAAATAAGTAAAAACAGTTGAAGTGAGGCATACTGAGAGTATTGCGTCGTTCTTGGGTCGATATAATTCGGCTTAACAAATTTCTAAAAAAATATCTTAATATTCGCGACCTCTAGCGTGCAAAGATGCCCATTTTTGGGGGACCCTTATACAGCACTGGATTTAAACCTAGACCGATTCTACGATTCTGCTTTATCAATGAGCCCATGTGAATCAGCTTACAAAATTTCATTAAAATATCTTTGTATTTTCAACTTGTAGCGTGTGAAAAATCGAATTTTGGTGGACCTTTATATCAGCAGTAGGTCTAAGCATGAAGCGATTTTAACTAAAATTAATAGGTTTCGTTCTTGGGCCGATATACCAAATTTCATCCAAATATCAACACTTCAGTGTGCGCACAAGAATACATGGACAGTAGAGCGTACCACCTTACAGGCAAATAAAAAAAATATGCAGTACACCCTCCAATATGAAGTATTTTTGCAAGAAGGTTTCAAAGGGTTTTTTTGCCGAATGTAGGGCTCGCCATTGTACATTTTTCGTTATATCTTTAACATTTACAGTCGGATCTTAAAGTATGATACATCGATGTTTTTCTCTCAAGGAGACCAGTGTTCTGCTCTAAGGGCCATTGACCTCCAGTATCTCGTCCTAGTAGTTACCCACCATATCTCAGTTGCTACCACCCAAATGTACGACCCTAATGTCAGAAAATTAAAGCTCGAAAAAAATCATTAAACTTTTTCTAAGGAAGTTTTTCGATAAACCCAGTAGAAATTTTTTTATATATTGGTTGCTGAACGTAGGTGTGGTCTTTTTAAATTTTTTTCATTGGATTTTTCCTTTATAGCAAAACACTGGTCCCTCGAGGCAAAAAAAAATGATATATCACACTTTAAAATCCGACTTTAAATGCCGAAGCTATAACGAAAAATTGAAAAAGGCAACCCCTACGTTCGGCAAAAAAAAAAATAATTTTTTGGAATTGCCTTGCAAAAATACTTCATATTGGAGGGTGTACGGCGAACTTTTTTTTTTGAGGTACGGTCTAATGGACTGGCAGACAGATAGATAGATGGACGGACCGACAGACGGACAAAGTGATTCTTAGTGTAAAAGGTGGGTAGAATTTCAAAATTTGTTGGTGTTATAAACATCGGCAAAAACTTATTGTACCTTCTCCATGTATATATTTTAAGTATGATTACCGACCCGCATAAAAAACATCCTTAGCCCAACAAACTATATTGGGTCTTATAACAGATTTTCCAACAAAAAAAAAAAATTACCAACAAATACTGAACATTATATCAAGGGTGGGTGCGAACTGTCTAAATAAAATCTAAAATTAATTCAGGTTAACTTCTATGAAATTTGAAAAAGTTTTATAAAAATTTTCAAAGCAATTTTAAACCCTTTTGTCAATTTGTATTTGGTTTAGAATCTATTTAGCCACCTCGCACAAGGCCTAAAAATAATAATAAAAACAGCCCGTTACAGGTAACGCATTATTTTAGATTCTAAAATAACGCAGAAGGGGAGGTGACCCATAATATTATATTTTAATATAATGCAGAAGGTATAGACGTATCATTATTGCAATTGCGAAAATAAAAATGTTCCATTTCCGTTTCTGAACTGGGCAAGTATGAGTATAAATAAACTAAATTTGTTAAGCAAAATTTTTTAAGTACTGAATTTGACAGTTAAGTTGACACCCACTCTAAACACCAAACACCATAATATAAAAAAAATAAAAAACATGAATAAATCGAGTCTTAAAAATATATTTTGATTAGTTAAGGTTTCAGTTTTATCTTTGACTTAATTCACAATTGTGTAACAATGACATAAAAAGAAGTCAATAAATCAGAACAATATGACCACATAAATGATTCATTACAATGAATTGCATAATTAATTTCAAAAATTATATCTAAACTTCTAGTTCGCATTCCTTAATACAATTACGATCAACTAATATGAAGATAATTTCTTAATCATTTGATCGTATGCATGTTAAAATCTTGTAAATTTTTACACATACATACATTTTTTTGTTAAGTTTTTTTTTACACATTAAGTATTACTTACAACAACTACTATATTCGTGGGAAATTCACCTTTTAATCAAACATATTAATACAAATATTCATAACTAATGATGGCGTGTTTTATATGGCACAAAATCCTCATATTCACAACTCATTTGAATATTTATTTATATATAGTCACCAGCACTTGTTCTACTCGTATAACAAAAATATTATATTGTTTAATTACAAATTAAATAAAATTTAATACAATCCGATAATTGTCTATAAACAAGAAATAGTAAAATATATCAGAAAAATAAAAATTACATGATAATAATGAACATTGTATATTCAGTTTGTTCAATACTTATTTAAATAAAGCAATTTTCAATAAGAAAAACTAGATGGAATTCAAATGACGATTATGATACAGGTGATCATGTTCAATAAAATTAATACTTTTTAACAAAAACCACTTTAACAACTTTAGACTTCGACTTGTGTATTAATCTTACTATGTGAATGAACATTGAACAATTTGTCGTTTTAGTTTAAAACATGAATCATTTTATAATCAATTGTTTTATTTTGTAACAATCTATTTTTTTTTTTTGCATCAAAAAGGTGTAGCCAACGGTCAGTTGTTTTTGTCGTTTTCAATTCATAGATAATTCTAAGGAAAATCAATCTAAATTTAAATTACATAGTGAATGTGAATGACTGATTGTATGAATGATCTTTAAAGTTTTGTTCTAAGTATTGCACTTTTTTTTACAAGGTTATAAGCGGTCATCTACTGTACTGCTACAAAGTACAGTGGTTAGACTGCTTTAATAGGAAATATATTAACATGATCATTTTAGACAATTATTTTAATTTTTGCATTAAAAAATACAAAAATTGTTTTTTCGGACTTTCTATATTTTCATATATTTAGTTAGAATATTCTTCCACCTCAAGTCCAAATTCTAATATGATATTGTCATATTAGATTTTGATTTGTTGTTTCAAAAAGGGTTGATCATTTTCATGATAGACAATACAATTGTTTCGTAGACATCACTCTACTCTTCAGTTGTCCGCAATAAGAAAATGATAACTTTCCTACTCAAACCGAGACATTACATAAGGTACAAAAAACCAACGGGATGAGAATTTTGTACTTTCGTATATGAACTGTCTGATTTGGTAAAACCAGTTATAAATCAACTCCTAAGCTAAAAAAAAGATAATAAATTTCTGTAAATAATAGCATAACAGCACAAATTCTTTGTATTTAAGGCAAGGACCGAAAAACACAGTTATTTTTGAAATTTTAAACAAAAAAAAGCACATATAACCAGATATCGGAGAACTGATTTAAGTACATCATAATGATCCTTGTGGCCTACTTAGTCTTCATAAAATTGCATTGCTTTTTAAATTTTTGACTTTTATTTTTTAGAGCAAAAAAAAAAAGTTATTTTTTAACTTTTATTTTTTTCAAGCAAAAAATAACAGTTATAAACAACTAAAGAAAAAGTATTGTAATTTAGTAACAGTTGTATAAAGCAGTTCTATTTAATTTCATAATAAACAACTACAAAAACAGTGTTTTTATAGTAAACAGTTGTTTTTGTTAGTTATTCAAAAAATTTTAAATTTCGTTGAATTTCAAAAATTCTTGTTTAGTTTATATTTTTATTATTGATATATTACTAGTTTGCAAATACAAATTAGCCTAATAACTAGAGAACGATTTGGAATTTGCACTTCAAACTTTAAATATGCTGAAGTAATTTCTTTTTTATTAAAATATACTTTTTTAATACCAAAAGAAATAACTGTTAAAAACAATAGTTTTTATCCATCTTGTCAGTTGTTTTAAAATTTTTGTAGTAAAAATTTTTCAGTAGATTTTACGATATTTTCAGTTATTTTTAACCCTTAAATGCATAGTGTAGCCATTTGGCAACATACCGGTTTTTTAATAAAAACCCTGCATTTTGCATCATTGGGGCCCCTTCTGTACAAAGTGCTCTTATAGTTTAGCTCAGATTTTTTAAACAGTTATAGGAAAAATCTTGGTTTTGCTTCGTATGTTTGTGAAAAATCTAAAACACACGTTTTTTTTTTACAAAAAGTGTAATATTCAAAAATGTTTGTTTAAATATTTAAAGTGGTATTCTCACAATAAAATTCATTTTGGCGAAAAATAAATGTGTGATTCAAGTTTTTAGATTTTTTTATTTTTTTTTTTTCATACACGTTACACGTCAATTTAGCTATTTGGCAAAAAAAACATATTTTCAATAAAAATCACATTTTTTTTTCATTTTTTTTGGTATTTTTCTTGAAATTATATATACAAAAATGGTTAAGAGAGATCAAAGAGATCATGCATTTTGGGGTTAATGCATTTGTTAGTTATTTTTCAACAGTTAAAATAACATATTTTTTTATTTATTTTAAAGGTAAATAAATTTGTCGCCTTTTTAACTGAATATACCTTTGTTTCAACTGTAATTTTCAGTAGATTCTACCAACAAATTTTTTCAGTGTACTAACAAATAGTTCAAGGGGCCCTGCAGAAAAAAACTTATAAAAACAGCAGTATTAGTTTGTGAGTTTAAACCAGCAAGAAAAAAATCCTAAATTTTTTTCTGCTAAGGTCTTTAGGAAATAACGGGCTTAATATATTAAACTGTACAACAGTATTTTGGGGAGTGGATATTTCCAACGCCAAATGAAAGTACTCGGTTAGCCATCTGTAGTTAGCGCTAGTAGGTTAAACTTTTATGTTACCTCCACATGAAAATTGCATTTTATTTTAAATAGTGTATGAAATAAGACGAAAAAATGTTGTAAATATACTTTTAAGAAAGGTTTTGTGTTTGGGAGTCTACAAATAAATTTTCCAAGAAACATTTTCATAAAAAATTAAATCTGATGCTTTAAAAAAACGTCTGTCCGTCATATGGTTTACTACATTTAAAATTTCCCAATATGATTTCCAATTCGAAATCCTTTCCAATACTCTTAAAATTCTATATTTGATATTTCATAATCTTTTAATAAAAGGACTTAAATGACGCATAAAAAAGGTTGATACAGGCTTAAAGATTTAGATTAAAATATTCCTTCTAATAATGTATTTTAGACACCCAAACATAAAACTTAAATTGAATTTACATCTGCACCCAAATCAGGAGATTTCGGATAAAGCTGAGATTTTAATGAAAATCTCATGAAAATCCCGAGATTTCCCATAAAAAGTCGCAAGACTTGTAAGAAATCTCATGAAAATCTCACAAATTTGTAGACTTTTATTAAATCACTTTTATAAAATAAAACATTTCGCTTAATTTGTTGAGTTTTTGAATGGAAAAGTAGCAACGCTAGCCAACAGCTGACTAAAAAAATAATATGAAAATAACACGAAATATTGAAATAAAATAATTATTAAAAACATAATAAAGTTAAATATAAACCCAACAAAAATGTAGTATTAATAAAAGTAGTGTTGAGTGGTAATATTTTTTGCTTCAAGCGAAGCGCGACAATGAAAAAAGGTTTGGAAATTGCCTGTCTTTCATCATCAAAATATGGACAATTGCTACTTTTAGCTTGTCGTCCATAAAATAAAGATTAATTTTCTAATATAATTAGAGTTAGATCTCCACATAAAATAATGTAAATTCAATATGTTAAAGAATAAAATAGTTTTAGAAATAGTTTTATAATTTGAGGTTATTTTTTGTAGTACTTTGTTCATAAAAAATTGCTGTTGTCAAATCGAAATCTCGCTACTATCATAAAGTGCAAATGTAAACGATCAATATTTCTGGTGAGATTTTCATTGAAATCTCGGAATTGAAAAGAAGATGTGAGCACTTTTACACACTTTTTTGATTTATTTAATACACTTTTTGAGAAAAAAAAACTACAAATTTCACCTAGCGATAATATAAAATTTATCTGAATACATCCGTTTAGCGTTTGAATTATCCACCCCAGACTAAGATTTGAGGATTTGTCATACTGTTATCAAACAAAAATATATTTTTCAATGATATTTGTTTAGCGAAAGCCAGTAAAGCTCAAGAAGTGATAAATTGAATAAAGTCCTCAGTACTTAATAAATAATTTAGATATACCTCACAACCGTTCTACTAAATCCACTGTATTTGCTAGTACTCATAAATATATTATCTAGTATCTATATGTAAAAACCAGCAGCTGTAGTTTTACATTTAATACTATTAATAACTACTGCAAGACAATGAATTTACTACAATTCTAATTTTCAGTTCATTTGTTTTTTCGTTTATTTGCTGGTTTATTGAACAATTGAATTTTTCCCACAATCGTCAACACTTTTATTACGTTTTCAAAAAGGCGGACATTCTTGTTTGTGTCGTAGTAGTTTTCACGTACACCATGAACGCAAAGTATTTCGTTTTTATTGTTAAAAAAATAACAATATATTTAACAAATTGCTTATTATAAAAAAATCTATCATTTATTGAAGCTGAAATATTTAATGAAGTTAGTATATGAAGCCCCCAAGGGAGAGGGCGCTTTTTGGATACAGTCAAATTTTATTTGCTTCAAAAACCAGTTTAAATGTTATTCAAATTAGTAAAAACTAGCATTTTATAAATATGTCTATTTTTTACTAACATTAGTAAAAAATACACATATTTACTCACTAGTCTCTTGAAAAATCGTTAATAAATCGATTTAAGTTAATTTTTCGAGAGTTTTTTTTATGAAAGTAGATGGCTAAGCTGTAGAACTTTAGTATAGTTACGTTTGCAATGTAGGATTGCATGGGTTCGATTCCTACAGCCGACGGGTTGTTGAAAAAATTATCATATAGAGACAATCTGACAATAAAATATAAACAATAATACAATTTAATGGAAAATCACTGATGAAGCCTGTCCATAGAAAAAAAAGGCAGAAACTGGATCTAGTCTGATTTATGTTTATAACTTTTGAAAAAATGTTTATTCTTCTTCTTAACCTCAAACCTACTAAATTAAAATATTAATTGATTCAATTAAATATTTGATTAAAAACTATTTTTATTTTTATCATATGTTTAATTCGATATTTCAGGTTAATTATTTTATTCTGTGTACCAATCAAAAATATATTTTCGAATGCTATTTGTTTAACGAAAGCCAATCACTTTTTTGACGATTTGAACATTTTGAGAAACGCTATTGAAATCCGTTTATAAATTCTTCTTTTAGTTTACTTTTACTTACAAATAAGACACATTTGTAAATTTCTTTATTCTTTTTGACCACACTATGAAAACCATAACTCACACCAATATTCGCGTACATTAATACTCGTCATATTCACAATACTATACTTACCAGAAGTTCATGAGCGTTGGTGTGGTTTTTGTAGCATTTGCTATAAAATAGTTCACCGCACGTTTAAAATTTTGAACATAAAACGTTTTTTCTTTCAGGTTTTAATGAAACAATTGTTTTAAATTTAAGAATTCGATTTAGCTTAAGATTTTATGACTAATATTTTGTGACTTAACATGAGTTTTTTTTTCATGTAATTACTGGTTGGTTGCCGCAAAGTTTATGTCTTGATTGCAATCAATTTTGTATGTTTGACTTTAAAAATAGACTATTTTTTAAATTCACACTCATTTCGAATAGTGAATAATATCCTGAAACTACTACCCAGGTAGTAGTTAAAGTTCCGTAAATTGTTAAGGCGTTAAAAACTACACCCACTAAATTTATTTCAGTCATTTTGTTTTTGTTGTTTTTTGGTTGAATTTTTGAAATGTCAATAGGCTATGGGCTATTTACTATGTATTATATGTTTATAAATTTAGTATGTATAGCAAATGGCTACAAATAAATTAAACTACTAAAATTTATAATTTCATTTAGGTAATTGTAACATGAGTAATAATTTTTTATTGAACCAGAGGGCGTATGAGTAACCTTTCATATTTGTAAATGTTTGAATAACATGAAAAAGTCAATATTAAATATTTAATTACGGATTTAAGTAAAATTATCGATATTAATTATAAGATTATGGTTTAATTTCATATCGAGTTTGATTGATTTAAGTAAAATATTAACACAATTTACATTGATTTGACATTGAAATATCGAAACTCATTTATAATTATTACTTTAATATTCACTCTTGTAATTGCAAAATTTATACAATATTTTGACAAATTACAAGCACGCCCCGTTATGTATTGTATGTATTAAGTGTAGGCAAATCTATTGTGATCACTTTTAAAATATTTATATTTATGAATTTTGACACATTTCAAATAACTTGTCCAAATAAGCCATTTTTCTTGAAATTGATATTGTTTTGAAAGTAATGAATTTCTATAATAATACAGCATTTACACTGAGCAAATAAGTTTCACGATAATGAGTTTCAGGTGAGAAGTGTGTAGACTTTGTATTCACGAAAATTTAATATATAAGACTATTACTTTTCTTGTGAAAAAGTAACATTTTGTGTTTATTGTGATTGTGGCTTTGTTATAAAATTAAAAAATTGTTAATTTTTATAACTTAAATTGAAATTTACGGCCTTTAAAATTCGAGTGAAATATTTTCATGTAAAAGAATAAAGCGTATATATTCAGGTGTTCAAAAAAAAAGTTTTAATTCTCGCGCTCCACAACGCGACAAATATGCTATTATGAAAATAAATATGGTCTGCCGAAAAAAAATCTACAAATAATTAATTAAAAACAATAAAATGAGAAAAATTAAATATAATTATTATGATTGCGACATATAAAATCCAATTTGAAATAGGAGTCACGGATTTCGCGAAATTTTAAAATTTTATAAAAAAAACTTTTTAACTTTGATCAGGAAGTTTTCTTATATTTACCGCTATACAATTTCTTTTTTGCAATAATATATATCTATAGAATGTCCTCTTATACATTGAGAGAATTATCTGCATGATAATAATGAATTTTTGCATAAAAATAACGAAGTTGCACTGGAACTCGTCCATTGAAACTTTTCATTGAATTAATGGAATTTTTCATAAAATATTGCAAAAAATTTTCATTAAAATTAGTTTCATAAAATATATGAAGCTTTTTCATCATATTTATGAAATTTTTCATTTACTTTGTGAAGAAAACTTCATTAGCTTACATAAAATTTTCATTAAAACTCGTCCAGCTAAATCCTCTCTGTGTATGGGATAGGATTTTCGTTAGCAATAAAATTAAAATAAGCTAAATACGTAATAGCGAAATACTAAAAACAAATCAATTTTTAAGTTTATTTGCAAGGATATCGGTTATCCTTTCAGTGAAAGTTAGTGTTTTTTATATTGAAAGTCCTCGGTAAGTAAATTGCAAAAGTATAATTAATTGAATTTTTCGATGAGACCTTTACAGTTAGTTACCCAGTTGGAAATTTATACAAATGTAAAAATGTCATCACGACAAGTCATCATGAGGTCATTGTGATGAATAAATGATGACATATCTTTACAAAGTCGCTACTGACATTTGCAGCATGGGTTAGTAAGTTGTCATCACCACTTAATGGTGCCACACAAGACGATTTTACGTCATTTTGACGATTTTTTTAGGTAAAATTTTGTAAATGACGATTAAGGATTTTTGAATAAAAACTCCATATGTTTTTACGATTGAGGAAAATTACTGACTTTTTAACAAATTCTAAGCAAAACTAAAAGAAAAGCGTTCAAAGAAATCGCAAAGTGTTATTTTCAAATTGTGTTTTTGGGATTCGCAATACTCGTCGGGCCTGAGTAGTGATGTTAGATAGTGGCCAAAAAACCTGGTAAAGATGTCGCTAAAAGCTGGTATTTGAAACAAAAAATTGGTATACTCACACAACATATGTTTAATATGATATTATACTAAGGAGAACAAAGGGGATCTGCTCCCACTCAGAGCGATAGTTTTGCTTCCGGTGTTTTTGTTTTTCACGTAGAGTATCACCACTATCCTTTTAACAAAAATTTCCTCACAAAAGAAAAAAATGTAGGTTCAAAGAACAACTGTTCTGATAAACGACAAAAAGAGGGATCTAAGTCACAATTAAGCCGGTACGCTACAACTACAAATGTATTTTGTATGATATAAAAATATATTGTTTTTTTTGTAACAAAATGTATAAAAAATTAGATTGTAGCCTGTCGCCACCAGAGAAACAAGCCAGCCGCCGTAAGCCGTTTAAGCCGCCGCCGCCGGTAATTTTTGCCTCAGCCGCCGCCGCCGATTTTTTTCGGCTCATTTCGGCTGGAAGTATCAATTTTCCAAATAAAAAAATTAAAAGCAAATGTCATTTTTAAAACAAATTTTCTACTTCATCATTTCCTGAACCATCAAGAGTATTTTTTTTTAGTTCAAAAAAAATAAAAGACCCAAGTAAAAAAAAATGATATGAAGCCATATGAAGTTATATTTAATTATATATAATCTTTTATGTAAATAGATATAATTATATCCGAAAATTGAGAACATCTTATTGTATCTTGTTGTATCGAATTGTATACAATTGTATACAATTTGGTACAATTTGATACAATTTTATGCTATTCGATACAATTGTATCCGAATTTTGTCCTCATCCAATTACATCAAATTATACCTTTTTATATAAAATTATATAAAATGTTATAAAAGTGGACATAGTTTGATACAATTATATCTAAAAATTTACCTTATACTTTAGATCATATTATATATGACCACATCTAACAATATACAAAAATTATTTTTTTAAATAAAAAAGATATGCAATATCTGGAGATCAGACCTGGGGGATTTCAATTACAATTGCAAATAAATGTAATTGAAATTAAAAAAACTCAATTACATTTCATCTACTTTTGAAATTCTAGTTTTGTTTACATTTGTTTTTTAATAATAGTTGTGTTTGTGTGGCAAGCTATCAACGTTTGCTTATGTCATTCCCATATAAATTTGACATTAGCCAACGTTTAGTGTTAACTGTTAACGCTACTAAATAATGTAAAATTTGTATGGGAATGACATACGCCAACGTTGATAGCTTGCCGCACAAACACAGCTAATATGGTCTGAGTTTTCAAATAAACACTTAACATTTTTTATTGTGATTAGAAATCGTAAACATAAAATATTTTAAATTCCGTTAGGTAAATGGACCTAATGATCTCAGTAGAAGGAAACTATCGGTCTAATCTACGTTTCATCAAAGAAAAATCTTTGATTTCTATATATATTATTCAGGTCTTAACCAACTAGTACAGTACTATTTCCAAAGAGTCACTTCAGAACTGGTTCCGCGAGTGTTACATTAGCACCAGTTTTGCTCCCTATTTTTCGTCCTTAAATTGTAATTTTCAAACTAGTTCTACAACTAGTACCGAAGTGAGCGTTTGGCGATAATTGCCCCCATTCCTATGACATCTCTATGTTAAATTCTACAGTTGTTTGTATGGAGAGGCGGCAGAACTCGTACTAGTTGCCTGGTTCAAATAAACTAGTACATAACTGGTCCTGAACTAGTATTTTTTGCTACTAGGGCATAATTGAAAATTTTCAATTTCTTGTAATTGTTTTTTTTTAATTACAATTATAATGATTAACCCAAAGATCTGCTGGAGATCCTATAATTTCGATAAATCTTCCATTACTTTTATCCAGATTTACCATGACAGTGCATTAAACATGAACAAAATTTTCTTTATTTTTAGTAATTTTAAAATAAAGTTAACAAGACTGAAATTTTAAAGTTAATAGGATTATGTTATACAACCAAGATATAAGAAAAATAGTAAAATATTACAAAATAGTAAAAATGCCTAAAAATATATGATGCAAAAAATAAACTCACACACGAATCATGCACGGGTTATTCTTACTCACGCTCACGCACGAATCACTTGAGTATAGTAATTATTACTCACGATCACGTCTGAATAACGTGACTCACGAACATTTCTAGTCACGCGCCAATCCCTAGTAATTACTAAATCTAAACTTAGTTCAAAATCATTGTTAACATAGAACCACATATAATATAATACGGTTTTATATGGACCTTATATATTTTTATATAAAATCACTTTGAAATAATTGCTTATGTGGGATGATATATAATTATAGATGATGTTATAAAGAACGTTATATCTCTATATATAAAAGAATAACGTGACTGACTGACTGACTGACTGACTCAACATCGCCCAGCCCAAACCGCTGAAGCTAGGAAGTTGAAATTTGGTATGTAGGTTCCTCTTTCGGGGTAGACGTCCGCTAAGACGGGATTTTTGGAAATTCCTACCGGAACGGGCAAAAAGGGGGAAAGTGTCCCCCTTGACGGCCTGCCAAAACCCCTTTGGCTAGAGAGCTGAAATTTAAGATATGTGTTCCTTGGAGTAGGGGCTAACTTTTCTGGAAAGTACTTTCTAGAATTTTGGACAGGGACGTTGTAAAAATGGGGGTTAAAAAGGGGAAAAATGCCCCCCTTGACGGCCTGCCCAAACCGCTGGAAGTAGGAAGTTGAAATTTCGTATAAAGGTTCCTCCACTATCGTAGACATCCACCAAGACGGGAGTTTTGGAAATTTTTACAGGGACGGGCAAAAAGGTGAAAAAGTCTCCCCCTTGACGGCCTGTTCAAACTGCTGGAGCTATGAAGTTGAAATTTGGTATGTAGGTTCCTCGACCGGTGTAGACGTCCGTTGAGACGGCATTTTTGGAAATTCTTATCGGGAGGGGCAAAAAGGGGACAAAAAAGTACCTTTTTCCAAAAAAGTACCTTTTCCCAAAAAAAGTACCTTTTCCCAAAAAAAGTACCTTTTTCCCAAAAAAGTACCTTTTTCCCAAAAAAAGTACCTTTTTCCAAAAAAAGTACCTTTTTCAAAAAAAAGTACCTTTTTCCAAAAAAAAGTACCTTTTTCCAAAAAAAGTACCTTTTTCCAAAAAAAGTACCTTTTTCCGAAAAAAGTACCTTTTTCCAAAAAAAAGTACCTTTTTCCAAAAAAAGTACCTTATTCCAAAAAAAGTACCTTTTTCCAAAAAAAGTACCTTTTTCCAAAAAAGTACCTTTTTCCAAAAAAAAGTACCTTTTTCCAAAAAAAGTACCCTTTTCCAAAAAAAAAGTACCTTTTTCCAAAAAAAGTACCTTTTTCCAAAAAAAGTACCTTTTTCCAAAAAAAGTACCTTTTTCCAAAAAAAGTACCTTTTTCCAAAAAAAGTACCTTTTTCCAAAAAAAGTACCTTTTTCCCAAAAAAGTACCTTATTCCAAAAAAAGTACCTTTTTCCAAAAAAAAGTACCTTTTTCCAAAAAAAGTACCTTTTTCAAAAAAAGTACCCTTTTCCAAAAAAAAGTACCTTTTTCCAAAAAAAAGTACCTTTTTCCAAAAAAAGTACCTTTTTCCAAAAAAAGTACCTTTTTCCAAAAAAAAGTACCTTTTTCCAAAAAAAGTACCTTTTTCCAAAAAAAGTACCCTTTTCCAAAAAAAAGTACCTTTTTTCAAAAAAGTACCTTTTTCCAAAAAAAGTACCTTTTTCAAAAAAAAAGTAACTTTTTCCAAAAAAAGTACCTTTTTCCAAAAAAAGTACCTTTTCCCAAAAAACATACATTTTTCCAAAAAAATAACTTTTTCAAAAAAAGTACCTTTTCCAAAAAAAAGTACCTTTTCCCAAAAAAAGTACCTTTTTCTAAAAAAATTTTCCTTTTCCCAAAAAACATACATTTTTTCAAAAAAATACCTATTTTCAAAAAAAGTACCTTTTCCAAAAAAAGTACTTTTTCCCAAAAAAAAGTACCTTTTTCTAAAAAAATTTTCCTTTTCCAAAAGAAGTACCTTTTCCAAAAAAAAATACCTTTTTCCAAAAAACATACATTTTTCCAAAAAAAAACACCTTTTTAAAAAAAATACCTTTTCCAAAAAAAGTACAAATAAAGTACTTTGTAAAAACAAAGTATCTTTTTCCAAAAAATTTCGTTTTTCCAAAAAGTACCATTTAAAATAATAATAATAATAATAATTTCAAAAAAACTACTTTTTTTCCTCCCCCCACGGATATCTCCACTAAACAAGGTTTCTTGATATTCGGCATAGACGTGCGCTAAGACGGGATTTTTGGAAATTCATACCGGAACGGGTAAAAAGGGGAAAAGTCTCCCCATAAACAGTCTCACAAATTGGAAAAGTGCCTGCCAAAACCACTGGAGGTAAGAAGTTGAAATTTGGTATAAAGGTTCCTCCACTGTAGTAGACATCGACTAAGTTTGTATTTTTGGAATTCCCTACAGGATATCCCAAAAGGAAAGTCGGTATGTGAGTTCCTCCTTCTGTGTAGGCGTCCGCTTAGACGGAATTTTTGAAATTCCTATCGGGAGGGGAAATAAGGTAAAAGTCTCCTCCTGACGGCTTGCCCAATCCCTTTTGGCCAACCTAAAATTTTAAATATGTATTCCTTGGAGTAGGACTAACTCACCGGCAACGTAATTTTTCTATTTTGGAACAGGAACATAGTAAAAATGGTGGTTGAAAGGGAAAAATGTCCCCACTAACGGCCTGCCCAAACCGCTAAGGCAATGCAGTTGAAATTTGATATGAATGTTCCTCATCCATCGCAGATAGCCGCGAAGATGGAATTTTTGTAAATTCCTAAAGGGAGGGGCAAAAAGAAGAAAAGCCTCACCTTGGGTGCCGGTAAAAACCCCTTCGGCTAGAAACCTGAAGCTTAAAATGTGGGTCCCTGGAGTGAGGGCTAACTTATTAGAAAGCTACTTTTTTGAATTTTGGAGAGGGTCGTTATAAAATGGGGGCTCAAAAAGGGAAAGTTGCCCCTTAACGACCTGTCCAAACTGCTGGAACTAGGAAGCTGAAATTCGGTACTTAAGTTCCTCTCAGCCTGCTCAAACTGCTGGAACTAGGAAGCTGGAATTCCCTGTCGATGGATTTTCGGAAATTCCTACCGAGAGGGGCACAAATAGTAAAAGTTGGCTAGAAACCTGAAATGTAAAACATATGTTACTTGGAGTATGTGCTCACTTACCGAGAAGGTGCTTTTTGGACAGGGACATTGCAAAAATGGGGATTAATGAAGAGAAAAGTGCCGCTTAAAGGCCTGCCCAAACCGCTGGAGGTAGGAAGTTGAAATTTGGTATTAAAGTTCCTCCTCTATTGTAGACATCCGCTAAGATGAGATTTTTGGAAATTTCTACAGGTAGGGTCAAAAACAGGAAAAGTCTCTCCCTTAACGGCCTGGCCAAACTGCTGGAACAAGGGATCTTAAATTCGGTATTTGGGTTCCTTCTCCAACGTTGACGTCCCCTAAGATGGTATTTTTGGAAATTCATACCGGGAGGGGTAAAAAGGGAAAAAACTTCCCCCTTGACGGCCTGGCCAAACTGCTGGATATCGAGACCTAAAATTATGTATGTAGTAGGTTCCTCCTCCAACGCAGACGTCCTCTAAGACGGAATTTTTGGAAATTCCTACCGGGAGGGGTAAAAACGGAATAATTCTCCCCCTTGATGGCCTAACCGAACCCTTCGGCTAGAAATCTGTAATATATAATATGTTTTCCTTGGAGTATGGGCTAACTTATCGACAAGGCATTTCTAGGACTTTGGACAGGAACGTGCTAAAAATGGTGGTTCAAAAGTGGAAAATTGCCCCCCCCCCTTAACGTCTGCGTCTTTAGCTAGAAACCTAAAACTTAAAGAACAAGTGTATATGAAACACTAAAATTAAGAAACTAAATAGGAAACGAGTGGGATTGAAACACTACACAAGTGTAATGAAATGGATATAAACGTTGAACGAGTGGAATTGAAATTATAGACAATGCAAATGGATTGGAAGAGGGAATTACCTGTTCAAACACTATCAACGGAATATGAAACTTATGTAGCATTGAAACATACTCTCGAAAAAGTTAAACAAATTTTCTAAAAGAGAAAAAACCTTAGAAAAGGAATGGAACTTATATATTCCGATATTTAAACTTCATGTAACGAAGCACAGGTGGAAGAAACCGACGCAGTAAATTTTCCAACTGAATTTGTGAATTTACTTGAATTGCCAGGTCTACCTTTACATAAACTGGAATTAAAAAAAAAACTTTAAGACACGCTAACAACGTAGCTTTGCCCGCTATTTTTAATATTATAAAATGCTTTCCAACCCTGCTTTACGTTATTTATTTTCATTCAAAACACAAATGAACAAAACTACTTACGGGTCTATCTACCTAAGTTCGCACTTTACCAAATTATCTTAACATACACACGTATATTGCAATTTATTATGGATTCATTACTAACAATCCACTTTCATGAGAAAAAGTGATCAAATATTTATTTATATTAAACCCATTGTTGTGCAGAATTATTTATTTGTGGTGGCTGGGTGAAGGCTTTTATTATAAAAACTGTACTTTAAATAAAAAGCGAATTTAAAAAAAATTGTCGGGGGGAGGGGCGCCCCCCCCCCTAAACCTTAAGGCACGCCAACAACGTAGCGGGCTGCGACCGCTATCTTTAATATTATAAATCGCTTGCCAACCCTGCTTTACGTTTTTTATTTTCATTTAAAACACAAATGAATAAAACTACTTACGGGTCTATCTACCTAAGTTCGCACTTTACCAAATTATCTTGACATACACACGTATATTGCAAATTATTATGGATTCATTACTAACAAACCACTTTCATGAGAAAAAGTGATCAAATATTTATTTATTTTAAACCCATTGTTGTGCAGAATTATTTATTTGTGGTGGCTGGGTGAAGGCTTTAAATAAAAAAACTTTAAATAAAAAACGAATTTAATAAAAATTGTGGGGGGCGCAGCCCCCCGGGGGGAGGGCGAAGCCCCCCCCCCCTTAACCTTTAAGGCACGCTAACAACGTAGCGGGCTGCGCCCGCTAGTAACATATATAACAATATATATTGTTATATATTAAAGAAATCATGAAATATTGTGGATATGGAACCATATTAAGTTATATATGGGTTCTTATTCGTCAATATATAATCATATCTAACACAAATTATGAAATATTTCTTATATGGCTCCACATATAGTTTTATATTATTATGTATAGTGTCATACTAAATTATATATAAACGTATACGTAATTATATCTGTAATATGTTACTTTATGTACTTATATATAGCACATGCAATTATATGTAGGCCATTATGTAATAATATAAAATCACATATGTCTCCATATTAAAACCTTTGAGGAAAAAATATCTAACATATGACTATATAAAAGTATATCTGCTTGAATTTAAAAGCATATGTGGCCATATGTAACTATAACTTACTATATGCAATTACATAAAATAATATATGGTTATATCAAAACTTTTTTACTCGGGGAACCAATTTTATAGTCAGAGCTAAGAAGGATTTTTGTCATAAATATTTCTTAAGTTGGAAGTTTTGCTTGAAAACTTCTGACAGATTTCGCTGAAATTTGGATATGCAATAGAGGAGAGAATCCAAATGAACACGTCTTTAGCACCCATAGTTTTGGATACAAATTGCACAGTGTTACAAAATAAAAAATATGCATATATACTTTTCTAATGACCAAGTGTAGATTGTAGGCAGAGCTTCGAAAGAATTAATTAAATTTTAGCTTAATTCGCACATAACCGAATTTAGCTTTAGAAATTGAATATATATCATTCCATCAAACCATTCCTTTATAATTAATTCATAGGTTTCATTCCCAAAGTTTAATATTAAATAGAATGTATTCTTATGTTGAATACATTCCTTATGGAATTACAATCAATTTAAATAATTAATTTTTTCATTAATTCTAATCTTTTACAAAATGGCTTATCAAAATTGTCATTTTATTCATTCAGTAAAAGATCTAAGATATACTAATGATTCTGACAACACTTTAGTTTATAATTACAAATTAAATATAAATGTGGCTTATTTGAGGGATTTAATATTGATATCATATACAAAACCCATAAAAATAATTAAAAACGCAACATTTGTTTTAATCTTTTACAAACCGAATGAAACGTGAAAGATCATTATAAAAAGAATGAATTCATGAAAGAATTCATTCACTATGCATGAAAATTAAAAGAATGAAGCCAGTGAATGAATTCACAAGGAATGGTATACACGAATGATATATTAGTAAATTTTAATTAAAAATCGAACAGTCAATTAAAGAATTAATTCATTCGAATCTATGGTCGTAGGTTTGGTTAAGTAGATCACATCACATTTTTCCGAAATTTCAGTACACCTGGAATTATTATCAAAAGACACATTTTTAAGACATTGCGGACGAAAAAAATGTTAAGTTATTTCTCGGTCGACTTATAAAATTGAGGAGATATTTACATAATCGACGCTGTTCTGAGTACCGAATCCACAAAAAAATTCTAAAGTGAAACATTCCGAATTTTTTTGTGATCCACATCCGAGTTATTTTTTTCGTTTTATTTCGTGTAGAAAAAGTGAAACGAATATATATTTTTTAACAACAATTATTATATATTTATTTATTTTAAAATTAGTCTATGAATATTAAAATTTGGTAGAAACAACAAATTTTCGAAATTTTTAATTCCGTGTGATTTTACAAATCAACTCTAATTAAAAAGTTTCGGAATTAAGAACAGGGGTGAATATCTGAATTTTTTATTTTTTCTTCTAAGTTTTTCAACTTTGACATCTTTTGAGCATAACCATATTTTTTTCTAGTTTATTCTAAAAACACATTTCATTTTGAGTGTTTATTTCTAAGTTCCGAATCCACATAAAAAATTCTAAAGTGAAACATTCCGAATTTTTTTGCTGTTCTGTGATCCACATCCGAATTATTTTCTTCGTTTTATTTCGTGTTGGAAAAGCTTGGTGAAAGTAAAAGGAATATTTTGTTGCAAAAATTAATATGTTAAAATTTATTTTAAAATTTGTCAGTATGCTAAATTTTGTTGAAACAGTCAATTTCCGATATTTTGTATTTTGTGTGATTTTACAAAACCACTCTAATTAAAAAGTTTCGAAATTCAGAACACGGGTGATAGTGTCAAAACTCTGTTTTCGAGCGACTTCAAGCACTTAACAATTTGAAATTCAGCAATTTTTCAACCGATTTTGAATATTGTAAAGTTTTTGGAAAGACACAAATTTTAGCTTTCCAAATATATATAGAATTATTTATTTGTAACTGAAATATGTTGACAGTTTTTTTTTTTAAATATTAAAATTAATTTTTTTTTAATTTGTATACTTTGACGGCTTTTTTACAGTATTAAACAATTCTTTACTTTTGTAATTTATTCTGAAAGTGGGTTTAGTTCTTAGTAAAATCAGATTCTTTTGTTGAAATTAATTGAAAATTGAAAAAGTTATCGTAATTTTTCTAAACATTTAATTTCAGCAACTCGATGTTCTTGTTTGCACAATTATTAAGGTTAATATTTTCAATTTTCTTATAAATGCAGAGATTCTATGTTTATAAAAAAATGTATAACTTTGACAATTTTAAAGCGATTAAAGTAGAACTTCATTTTACCCTGAATAAAGAATAAATTAGAGAAAAATTAGTTTTTTTAAACAAAATATTGCAATTAAAAGAAAAATTCTTAAGAAAAAATTAAGAAAATCAGTTTTATTTGAAAATATTTCCACACAATTTTGTTGAATATATAAATATGTATATATTTGGTAAGCCCAACTATCTCTCCTTCTAGCTCCGTTCAAAAATTAAAAATCCTAAATTTGTAATTTTTATCGATGAATTTACCTTAAAATTATTTTTTATTTGATAATTCCAAATTTTTTGCACAATTTTCTACTGCTATATTTTGGAAAAAACCTTAAACATCTTTAAATTACGTGTATAATGTTCTATCAAGCCGATCAAGCCGCCGCCGCCGCCGATTATTTGGTTGCGCCGCCGCCGCCGATTTTTATCCGGCTCAACCTTAATCGCCGCCACCGCCGCCGATTTTTTGCTTGCGCCGCCGCCGCCGATTATTTTGATCGGCTTGTTTCCCTGGTCGCCACACTTGTAAACAGTAGAGCGTACCACCTTACAGGCAAAAAAAAAAAGTGCGCCGTGAACCCTCCAATATGAAATATTTTTGCCAGGAGGTTTCAAAAAATTTTTATTTTTTTCCCCCGAACGTAGGGGTTACCATTTTGCATTTTTCGTTAAATCTTTGGCATTTACAGTCGGATCTTAAAGTATGATACATCGATGTTTTTCTCTCGAGGAGACCAGTGGTTTGCTCTAAGGGCATTGACCTCAAATATCCCGTTCTAGTAGTTACCCGCCAGATCTCAGTTGCTACTACCCTAATGTACTACCCTAATGTCAGAAAATTAAAGTTCGAAAAAAATCATTAAACTTTTGCTAAGGAAGTTTTTCGATAAACCCAGTAGAAATTTTTTTTATATATTGGTTGCCGAACGTAGGGGTCGCCTTTTTAAATTTTTTTTCATTGGATTTTTCCTTTATAGCAAAACACTGGTATCCTCGAGGCAAAAAAATCGATATATCACACTTTAAAATCCGATTTTAAATGCCGAAGCGTTCGCCAAAAAAAAAAAAAAAATTTCACATTGGAGGGTGTACGGCGAACTTTTTTTTTTAGGAACGGTCTAGTAAACAGTATGTCTGTTCCCGTACTTTACCGAAGTTACACAAACTAGCCCAAAGGCGTTCCCGTACTCAAAATTGGGTGTAAATTTTTGTTGTTGGGAACGCACATAGTATTTCAAGTTTTGTGGCGGTTAAAATGTCAGTAAAACAGCTGTTTTCGTTTCTTCCTTTACACTTTTAATAAAAAATAAAATTGAAATCATAAGTTATAGAAGTTGGTATTATTGCGTACCAACACAATTTTTAGTTGGTACATGGTACAATACCCTGAAAAATGGTATGTGTACCAACAAATTGGTACGTCTAACATCACTGAGCCTGAGCTGGTGGAAACAACTAACAAACAAAAATTATCACAGCTCTCAGCTACAAAATTAATTTTTTGCAGGGATTTAAAATTTGGTACAACATTTTTATAGAGTCAGACAAGCTGATTTTAAATCTGATTCTAAACCAGTTCGTGTCTGTTTTATGTGAATTTCCTCACAAAACCGAATGTATTCTCTATTGAAAAACCGTGATCACGATCATTGTTTAAAAGAATAGCGATTTGCAAATTACATTTACTGAGAACGGCGTTACTGAAAAATCGCTGGATCGCTCATCTCTACTGCATACACATTTAGCCAGCGATGTCAGATAAGAGGATTTCGCGCAGCGTTGCCATATATTTTTCTCCATGGAACCTGTTGTAAAAGAACTTATTCCAGAATGGTTATATAAAATATATATTTTAAATTATTTTATACAACGCAGGAATAATAATTTTAACAGTGAAACTATCATATGCTTTCTTGTCTCTTTCCCCCTAAGGAAAGTTTTCTTGTAACTTTTTGTTGAAATTTTTAACTTTAATAACAGCTGTGTTTGCTCCAAAAGCTATTAGTTTATGTCCTTCCCAAACAAATTTGACGAAAGTAACGTTAAGAGTTAATACCAAACGTTGGCGTATGTCAAATTTCTATGGAAATGACATAAGCCAACACTGATAGCTTGCCGCACAAACACAGCTAACAGTAAATAGAACAAATATGCTGTTTTAATATGAAAATTTTTTTTAAAGACATGCATGAACTAAAAAAAATAGTTTTTCATGAAAAAACTTTAAAACTGTGTTAAATAAAAAAAACGGTATCGATCAAGATAAAAATGGAAAATCACTGCTTTCGCGATATAATACATAAATAAATCGGCCTTTTGTATTGATTTGCATGATCGCATGCTTGCACATTAATTAAGGGCGGATTATGGGACCGTAAACGTAAATGTGATGTAACTGTACCGTGCCGTAGCTAAAAAGTACACTTATAGATTACCGTAAACGACATTACTATTTAGCATCTATTTCGTGTGTTTTTTTATTTTATTCTAAATTTTTCCGTTTATTTTTTAATTTTTATTGCTTATTTGTTGTTTGAATCAATTTCCTTTATTCATTTTATATTTTTTCTGACTAAAATCATTCAGCTGTCATCAAGCAAAATGCTTCAAATTCTGATAGTATTTATACAATTTTTGTATAATAAGTACTATTAGGGTAGAGTTGTAAAAGTATTGAGTATTCCGGTACTGAGTACTCAATACTGCCTGTTTTTTTGAGTACGCAATACTAAAACGGTACTACTCAATACTTTTAAAGATGCAATTTTCCGTAGAAATATGTATTTTTCGTATGAAAATACAACTCTAAAAATACTACTTTAAAAATAAAACTCGGGAAATACAACTCTATTTGTGAAGCAAAGAAATTTTTAATGAATTTTTGGGAAAATTTATTTAATTAATTTATTTAAAATGTTTTAAATTTATTAAAATGTAAGTAGCAATAGTTATTTAACACGTGTATGTAAATTGTTATTATTTTTCCTTATAAATACGAACTCATAACATTTTTATTTTTAAATTCAAAAAACCGATAAAAGTATTGAGTAGTATCGAGTACTCAATTGAAAAGTATTGAGTAGTACTCAAAAAGTATCGACATTTCACAACTCTATATTAGGGTTCTGTTATCTGTGTTGCCACAAAGCCTTAGATGATATCCCCATTTTCCAAGAACCCAATAAGTACCCTTTAAATCCTTCTATTTTAAAGTCTGTTTTGAATTATATTTTCAGAACACAATAATATTTGTTGGCTGGGTAATCTGTTTTTCTTTTAAATTAGATTAAATAATAAATTTGAGATCAATTTAGGCATTCAACTTGGGTTGTTGGGGATTTCAACTTATAAAACGGAGCGAGGAGCTAAAATTTGTCTGGCAGCATTGCATTAGCATATAATCCATATAATCTATAGCATACTTTAGGGATGGTAACTCAAAAACAAAACAAAAGTTTGTTACTTAAGTCTTTTGTGCACAACTAAGGCCTAGTTTTCTTTTTAACACATTTTCGCAATTTGAATTTCTAATAGTTGCTTGCAATATAAAAACAATATATGTATGGGATGATAAACAATTAAAACAAGATTCACCATACCATTAAATACTGTTTGGTATGAATATAAACACTTTTTATTTATTTCCGGTGTTGTTGATTTCGTTTCGGTTGTGTGTTTTTTATTATTTTTATCCATTTTTTGTTTGGATTGAAAATGAAAAACACAAATTTTTATTGAATATTATGCATGTTTAATAACAAGTTTTTTTTTTTTTTTTGGTAAAATAAGTCAGCTATCGACTTAGTGTATGATGTAGTTTTAACGCTTAAGTTTAAGTTCAATAACCATTTGGCATATCACAGCCAGCTAAATGTTTTTGGTAATTTATTGAACAACTTGGCTATTATTCAATAAGTATGTTGATAAAAAAAACTTGAATGTGCGTGTTTACTTTTTAGTTTTATTAATGTTTTTCTTAATAAATTGGACATTTTCCAATTCATTGAGAAAATATATTTTAAAGGTTGTTTAGAAAATATTAACTTGAATTGACAATAAATTAAATTCTTTTAATTAATTTTGTTTGCAGTAGAATATGATAACACTTTCACAATTCTCATTAAAATCCTATAATTATATATTTATTTTAAACTACATGAATTTATGATTTACTTAACCACCACTTGATAATATAATGATTGTATAAATTGATATTGTCATGATAAATTCGACCTGGTGATGATCACAGAAATAATTTACAAAATTCTAATTAATGTTTTAAACATCTTTCTCCTACCGTTTTTGTAAATACAAAAAAAAACTTTTTAAAAATTCTCCAACAATAGAAATTGTAAATCTAAAAAACAAATGCCCTTACTATCTAAATTTTCCAAATGTATATTTTAGTTAAAGTCGACTTTAGTTAAAATATTGGATGGCAGTATGCCTTGACATGGTTTATTTTTGGAACATTCTGATTGTTTAATTTATTTTCAACCAATCAAAATGTTTGAAAATATAAATATTATTGTAGGGTTTTCATACACAAAATGACTAAAACCGTGTGATAACAATAAAGTCGACTTTAAATTTAAAATACTTTTTTATAGTAAGGGTAAAACTTATTATTTTTTTTTTTTTTTGTAACTAAGAATTTTTATTTTTAAACAATTTTTGTATAAGAAATAACAATTTATAAACATTTCAAACAAAAAAATTGTTAGAAACAAAATTTGAATTTAAAGAAAATATATATATATTTTTACAAATTCCAATGTTTGCCCCAATTTTTTTTTTTGTGATGATCAAATTTTTTTTATATAGAAAAATTATTTAAATTTAGTGCCAGTTCTATAGTCAGAATTAAGATCCATTTTTTGTAAAATATTTTTAAGAAACTAATTTTTGAATTAAACAAATATTTAAGAAAACAAATCCATCTTTTTTTAATTTATTTTGATCGGGAAATACATAAATTGGATTAAAGGAATTAAATGTACTAAAATCCCAAAACTTATTTGACAAATTATGAAAAATTATCTACTGAAGGCATATCCCTTTCCAGATTTCATTCTTGCCTAAGAAAATCGTCAGGGGATGACGTTTTTAGAATTTCTAGAAATATTTGTTAAGTTGAATTACAAACTCAATGAGAATTTCTTGTTCTTGTCTAGGAGCGTTATTAAACATTTAAAATATCTAAGAAAAAACATAAACAACAACAAAAAATTTAGCAAAATTTACTTTATCATCTACCAATATAAAGGGTTTTTCAACAGGGACGCTACAAAAGTAGAAATATTTCTTGCCGCTCTTTTGCATTTCTCTTCAGTAAGGTTTGCCATTTCATGATGGAAAGATATACGAGCCAACAACCAGTCGAAATGATTAAAATTTACTACCGAAATTCGGAGTCAGTGGCCTCAACGTTAAGAGCGCTACGTCCAATTTATGGTCGTCATAATCGTCCTACCAGATCAACAATTGAGCGTCTAGTGGAAAAATTTGAATCCACAGGCACAGTACAAAATGTTCCCGTGCCAGTGAGACAAAGAAGTGCCCGTAGTGTCGAGAATATTGCTGCCGCTGAGGCTTCAGTTGAAGAAAGCCCAAATGTGTCTCTCATACGTCGTTCTCAAGCGTTGGGCATCTCTGTGATGTCGTTGAGGCGAATTTTGCGAAAAGATCTTGTCCTACATCCTTACAAGATCAAATTGACGCCAGAACTGAAGCCGCTTGACCACCAGAAGCGTCGTATGTTCGTGAATTGGGCTGAGCAACAACAATGAAAATGATTCGGATTTTCATCGAAAAATCATCTTCAGCGATGAGGCTCATTTCTGGCTGAATGGCTTCGTCAATAAACAAAATATGCGTTATTGGTCAGACAGCAATCCACACGTACTCCATGAGTCATCATTGCATCCCGAAAAAATTACGGTTTGGTGCGGTTTAGGGGCCGGCGGCGTCATTGGGCCGTACTTCTTCCGTGATGATCAAGACCGGCACGTTACTGTGAATGGGAATCGCTACCGTTCAATGATAACCGAATATTTTTGGCCCCAATTGGATGATATAGACTTGGAGGACATGTGGTTCCACAAGCCACACAGCGAATGTCACAATCAATTTATTGCAAACCAAGTTTGGAGTACGTGTTATCTCACGAAATGGTCCAGTCGATTGGCCGCCTCGGTCGTGTGATTTGACGCCGTTGGACTATTTCCTGTGGGGCTACGTCAAATCTATGGTCTATGCCAACAAGCCAGCGACGATTGATGAACTTCGTACGAATATCGAACGTGAAATTGCAGCAGTATCGGCCGATTTATGCTTGAAAACCGTCGAAAATTGGGTTCAGCGTCTGGACTTCTGCAAGCGTGCCCGTGGTGGCCATGCAAAAGAGATCGATTTCCATACATAATGGCATCGAACGCACTTTCACAGGAATAAGGAATTTCATTGATATCCAAAACCGTTTTTGTTTTATTTAAAAAAAACTTTTGTAGCGCTCTTATTGAAAAACCCTTTATTACTCTGTTGTTTTGACAGATCTAGCAATGTAGTGATATCCATTCATGTATAAACAACAATAAAAATAATATGTTTTCTAAAGTGCCAATAGCATTTAAATTTGGACAAGCACTTGCTTATTAGTTTTTTTAAATTTAAATTAGTTGGCACGAAAGTCTGTGACTCTTAGTTATGACTGTATTCCCCATGTATTTGTTGTTGCAAAGTCATAATAAATTATATTTATTCAAATTTTTGTTTGAAAACTTCAAAAAAATTAAGACCTGGTATCGATACAATCATAACATTGACAAATAAAATTTGATTTTTTGAATTTTATTGTTGTTTTATATGAAAAGTTAAGACTCTCAGTCTTAAAAATAGTCTTAAGACGGTCACAATGAGTCACAAGTAGAAATAGGCACCTAAAACTTGCAATAAGACTTATTGCACATCGAGTGTTTATTCTTATTAAAAAAAACCTGAGACCATATTCATCAATGGGGGGGTTATATTTTATGAATTTTTGCTATGGAAATACTGGCAGATTCAAAAAAACATTTTAAGAAAAACTTAATAGTTTTTTATATTTTATTTTTGCAATAGAAAAATCCTTTGATTGCCTGATCCATCAAAAAAAAATTTACAAAAAATCTGACAGATTGAAGATTAAAAATGTGTATTGATATAGAGGTTTTTAAGAAAAATATCTACATTTTGATTAGATTTTAAAATAAATTCTCGGTTTTAAGGTCATGTTTTTATGCAAAAAATTAAAGCCGATTTTATAAAATTCCTGATATATTTTTAACATATCCAACAAACAAAGATGATCATTAATCACTCCGAACTAAGCTCGAATATCATAAATACTTTTTCACTTTTTCCTATGAAAGTGATATATTAGAAAGGGCCCCCTGTACTCAGAAATTATTTAAATAATTTTGAAATCTTTTTTAAGCCCGAAAAATTTACACTAATTTTGGAGACAGCTTAAAAGAAAAAATAGTGTTTTAAAAAGAAACAACAACAATTTTAATGCGGCATTTCTTATTTATGAGCGCTCGAAAATCAAATTCCAGGTCATATTTTTTATAGAAAAACTTTTAATAGTCAAATTGTATCATCGCAATCAGCAAAATTTGGATATTTTGGGCTTCTTTGCTGGCTGGGATATTTTTCATAAATCAAATTTAAACAACAGCCAGAAAAACAGACTTAAAAAGAAAAAAAATACTATCGAATTTTTGTTTAGTTGTCGCAAACAAATTACATTGTCTAAACTAATTTTCTGTAAACACAAATGGCCACTACTAACCAATCGACTCAGCCGTCAGAACGAATCTGTTTTCTCTTTGCTAATTTCTGATTAATTTCTGCTATGGAAAAATGTTCAAATTTTGACTACTTTTACTTTTTTAAAGACGTTGGATAATTAAAAATGTTTAAGCAGAGTTTAAATTACAACCACAAACTAGTATTTTTTAAAATCTTTAAGTTTTGGATTCAAAGTAGTTTTCAGAATATACTATTCTTGTTAAGTGTAAACGTAAAAATCCTCAGATTCTAGGCACATTAAGACATACAGATTTTAAGCACTTTTTCTTCGAACGATTTTCAGCTTATGATAAAGTTTCCTAAACACAGATAACAGAATTGTACTAATAATAGAACAGGTAACTGTATGAAGTGATTTTAAATTGGCGCAATTAAATTTTTTTTGTTGTTTTTTTTTAACAAACCGGTAAAAAATAGATTAAAATCGCTGAACGGTAAAAATTCAGCTGAAAGGAAGATTTTTTTTTAATCACTGAACGGGAAAATATTTTTTAAAGCATTGAACGGTTGAGGGAAATTTTCAGTTCAAACTGAGCAGTTTACAAATTGTGCAAATTCTTTTTTGGATTTATAAAAAATAACTCATTCGTTAGTGAATTAATTCATTTGATTTGATAAAAACAACTATTACAACTAAATTAATTCTTAAATCATTATTGCAGTTAAACGCGATCAATTGAATGAATTCACTTGATTTGTCTGAAAATTTATTTTTTTCACTTTAGACAAAAATTTAATTCGATTTAACGCGGGCTCAATATTTGAATTTGCATGTATATGTATTTTTCTT
Organism: Leucophora obtusa; assembly: GCA_949987735.1. Lineage (NCBI taxonomy): Eukaryota > Metazoa > Arthropoda > Insecta > Diptera > Anthomyiidae > Leucophora > Leucophora obtusa. The sequence goes on from OX465296.1 coordinate 228,401,164, forward strand.
GTTAAAAAATGTATGTGTTTTTTTAATGTTGAAAATCAGTACAATCAGTACAAATTTAAAAAAATCAGTACAAATCAGTACGCGATTGTTTCACCACTACACGTGACCACAAATCAGTACATGTACTGAAGTTATAAGGCAAGGACTATTCCCAATGCATGTGGAAAAATACTTAGATGGACCAAAATAAATAGTGACGGCGAATGGTCGGACTTTGATGGATAGGTTTGTTGTTACTTAAAGGGTGGTCCAACCATAATGCAGGATGTTAATTGTGAGTCACACCTTAATGTTTAAAGTTTTTTGCCCAACTTAATTTAACATTTCTTTGTTTCAGTCTTTGACAAATTCATCCATGGAGGGATACACAATTGATCAGCGCGTTAAGATTGTTGAAGCCTCTTACGAAAATGGGCGTTCAAATCAAAATGCATTTCTTGCAGCGACGAGGCACACTTTCACCTCAGTGGATTCATTAACAAGCAGAATTGCCGCATTTGGGCAAATGAGAATCTACAAGTGATTGTCGAAAAGCCGATGCATCCACAAAGAGTGACTGTTTGGTACGGTTTATGGGCGGGCGGCGTCATTGCGCCCATGAATGGTGTTCGCTATCGCGAGATAATAATGGACTTCTTGTGGCCAGAAATTTAGGATATGGACCTAGACGATATGTGCTTCGAACAGGATGGTGCCACTTGCCATACAGCCAATGAAACAATGGCTCTTTTGCGCGAGAAATTCAATGATCGTGTTATCTCACATCGTGGCGATGTTATTTGGCCGCCACGATCATGTGATTTGACACCGTTGGACTTCTTTCTTTGGGGATATTTAAAAGTTAAAATGTACGTCAATAAGCCAAGAACAATTCAAGAGCTAAAGAATGAGATATTTCGGCACATTAACGACATTGAACCTCAATTATGTCTCAGAGTCATTGAAAATATGGACCATCGGATAGAGGTATGACACCGAAGCCGTGGCGAGCATTTGGCCACATAATTGTCATAGAACCTTCTATAAAAATAAAAAAATATTAAGATAATTCTCTGAAAACTTTTTGTTTTATTTACAATTAACATCGTGCGTTTTCTTTGGGCCACCCTTTAGATAACAGGAAATTAAATCCAATTACGGCAGAGGATAAATTCCCCACACCTAATATTGACAATATATTCGACAAATTAGGTAGAGCTTTCACCAGATATTAGTGGATCCAAAAAATCGGGCTAAAACAGCATTTTCAACCGACTTCGGTCATTATAAATTTGTCCGATTGCCGCGTGGTTTAAAGAATGCACCAGCAACTTTTCAAAAAATGATGAATTAAGCAACTTTTCAATGAATGAAGAACATATAAGAAAATATAATTTGAAATTATTGTACAATTAGATGAATGCAATTTTTTCCAAAAAGAAATGGAATTTTTAGGTCACATCGTAACAGAAAAAGGATTAGACCAATTCATAGAAAAATTGTGATCATAAAAAATTTACAGATTCCAAAAACTCAAAACGAGCAAACTTTTTAAAAATTACTGACTCATGCTGGAAATGTCAATGACGACTTTCTGAAGATATGTCATCAGTTAGTCATCACACTGATTTGTCGTGAAGATATTTTTACATTTGTATGAAAATGTCAGCGGCTGTCTAAAGGTATTTTGTATGGGAGCGGATCAGCGACATGTCGCTAAGCCATCATGATGACGCACTATGCTTCGTCCCATGGACAAAAATCAAAAAAAAAATTTTATCTCAAATTGTGATTAAAGACGGATTTTTTAAACATAAAAAAGTAACTCAAACAAATGTGAAAAAAAAATATTTGGTGTGATTGCTTTTGCCGCCAAGAGACGGCGCTAAACTCAGAGAATTTTATGCAAAAATGGCTTAACAGAAAAATGGGTTTTAATTGTTTCACCAAAATAATTCTCAAAAATACATTTTTTTAAAAACTTGTTCGAAGATTTGTTTTTTAATTACTTCAATATATTTGTAGTTAAATTCAAATATGGATTTTAGTATAAGTTTACAAAACAATTATCTTTTATTGCACATTGTTTTTTGTTGAAAATACAAAAATTACTTAAGTTTGATAGAGTATAAAAAAAAAATTATATAAAATTAGATATTTTTTTTTCCTTTTATACTGTTATTAATAGATCTTTAAAAAATTAGTTACTATCAGGCATGTCACAGGTTTTTTACGGAATTGATTTGATTTCGCAATTTCACTTCCGCAATTTTTTTCCTAAAGTGATCGAAAACAATTTTTTTCCTTCTGAATTTGCAGTTTGGGTGCTACGGACAATTTTGTATAGAAAATGAAACGTTCTGGTAAGTATCGAGTATACTACAGGCTTAATAGTGGTACTTAAAACGTTAAAAGTTTCTCCACAAAACGTAAAACGAAAAAAAAAATCGTTTTCATTCCACTTTCAAAAACCAAAGTGGAATTAATATTTAGAGCAGCTTAAACTCATAAAAGCTTTTCAATAGTGCTTGGTATGTATTCCCTAAAATGTCGTTAACTATTTCACTTAAAAAAGTTTACATTTAAAACGCTTTTTGTTGGTAAATTCAATAATTTTCTTGTTGATTAGTAAAACGTAATTTTTTCTAAAAAATTAAAATTTTAAATTTTGATCGGCGATCTTCTCTTTTTTAACTACAAATGGCAACTTATATCAAAATTTAGCAGTTGGAATACGAATCTACCACAAAAAGTGTTTTTTAAACATTTTAGAATTTACGAAAACGCAAAAAACCTGAAGAAGCAAAAGTAAAACGTTACGAAATCATATTAATTTTATGCGAAATATGTGTTAAAACCTTAAATATGCTCTCTAACAAAAACTTTTTTAAGTGAAATTATTAAAAACAGCATTTATAACTTATAATTAATTACGTTTATCTGTTATATTTGATCTAAATATGCAAAAATAACATTTACTTCTGGAGAAGCAATTTGCGTTTTCAATTTCTTTTCAAGTGAAATTGAAGTCTGTGATATGCCTGTATTTTTTACAACAAATTACAAACAAAAAGGATTTTTTGAAATGCCTAAATTCATGATTTTTACACAAATTTCACGCATTTAAGAGTGTTTAGTATTCAAACCATGTGAACCTTCTATTTTAAGTATAGGATGTGTTGAGCGGACTTTTGTAAAACACTACGAGAATGATTTCTGTGGGACATTCTAACCCTCTATCTCTTCAATGAAAGGTAATTTTTTGGGCGCTTTTTAAAAGGGGACAAAAAGGACCCTTAAGTTGAAGAGTTAGAGGGTTAAAATGTTCCACAAAAATGTTCCTCGTAGTGTTTTACATAAGTTTGCTGAACACATCCCATAGCTAAAATGGAAGATTCGCATGGTTTCTCCCTAAAATCTAGGTTTGTGGGACATTTGAGCGCCAATTCTGAATAAGTACGAAATTAACCCTTAAACACATTTGAAGTTTTTACTTATTACTGGCCTTTAAGTTAAATTTTCAATTCTGATATATTCAGAGACTTGTAGTAGAATTTCATGACAAATATTTTTGCGAAATATTTTAACCCTCTAACTCTTCAACTTACGGGTCGTTTTTGTCCCTTTTTTAAAAGGGGCCAAAAAAGTCCCTTTAATTGAAGAGATAGAAGGTTAAAATGTTCCACAAAAATATTCCTCATAGTGTTTTACATAACACATTTAATTTTTTTTTTTAAGAAAAATCATTTTAAGTGTTTAAAACCCATTTTTTGTGAAAGGTATTTTTTTTTTTTATTAATGAATCGATTTTACCCAAATTTGGCACAAATATGGCTTGACCTTATATCAATTCACGTGCTAAATTTCATCGTAATCGGATAATTTTTGCAGGTTTTATAAAGATTTTACATTAAAGGACATATGGCAAGACTAAGAGTCCTTGCTTCGATTTTGATAAAAATTGACACAATTGTTTCCAGTTTTATGTCTATCTCAATATATATGTTTTGTAATTTTACGTTCATTTATGTAGCTAATATAATATTTATAAATTTCAGGACCTTTCCAAAATTAAAATTTTTCTTAACTAAGGGGTTCTATGTCAGTATACCAAATTTCAAAACTCTGTCTCCACTCCTTCTATTTTTGTCCAATCGTTATATGGGGACGAAGCACTGTGTGACGTCTTCACGAATTTCAAACTGGGACCCTACTGTACATGAGATCATACCATCTTATAGGGAAAAAAAAGTGCGCGGTACACATGCGAGGCAATTTCGGAAAAAAAAATTGCCTTTTTTAATTTTTCGTTATAACTTTGGCATTTACAGTTGGATCTTAAAGTGTGATATATCGAATTTTTTTCCTCAGGAAGACCAATGTTTTGCTATAAAAGAAAAATCCAATGAAAAAAAATTTAAAAAGGTGATCCCTACGTTCAGCAACAAATAAAAATAATTTCTGCTGGAATTATCAAGAAACTTGATTAGTAAAAGTTTAATGAGTTTATGCGAGCTTTAATATTCTGACATTAGGGTTGTGCATTCGGGTTGTAGAAACTGAGTTCTGGTGGGTAAAAACTAGGACAAGTCAATGGCCCTTTGAGCAAAACATTGGTACCTCGACACAAAAACATCATATCTATTTCATACTTTAAAATCCGTATGTAAATGCCAAAGATATAATGAAAAATTTGAAAAGGGCGACCCCTACGTTTGGGAAAATTTTTTTTCGAAACCTTGCAAAAATAATTTAGATTCGACGGCGTACGGCGAATTTTTTCTTTTTGTGGTACGGTCAGTTTAAGTTTGATAGTGATGAGTAAGTAAGGCAAGGAATTCCATGCAAATGCATGTTTTTTCTCAATATTCCAAAACTAATATGGTCTAAATTTTTATTCCAATCATCAATTTTAAAACATATTTGCATATTTTTGAATATTTTAATATAAATGTATGTTTTTATATGATCGCTTGAAATGCACATTTTGTGCATTTTAATGCATATTTGTGCATATTTTTCATTTTGATTAGCATTTCTTTAATGTGTTAAAAATATAAAAAATGGACACATTTTTATATTTTGATTCAAATAAAATATTTATTTTCGTTTGTAATTTTGAAAAATTAGGCATTTTTTTTAATCACTGGATTTATTTTATTTTGTTAAAAATTCCACATTTTGTTTTTCAATTTTCAAAATTATATATTTTTTATCGTAGATTTTAGTTGATCTGAAGATTGTTACAATGAGTGTTATTTTTATTCGGTTTCTAAGATCAAATATAATAAATATGATAAGAGAGAACCCCATAAAGACAATCTGATGAAAGTGTTTGGTTGCATTTGAAAATGCATTAATTGCCAACCATTGATTCTAGGAAAGTTTTTTTCATAAATTTTTTCTCTATTTGTTGTAAAATAAATTGTAAATTATATTTGGAATTTCTTATATTTGATCTTAAAAACCGAACAAAAATAACACTCATTGTAATTATGTATTTTTTTTCAAAATCTAATACTTATTCGCTAATATAATGTACAAGAAATTCAAAAAATTTTGTAAAATTGTGAACACAGGAATTGAACTAAACTAAATCTAAAAAGGATCCGTTTTGAATTTAGCTTAATTTAATTCCAGAAATTTATTTTGCTTAAAATTTAAATTTTTTCTTTTACATTATATAAGCGAATAAGTGTTAGATTTGGATAAAAAAATTAAATTTTGAAAATTTAAAAACAAAATATGAATTTTTAAATAAAACATAATAAATCCAATGATTAAAAAAAGGACTATTGACATTCTTAAAAATATTCTTGACCTAAGAAGAAGCGGTGAGTTCTGTGGCTATTGGAAAAAACTTGTTATGTTTTAAAATGAGTTATTTTTTTCAAATTTTTAATGCATATTTCTATTTTAGCTACATTTTTTAAAACGCACATTATCGTTTTTTAAGTGCATGAAATTCCATGCCCTAGTGATATATTTTTGTTTTATGATTCCTTAAAGTTATTTTTGAGAAAAATGCTCTGCCCTGCATCAAAAAATTTTAAACTATTTATGAAACCCTGAAATATTAATTCTTAATACACTTTAGAGTCAGTAAAACTTATCAAATTTGTACAAATATTTTGTTATTCTTTTTAATTTCATCCCCCTAAAAAAAAAAAAAAATTCAAATATTTTACATTTTTTCAACATTTTTTATACTTTTATTATAATAGTAAATCATCAATTTTAATTGCAATGCTATAAAAAAAATTACACAATAGATACATTTCAAATAACAAAACTAAAAATGGGTTAGTAAAAGTTATGAAAAAAATACAATAATTAGCTACAACGTACATAAAAAGATGCATAAAAGTTAAATATTTCAAGATTTTAAACTATGCAGTCTAGTAAACACAGAGCGGAAGGAAATAAGTTTTGGTTAGTTTAAAAATTATATAAAAATTAAATCATACATTATAAATAATGAATAAGTATTAGTACTAAAGACTTACAAGTAAAAAAAAGTACGCAAAAGAAAATGGATTATAGTTTAAAGTGCTTTTGCATAATAATTTGGAAACCTTATAACAAGTTTCTGAAATAAATTTTGTATGGAAAATTTGTTTTATAAATCAATTATAAATTTTAAAAGTTATTATGCATATGACCCTAAATAGTTTAAGTAATAAGTTTAGATTAGTTTAAATTAGCTTTTTCTTCAATTGCTATCACAGAAATAATAAAAAAAACAAATTAAAAACATAAATTAATACACAAATTAATTCTCTAAATTAGTTATTGTAATTAATAAAACAAATAGACAAGTTTAAGTTAACATTTGAGGGAAGGAGCATCGCTTTGCAACAAAATTGACTTTCTTTTTGGCCTTGGAGTTCTGTTTTAATTTAAAATTAATAATCAATTATAAATTTAATTTGGCTAAATATTCTTAACATTTCGTTACAATAAATTTCTTACTTCAAAATCACTAACTAGTTTTGTTTTTATAATATTCAAAAATTCTCAATTTCTTTGTAGAGAGTCACTAAATCGGATTATGTGGATTTTTTTTTATCTTGCATTAAAGTTGAGCTTAACTAAAGTTTTTGTTTTAGTTTAGTAATGATGTTCATGTTCTTCGTGATGATGTACGGGTGCTGTTTTATGTACAATAGCATTAAAACCGTTGTGTTTATCGGCTGTATAGTCAACGGTACGAATGGAACCATCAGGTTCAACCAAAGAGTATTGACCTAAAAATAGAAATATAATATTAGTGTTTGTGCAAAATAATGATACAGTTTTGTATTGTAAATGTTGTTAAATTTAATAGCTGTAATAATATTTTCAAAACAAAAAACAATTTGATAATTACAAAATAAGTTGCTACAAATCATTTTACAAAATAAACAAAAAGAAATGATTGTTATTATGTTGTAATTAAATTATGAGAGTTTTGTAAATCATATTTTTAGTAATAAGTATATTAGGGTGTCCCGATATTTCAAAAACTTTCGAATCGTGTTAACTATAGCACTTAAACAATGCGTAATTTTAAGGTGATTATTACTTATAGACCTATACGGGCCATGAAACTAGATAATTTTTTACGGCTTTTGAAGCTAAGGAGTTATAATCCAAAAAGTGGGATATGTTTGTAATATTTGGAATTTAATTATCTTTATTTCAGTTGCATTAAGAGCATATAATCCAACTAGGTTTTGTTGGATTATATGCTCTTAATGCAACTGAAATAAAAAAAGTTAGACTGGATTTAAATCGTTTTAAAAACAAAGAAAATTTGATGACTTAAAGTTTCAAAATTTATAATAAAATATGTGATTTCATTGAAAACAAAAAAAAAACGTATTTTTTTTTTGCACAGTGTTAATAGTTAATGCAGGAATTTATATTTTTGGCTCCTCAAGTATCCTCTTTTATATGAGTTACATAATTACTAAATCGGAGCTACTGAAACTATTTACTTTTGCCTGCCTTATCTGAATACGCAGGTCATGATTCTTTGATTTATACGTATGAACTAAAAACTAAGCAAAAGTTTGGGTGTTTTTTAATATAACGGACCTTTAGGGAATTTAAACCTCAGAATCCCTTTAATAAGTGGGCGCTGTGGTGTAATGGTTAGCGCGTTGGACTGTTACACGTGAGGTTGCGGGTTCGAGCCCCAACCGAGAAAACATCAATTTATGGAAAATAGTAATATGTATGAGTTTTTTCTATCCCTCATACATGTCGCAGCGTCCTCCTTCGGTGTTCCCATAGCACTATAACAGGGCTATGAACTAAAAAGCTTCAACAAAGTTCGCCAACTCACCATCAGATGGCGCGCAACAACTGCCCTTCATCTTTCACCACCTTTCACTTCTTCTCTATCCCCTTTCCAAAGGAAGCAACACGTTAATTAATAGGAAGAATTTCCTGAGTGTTGCTTCTCTTTATAAAAAAAAATCAAAAATAAATTGTGCAAAATGCGATTTAGACGGCCCTACACTCAAAAAAATAAGTTAGTAGAAAAATTAGTAAAACGTCTTGTATATCAAGTGTACTAGTTTTCAGCAATTAGTTATATTTTTTTAGCACTAAACTAATTTTGAACTAATGTTTTACTAATTTATTTTGCTACAAAAATTAAGCTGATAACCGCATTCATAGCGTGGACGACAACCAGATAGACAAGATGTAGATGTCACAGCTTGTCTGGAAACGGAAATGACAAAAAAAGATAAACAACTCTACACATATTCTATATTTAAATTTTCAGCAAATAAATTAACTAAAGTAAAATTTCGCTACAAGTTTTTTGAGTTTTTTTCAGTCTACTAATATTCAGCAAAAAGTTTAGTGATTTTAGTAAGGATTTTTTTCATTTGCAGTCGACTAAGTGTTAGCAAAACTTTTGCTGAAGATTACTATTTTTTTGGTAAAAATCAGCTCGCTGATTTTCAGCAAACCTTTTGCTGAAATTACCAACTTTTTTGCAAGCACGCTCCTGACTAAAAATTAGCTGACACAGCAACATTTTTTGCTGACTTTACTGACTTTTTTTTAGTGTACTACAATATTTTCGAAATCGAGTTCATTTTTTAAAATTATAAAATAGTTAAAATCGTGCAATCTTTTAAACTAAATCGCTTTAATTTTTTTTAATTTATAACTCAGTTATTTTAGAAACGCAAGAAAATAGTGGCAAAAAGTGGCATAGCGAAAACTTGGTTTGGTGTCAAAAATCTCTCGACCAAATCAAATTATCGCTAGTGGCATGTTTTTCAACCAGATTATAAATTTTAGAAGTTGATAAAATTGCTTGATAACATAATTGATTTTCAAGAGGTGTTCCCTTTAATCTTCATACTAACCCAGGAACATTTTTTACAATCGGTAGCCAACCACACCTATTGTGCAACTGGTTCCACTGCAACCGATTCCATGGAACTGGTTCCGGAACCAGTTCCTGGGATCCCATATGAGTGAAGTAGAATCAGTTCTAGAACTAATTCCAGAACTGATTCTAGGGCAACCGGTTCCACTGTGTAGCTATAGAAGTGGTTGCTTTTGGGACAATTTCAAACAAAAATAATCGGTGTTAGAATCGACAGTAGAAGGGGTTGTAAATGAAAAGTAGCTATTCTACAACCGATTCTTTGGAACAGAAAATTTTCCTGGGAATGAATATATGTAATGGATTTCAACACAGAAATTTTCAAAGACCTCAACTGTTTAAGACATCCAACAGAACTGAATACCACCCAACGATGAAATAAATCCCCACAAATATTCACAAATTCACTCACAACCCATGTGAAAATCGAAATATATATGAATATTTATGATCATACATTGACTAGTATATGATCATGCATGGGTATACATGATCATATACATCCATATATAGTTCAGTGTATAACCATACATCATCTCATATATTTCCATATGTCTTCGGATCCGAAATTTGAGGGTGTATGACTGTATATGCTCATATATGACCATATATGCTCACATATGATGATGATCATACATAGCCATATATCTCCATATGCCCTCAAATTTCGGATCCTAAGATATATGGAAATATATGAGAGGATGTATACCCATGCATAATCATATACAAATCAATGTATGATCATGTATGTTAATATATATTTCGATTTTCACATCCCTACTAAAAAAAATTATATGACTTTTGATATTATATCTAATTATATCCGAAAAACGAGTAAAAAGGTTAAAGTCGGGCATGCCGACTATACAATACCCTACACCAGTCTGGTTAAAAGCCAACTAATGTTTGGATCCGAAATTCGAATGGGTTAAAATGGGACTTGTGTCAAAATTTTCTATAATGTGAGTTAGCGACCCAAATTTCAGTAAAATCTCTTAAAATTTGCGACCTGCAGTTTGTAACCAAGCCAATTTTGAGGGGATCCTTATATGGGCACTAGGTCTAAACATGGACCGGTGTTAACCAAAATCAGTAGGCTTCGTCCTTAGGCTGCCATAGGTCTGTGTAGCAAATTTCGTCAAAATATCTTAATATTTGCGACCTGCAGCGTATAAACAATATAATTTTGGGGGGACCCTTATATGGGCACTAGGTCTAAACATGGACCGATGTTTACCAAAATCACTAGGCGTCATCCTTGGGCCGACATAAGTCGGTGTACCAAGTTTCATCAAAATACCTTAATATTTGCGACCTGTAGAGTGCGCACAAAAATGCATGGACAGACAGACAGACGGACGGACGGACATCGTTAAATCGAAATAAAAAAAATTCTGAGCCGATCGGCATACTATAGGACCAATATTTTTTGGTGTTACAAACATCAGCACAAACTTATAATACCCTGACCACATAGTGGTGTAGGGTATAATGAGAACATCTAATTGAATCAAATTAGATCGTATTATGATCATATTAGATCTAATTTGACACAATTAGATCTAATTTGATAGAATAAGAAATGGGTTGATACAATTTTATGCGGATTTTGTCCTCATCCACATGTATCAAATATAATATAATCATATCCAACTAGATATAACGGTATATAATTCAATACAATTATAGATAATTATATGAGGCATATGTAACTATTTATAGGTCTATATAGAAGTGGATATTGTAATATGTTGCACTATATATTGCGCAATATATAAAAAGATATAGTTATATATTTAGGATACAATTTCGTAAAATTTTATATAGTTATATCTTGGTATATATGTTCCAATATATAATTATACAAAATTTTATTTGATAATATATGACTATATCAAAACTTTTTTACTTGGGATGGGAATGGTAGAAAAGAAATTAAATAACTCCAGACAAAATTTCGTATGAAGTTATTTCATTTGTAAGATTTTTCATAATGAAATAAGTTCCAATGCATTAGGAACATTTTTTGTATGTAAAATTTTTGGGAGTTATGTTATTTCGTTTTATTTTTTGGGACTTATTTCATTTGGGAGTTATTTCATGGCTTTATAATTTTATAGTTCGAACTAAGAACGATTTTTGTTTTAAATAATTTAAATTTAAATTTTTGTTTTAAATTAAGTTAGAAATTTAGTTTAAAAATTTGTGAATTAAGTAAAATTAAAAAAAAAACTCGTTTTCAGTTCTTATTATAGAATGCGCCCCCAAAAATGGATTCACAACAAAAAAAAAAAAAAGACTTCGAAAACATATTTTATTGTTTGCTCCATTATCATTTTGTTGATGTAGTAGATTACATTTAATATGAGATTTTGATGCTTCAAATTGCATTGCACTATTGCCACCACCTTCTAAAGAAAACTGAAGAAGGGGCATATGTGTACCTAGAACATCTTTTGGCGTGATCAAGGGCCCCATTATGGTCCCATGTTTTTATAGAAAACTCGGAAAAATGCATCCATTTTTCTCACGATAACCTCGTGCAGGAAATGTTATACGCTCAGAATAATATGAAATTTGGATATTTGATGGAGAAAAGAAATCTAAGATTAACCTGTCTCATATTTTCTTTCACCTCTGACGAACACATTCTAACCCCATATTTTGACCACTTAGATCACCGAGGTGATCAAGAACTGTGGGATGTTCATCTTAGCATTTTTGTTTCTACAACATATCGAAATTTCATCAAAATAGCAGTCTTTAGTTTGCAGTAACTCCCTTGTTAGATATTAACTACACTTATAAAAAAAAGTTAGTACAAAAGTCTGTTAAACGCGTTCTGGCACAAATGAACTGATTTTTCTGTTATTTTGTCTTAAAATTTAGGACTGAATTAAAATTTTTGTAAATCCCATTTAGCATAACAATTACTTTCATCCGTATTTGAACTACATTTGCATCCTAATTTTACAAATTTTCCAAAGTTTATATTTTTCTGTCTCTGCTATCAATATCACATAGAGATGGCGCTATATTTTCATAATTTTTTATTGTATAATCACAAAATGGCTTATATGTATTACCTGTGTGTAAAATTTAGCTTACCTTAATTTAGCATACCATAATTCTCAACTTCATTGAAAATTCTGCTGGCGCAAATACAAGTACTATTTTCTGTTATTTTAGCAGAATTTTGAACTATAGCTATTTGTACTGGCTTTTTTATGAGTGTACTTATTCCTTAAAAAAACTATTATATCTAAGATATTTATCTCACCAAAAAAGATTCTGCTATATTTTCCTATTAAAAATGATTTTCCATTTTCGAATCAAATCAGTTACTTATTGAATAACTATGGGATTATAATATTTTTTCTTAAACAAAACCTCTTAGAGCCAGTTTTATAATCAGAACTAAGATCGATTTGTTTCTTAAATATTTCTTAAGTAGGAAGTTTAAAATAACATTTTTTTATTTAAGAAATATTTAACACAAAAATCGTGATACTTTTTGCCATCAAAATCATAGATGCAAGAATAAAATCTGGGGTGGACAAAAAGCAGTCTTGGGTCAGCTTTGCCCACCCCAGACCGGCCTAAGTCCATCAATGAGAAGGGGACCTGGAAAATCCCCGAAACGATCGTCTTTTCATTTCTGAAAGTGTAGAAGTTTTTGAAAGCAAAAACTCTGTGAAGTATTTGTTAGGAGAGTACACTCTCAGAACAATTCCGTTGGGGCAACCGAATGACGAGGTTGCAGCAACCGACCCAATTCGGTTGGAAAAAATTCGGTTGTCACAACGGAATTGTTTTGAGAGTGTATTCTGATGAAGAAAAATATATATATAATACAGTTTTTGAAAAAAGTACTTATTATGTTAATTCATAATAAGGATATTGGCCTCGAACTGAATTAATAAATTTCTAATTAAAAAAAAATATTTAAAAACTTACAAATATAAAAATTAAGGACCAACAGTTAATTTAAAATTTTATATGGGGAAAACCAAAAAATGTGAAAAAGAAGTTAGTAGCTAACTGTACATTCAGTAATTGGCCTTAAAAAATAATTAAATTAAATTAAAATAAAAAGAAAAGAAAACAAAAAACAAGAAAGTGTTGTAAATAAAAACGAGTAAAAAAGTTAAAGTCTGGCATGCAAACTATATGATAACCTACACCAGTCTGGTTGAAAGCCAATTAATGTTCTGATCCAAAGTTCGAATGGATTGAAATGGACTTGTGTAGAAATTTATGTATAAAGTGATAAAAAAAATTAGATAGATCGGTCAAAATACGGACCTATCGTACCTACACAGAAAATACAGTAAGCACCAACAATAGAAGCAATCACATTTTCTTTTAAATTGAAATTTTCATCCCAACAATTTTTTTGTTTGAAATATTTGTAAGTAACTCGTTTGTGAATTTTTATCTTTCATAGAAAAATTGTTTAAAAATAAAAATTCAAAGTTACAAACGAATTTTTTTTGGATTTACTAATTTCTTTGTTGGTGCCTTTTTAAAAAGTTGGTTTTTTTCATATTTACAAATTTGGTAACAGAAAGGTGTTTAAAAATTTAATTAGAATTTTGTAAATTCTGTTTGTATGAGAACGGTGTTTAAAAATTTAACTAGAATTTTGTAAATGCACTCAACCAAAAACGTCTGTAATGGCTACTAAAAATGTTGCTGTTATTACGGGAAATTTAACTGTTTTGAGCCCAGCGGTATTTTTCGCTAATTTTAGCAACACATGTCTCATGATCTGTATTACAACAAAATTAGTAGAAAAAATTAGTAGTCGCTTATAAATTTTAGCAAAATTGTTGTAAACTGCAATTCAAAATCGATTTGCTAAAATCAGTTGAAAAACTTATTAAATATCAATAATTTTAGTACAATGAAATTAGTATAAATAATACAGTACAACACTAAAAATGCATCGGGCATGTGACATATCAATTCTGATAGATTTTAAAATGAGTATCACGAATGTGAATACCAAATTTAAAAATTAGCACTAGTTTTTGAAATATTCGTAAATTTAACTTTTACCAAAAAGTCCGTTTTTTCGTTAAAATTTCTTATTTATTCATATACCTGACTAAACTACGGATAATTTTTAATATGGTTTAAAAGTATAGACTTTGGGCTTTTAGAACTATCACCAACTTATTTTGGTTAGATAAAGGATCTAGGATATAATTGCAATTCAAATGAAAACTTCACTTTGCTATTTTGCAAATCAATTAAAATTCTTTAATCGAATTTGCAAAGTCTCAACACATGGCGTAAATTCATATTCCACTAAATTCTTTTTGTCAAAAAAATCAGAACTTTTGCATCAACATTTTCCGAAAATTCAATCTGAAACACAAATTTTATTGCCAATTTACAAAAATGTATACTTTTGTTATAGTCGATTTCATTTAAAATTTTGGGTGGCAGTATGCTTTGACTTGGTTTATTTTTAGAGCATTCGGATTGGTTAATTTATTTTCAACCAATCAAAATGTTTGAAAACATAAATATTTTTGTAGGGTTTTCATACACGAAATGAACAAAACCGTATGTTTAACAATAAAACGGACTAAATTTGAAATGCCCTTTTATAGTACTTTTTTGAACATACATATTTTAAAATCGTTAGTTTTTAGGAATTTGTATTTAAATTATCTAAAAGTTTACTGAAATTGATTAGAAAATATGTATATTACATATTTTAATGGTTTTAACTGAGTTTTTTAATTTCAGATTCGTCAAAAATCAATATATTTCAACTTTAGCCAATTTTTACTTAAAACTAAAATATAAAGTTCGAAATTTTTTTAATAAATTAAGTAACATGAGATGTTTAGTAATGGTATAAATTAAAAAATTGGATATTCCTTTCATCGCATATTAATTATTAACGAAATCGTTAAAAAAGGGACATTTCAAATTTAAATACATGTATAGTGAATATAATTGCAGCTGTCAAAACGTGCGATATCCTATGAAAATTTTGCAAAGAGTGGCGTTCATACTTTTAATTTTGCATTTTTTTGCAAAGAGTTTATTAAAAAATTGAATTGTTCTGCAAATACGCTTTTATGAATATTTTTTAAACTATAGCTAACTTTAAAATTCTAGGGCCATATTCGTGATCTACGTCTATTAGAAATGATGTGTCGCAATCCCGATGCATCAAATTTTTCTTATTTTGTTGTACTGTGTAATCCAATCAAAACAGAGTATTTAAAAATAAAATGTTCTGATTGTTTGATTTTAGAAAAACTGATCAATAATATTGAGCGTGTATGCCCTACTTTAAGGGAAATTTGTCAAATGCGATGTATTTAAAACATTTCAAGTTTAATAGAATATTGTTTGATTGTCTACTCATTTGAATATGAAAACGGTTGTTTCCGAATAATAATAGGTTATGTTATTCACTTTTATTATAGAAATTTAATACTTCAATTCATGTTCGACTTCTTTTATTCACTTCTATTTTCTGCTTCATTTCTTTTAACTTACCCTTTACATTGTCACCATCGCGAGTTTCATGTTGTGATTTAACATCACCGGTATGGAAATCATTTACACCATATTTGAAAGCATATTTGGGAGGAGCCTAAAATATACCAAAGAAGGGGGGATAATTAAAAAAAAAATTACCAAGAACACTAACCAAATGTGATGATCTGTTACACACTTACATAATAATCTACATGTTCATCTTCATGAACTTCTTCATAATGTTGTTCATGGCCACCATATCCATGTTCTTCGCCGATACGTTCGATTTGGTGACCATGGCCGTAATCATGAGATAATTCAGATTCAGATTCATGACCATGGCCGCTTTCATAATAATGATGATCCAGAGGATAAGCCAAGGTAAGGCATAATGCAGAAGCGAAAATAACAAACTATAGAACAAACAGAAAACATTTAAAACGTTGTATTAAGTTATTGTTAATTTAAAGAATTTTGTGGTTATAATTAAGTGCTTAAGCATAATAATTTGAAAACCTTATAACACGTTTATAAAATGAATTTTGTATGAAAAATTTGTTTTATAAGTCACTTATAAATTTTAAAAGTGATCATGCATATGACCCTTAATAATAATATTTGTATCTTTGTAGAATTTACATTCGATTTTGCATAATCTTTATTTCTTTAATTTATAATTTTATTCTATTTTTATTTATTCCATTTTTTTAATATTCGTTATTTATTTTAACACTTCACTCTGATTTTTGCACTTAGTTTGTGCTTTAAGTCTTTTGTTTTATTTCTTATATATTGATACCAAGTGTGCATTTTTAATCTTTTGTTGTTTTTCTTTTTTTATATTCTCACACTTTATGGCCTTTTTTTATTCACTTTTTATTAGTTTTGTAAACACTTTTTAATATTTTTTACGTCCTTACGTATGTCATATTTTTAATTTTTTCCTTTTTAAAGGTCTCACCTTAAGGGCCATTTTTTAATTATAGTTTTTTTTATTTCTATATTAACAAAAATATATATTTTAACACAAAAACTGTAAGAGATCTCTATATTAAGCTGATCTTTTTTAAACAAACAAAAAAAAAACGTTGTTAACCAAATGAATTTCCACCACGGAATAATATTGTTGCAATGGAAATGTGTTGCTTTTATATATTTAGGAAGAAATTGTTTGGTTTATCCATAAAGCCAGCAAACATCATGGAGTAGTTAGCCAGCAGACAGCCAGTTAGTTGTAGTAATCGTGGTAGTATAAACAACGGCAACAAACAGCAGCAGAAGCAATACCAACAGCAACATTATATAGTATTTTTTTTTTTTAATTTTACAACATTCACAAATGAAGCGCTGCAAACTCACATAATATAACAACAAACACCAATTGCATTCAAAAATAAATAAACTATTTTAAAATAGCTTAAAAACATATTCACACTCTATTGTGTTTTAGTTTCCATTAACTTACTCTATGCTCAAAAAATAACATGGATTTACTGTCTACTACATATGTACCCAGCAAAATCTCAGTAATGGGTGCTCATTACTAATATCTAAATAATAAGCAGTAGAATTAGGGTCTACTGCTTATACCCAGTGTAGAAAATCATTACCAGATATGTGGTTACGTAACTACATACTTTGTAATGGTAACTACACACATAATAATCCATGCATAAAAATACGAAATTAGTGTCAAAACAACAAAAACTTTTGCAAAATAAACCATTTTTCGTATATTTTACGAATTTTTTTGTTATTTTGACATTTTTTCGTAATTTTATGCATGGATTATTATCAGTGTAGTTACTTTTGTTATTACATTTCTTATTACCTTTATATGGCGATGTCGCGAAAAATAATGAGTTATGGTTACACACCAGCATACGAAAAATCAAAAAATATATCGTTACCTACACTCAAAAAAAAAAGTCAGTAACGTCAGCAAAAAATGTTGCTGTGTCAACAAATTTTTAGTCAGGAGCGTGCTTGCAAAAAAAGTTGGTAATTTCAGCAAAAGGTTTGCTGAAAATCAACGAGCTGATTTTTACCAAAAAAATAGTAATCTTCAGCAAAAGTTTTGCTAACACTTAGTCGACTGCAAATGAAAAAAATTCTTGCTAAAATCACTAAACTTTTTGCTGAATATTAGTAGACTAAAAAAAACTCAAAAAACTTGTAGCGGAATTTTACTTTAGTTAATTTATTTGCTGAAAATTTAAATATAGAATATGTGTAGAGTTGTTTATCTTTTTTTGTCATTTCCGTTTCCAGACAAGCTGCGACATCTACATCTTGTCTATCTGGTTGTCGTCCACGCTATGAATGCGGATATCAGAACAATTTTTGTAGCAAAATAAATTAGTAAAACATTAGTTCAAAATTAGTTTAGTGTATAACTAAAATTTTTTATGAAAACGGAATTTCAGCAAAAAAATTGCTGAAAACTAGTACACTTGATATACAAGACGTTTTACTAATTTTTCTACTAACTTATTTTTTTGAGTGTATGTGCTTACCAGTACCGACAAAAATAATGAGTCTAAAAATAGAAAAATAAATTATATTAAAAAAAATATTTTTTATTGTATTTTTCTTTTTTTTAATAAAATTTGCTGGTGCGGGAATCGAACCTGGGTCTACAGATGGCCAGTCAATAGCTCTACCATCTGAGCTATATCGACATGTAATATTTAATAGATAAAAACATAATTGACCTGCTGCACACAAGTAAGCTTACTCGCCAGCATACAAAAAATCAAAAAATATGTGGTTACATATATCCTTACCAGTGTTTAAAAAATATTGAGTCTAAAAATAGATTTCAAAAAATGTTCAAAAAAATCTAGAAAATTATTTTCTATTTGAAATAATGATAAAAATAAGTCATTATCAGTAACTCATTATTATATGTTTTAAAATAATGCAGAAGGTAAGTGGGTATCATTACTGGTAGTCCAAAAAATAATGATATGTCATTACCGTTTCTACACTGGGTAATTCGGTGTCAAAACTCATTAATTTTGTTCGGCAAGGTCATAAGAAGTTGTCCATATTCGCTGCATGAAAAAACGCACAAAATTTGTGCACCCGCTTACCCGCTGGATTACAAAAGTATATAAAATATGTAGTTATTCGTGTGCTTATACGTAGTTAAAAAATAAGTGGTTACAAGTTGTTAAATAATACGACTTATTTATATACTTACTAGTGTTTAAAAAATAAGTAGTTACCAAATTCACATTATCTTTATAAATAAAGAAGTAGTAGCGCGTAAGCTAGACTGCTTATGAAAACGGCTTCACCTAACAAAAATAACTAGTACTGACGCCGAATTATAAGTAGTAAAAAATTTTAGTTTCATTATATAACCATTTATTTGGTAATGAAAGATTTTGCTGGGTATTGGTGTCTACTATTCCAAAAGGAGAAAAACTGACGAAAAGAAATTTGTAATAAAATTCTATTATCTAGGAAATATTAGCAAATATTGTAGTGTGATTAAATCTTACGTTCTCAGCACATAAATAAGTACTGGTCTATATTTTAGAAGGTAGAGTGCTGCAAAGTAGCCACTACTTTGCACGTCTTAACAAAGTAACAAGCAACACAAAGTTTTTCATACCCGAGGTAGTTAATTTTAGCCCCCTGTAACTCCGTCCCTAATTCAGCTACAGTTTTATCAAGATGTGATTCTGAAAATTTCAATTTTTAGATAAATACATTCAGTACTTTAGAAGTTCCATACCTATTATCACTTTTTCTTAATTTTATACCACTGTGCGACATTTACAAGCTATCTTACCACAAATTGATAAAGGTAATTTCTTTATACTTTTTGAACATTGTATACTTAAGTATAGTATACATGTGTAGATCTTTATATTTAAGAGGGGGTTGTTACTTAGAGCATTGTAAAAAGTTAATAATCATGAAAAACTAACCTCCTTACATACATGCTAAATAAAAACTATTATCATTACATTACATATTGACCATATTTCAAATATATTTATTTAGGGAATTTTTATATTAGTATGTATCTCATGATAGTTGCAAAGAAAAAGTCTACAATTGTTTGTAATACTCTATTTTATTGGCTACATTTATGATGGTGTAATTAAATTACAAGTGATTGGCTTTTTTATGCAAGAATGATCATTCATAAATATTTTCAAATAACATAGTTAATAATTGTATTGGCAGGCATAACGATATTTAAGATATGACATATAAAATTAAAAGTGTTGCTGTTTGATCACTATTAATTATAAATTGTTATAAAATGTAAAATTAAATATGTTGCATAAAGTTTTTTAATCAATTTGTATATATGGATTTTGAAAGTTGTTTAATACTAATCTTAAATATATTTATATAAATTGACCTATTTTCTAAGAGGAAATTATACCTATAAAAATTAATTAAAATTAAAAACCATGATAATTAACACACATATTATAACTTTAATATATTAGAAAGGAAGAATTCTTAAGATTTAAATATTTTTTTAGGAAAATGTGTAAAGTAGCAAATTTTTCAAAAATCAACCAATCAGAACATTTTATTTTTAAATACTTTGTTCTGATTGGTTGATTTTAAAAATATTGATCAATAATATTGAACGTGTATGCCCTACTTAAAGAATAGGTAATAGTAAGTTTACATTTCAAACACCTTAGATAATATATGATTATGATTTTGATTTTGAAGCTTTCAAAAGGTCCTTTTTAATGAATCGAAAATAATTCAAATAAAACATATATTATTGAGATTTTAAATTTTTATTGTCAAAAATAATTAATTCCTGCGGCGAAAATAGGAGAGCCTTCTCAAAAGAATCCTGAAAATATATTAAAATTTAAGGGAAATTATTTGAAGGGTTTTCTTTAGGAAAAATTCGTCGGTAATTTAGAGGATTTCCTATAAGATGACGACTTTCTCCTATAGGAAATTCTCAAAATTATTGACGAAGTTTTCCTGTAGAAAAATCTACGAGTTTTTCTGTTAGAAAAATTCCTAACATTCTAAGAGTGTTCCAAAGGAAAAAGCTCACTGAAACTGAAGAATTTTATAAATGACAAAGTTCTGAGGAGTTTTCTACAGAAAAAAGTCCTAAGAATCTGCGGAATTTGATAAAACAAATGTTTCTCGAATCAAGGTTTTTCTATAGAAAAGGGTCTCAAAATTCTTATTAATTTTCTGTAGGAAGAAATCCTCATAGTCTTAAGGCTTTCTATAGAAAAAATCCACCAAACTTCAGTAGTTTTCTATAGGAAAAAATTTAAATTTTTCAAATCGATTGATATTTCTGTGAGAATTTTCGTGTCAAATATTTTACCCTACAAGGGTAAAATATTTCATGGTTGTTTTTTTTTTTTTTTGCTCATTTAAACAGTTGTGAATAAATATGGTTGCGGGTTCGATCCCCAGCGACGGCAACATCAATTTGGGAAAATAATATGTATAAGTTTTCCATCACTCATATATATCACAGAGTCCTTTTTCGGTGTTCCCCTAGCACTTAACCCCACCCAAGTAAAATAATATAGCAGGGCTATGAACCAAAAAGCTTTAGTAAAGTTCACCAACTCACCAGCAGATGGCGCGCAATAACTACACTAAGATACAACAACTCGCGCAATTCCAGTGTTGCCATATTTGAAGCCCTTCATCTTTCAGCAACTTTCATCTCTTCTCTATCCCCTTTCCAATACGTTAAATAATAGAAAACATTTCGTAAGTGTTGCTTCCTTTAAAAAAAAATAACCAAAAAATTATACTTTCATTTCAAACTTTAAATTAATTTTTTGGGACATAATTCGACTTTTGCCAACAATCGCAGGAGTGAGGCACAATAACCAGTCACAAAACTGATATAAAAGAACCTGTCACAGGACTGACGAAAATGAATATATCACAGAATTAACCCTAAAGAACGTGTCACAGGACTGACACAAAGGAACCAGTCACCTGAAAACAAAAACTAAAGTCAACATTCAACAAAGAAAATGTATCATGATACTAGTGCTGGTAAATTCAGTTACTTTTCAATACTCGATACTACTCAATATTTTTAATTTGGATACTCGATACTACTCGGTACTTTTAACGGTTTTTAAATTTGAAATTTTTTAAAATTTTTTAGTAAAATTATTTAAAAATGTTTATAGTAATTCAATATATAAATTTATAAACATATTTTTAAACTTTTTCATCAATTATTCATTGCGTTGTTCATAGTTTTTTAATATATAATTTTAAATATTTTACTTCTGATTTTTTCTTTTAGCAGAGTTGTAGTTTTGTGACAAATGTTTTAGCAGAGTCGCATTTTTTTGGTAAATATTTTAGCGGAGTCACGTTTTTATATAGTATGTCTGCCCAAATTGCAACTCTGACAATATCGAGTAGTAGTTTTGAGTATCGAGTACCCAAAAAAAACACAAATACTCGATACCCACTACTCATATTTCTACCAGCACTACATGATACACTACAACTCAACTGTTGCTGAGCAAGTGTTTCTGTCGAACGCAACCACTAATAATAAAATTGAGAAATTTTACATGTAATTTTTAAATCGCGACATAGTTATAGTTATTTGGTGTTTTTATAGTTTCAGAATCTTCGCATTTGAGAGTTGGTTATTTATAGTATTCAAATTGGTGCCAAAATTCATAAAATTTGGAGATTTTTAAAAATTATTGTGTTCATTATTTGTTCGATTAATCGAATAAATTTAAATAATTAACAACATGAACGTTCGTTCAAAAATTAATTGATTATTTCATTGTTAAAGAATCAAATCCATTAGACTTGAATAATTGGCGAAAAATGCAATTGAAGTTCCGAACAACATGTATCCATTTTGGTACTCACTTTTTTCTTTTTTGAGTTCGAGAGGTTCAGCCAAGAATCCGACTGGTGTGTCGATTCCGTAAAAAATTACCCTGTGAGTAACAATATAAGGACTACTCTAAACTGGTCACACAAATTGGACTGATATTGTTTCTCCTTGTTAATACGAAACTATTTCGGGGGATAACAAACAGTCAGTGTGAGGTATAAGCAAGCTGTTGTAGGTCGTTTTGCTAGGATCGGCATTTCAACAGAGGCGCTTAAATAAATATTCGAGATATGTATCCAAAACACTTTGGGGATTTTATTTGTCTGATGAATCCCTTATTGCCCTGTTTTATCAAATATAGCATCAGATAATCAAGAATTTACAACATTCCTTATGAATTCTAACACCTTGTAATTTATTTGGTTGGTATGTGGATATCAAGAGGTCAAAGTAGAAATCCATAAAATTTTTTGCTTCTTTTTAT
Organism: Leucophora obtusa; assembly: GCA_949987735.1. Lineage (NCBI taxonomy): Eukaryota > Metazoa > Arthropoda > Insecta > Diptera > Anthomyiidae > Leucophora > Leucophora obtusa. The sequence continues at coordinate 228,424,375 of OX465296.1, forward strand.
GGATTTCTATTTTCTCAAAATCTTGCATACTAATTGCCTTAAGGTTTTTATTGTAAATATTTGCATACAATTTCCAAATATTCTTAAACTAAAATTACCAAATAAAAGCTATATTACCTTAAACTGCGTTTGGCTAAACATTTTGACAAGATGGACACGATTTTTAAAACTAAAAAATAATTGCTAACCACAAACATTAAATAAGAATTGTACACAAAAAATACTATGGAAGTTCCTTTTTAGTAAAAATTTGTGTGGGAATCAAAGTCACATGATTTATAATAATAGCGACAACTATAAAGTCCAAACGATAACTAAACAATGAAATCAAATTTAGGTCAAACAATTCAGATTAAAATTACAAGTAAATTAAAACGAAGAAATAAAATTGAATCACTAACAATAAGTGAAGTTAAACTGCAATTACATCTTGAGTTTTCTTTGGGTTTTTTTAGCTGGTTTTTTAATCTACTCAAGGTCTTATTTGAAATCAACAACAAATCAAAGTAATTTAAACAAAATAATAAAAAATAACATGATTACCTAAATTGCATTAAAATTAAAAAAGATTACAAAAAAATTAAAAAGTTTGTCTATAAAATGCACTACTTAACTGACAAACTAATTAATCATAAACTGTTTTTTTTTATTGTTGCTACAAATATGTGGATTACAAAGAAATATGTATTCCACATGTACATCAAGTATCTTAATATCTAAGTAATTATTGCCAAAATTTAACACAAATACTTGTACATTCGAAACAAATTGTAAAAAACTTAAAAAAATGTTTAAAAATATATAGTTAACAATAACATGCACATCGGCATACTAAATATATAAATCAGAGCTTCTCACTAGATCTCACTTTAAGAAACCCCTGAATGCAACTTAGTTCAAACTTTATTCAATTTATTACATATTGTTAGGAAATTAGATAAGTAGATAGAAAACTCTGTAACTTTGTGGAAGAAAATATTCCGAGAAACGGAATTTACTAAACACGTCAACCTGGTAACGTAACACCAAAGAGTATACATATAGAGAGAGACGATCCTTCCTATGACTCTCTCGGGCGAGCAAATAAAAACCCGGTGAAAATAGTTTGCGCTCACAAAAGATGCTGTGAGTACTGTGAGGGGAAAAATGTGATGATGTAAAATTTCCTTTTTCATTATTCTTCTTTGAAATGAGTGTTGTCAACTTCTAACACAACATCATTAACACAATGAAGTACACAATTTATACAAAACTTGATAAAATCCACGCATTTTAATGAACAAATTTTTAATAAGTATGCTTTCATCATTTTCCCTACAGGAATTTTTTGTGTATGAATTATATAATCTCCACGTAAAATAATTTTCTCTGCGATTGATTTTGAAGTTAATTAATAAAAAAAATATTAAACCTAATGTGTGGTGGAGACACCAAGTTATTTTAAAATTTTATTGCGTATTTTATTTTATTTGTAGACACTACATTACGTTTTTTTCGATTCCTAGCACTTTTCATGTTAAATTTTGTGTTTTTCGGCAAAAAATGCTAACCGTGAACACATTAAATTAAATTACGACGCATTAGGAAATTATCTCGTTCCCCTTAAAAGCATCTAATTTCCCCGCAATTCCCCTGTATTATAGTTGGAATTTCTCCTTATTTTACGCTCTTTGATTTTACACGAGCAAAATGTGTTATTTTGCTTGTGCCCGAGTTCGTGAACAAATAAAAAGAGAGACGATTGAGCGGGACAAGGGGGGATCGATACCCGCTGGTAACACTAAATTTATGTATACACCTTAGCATATGCTATAATGTTAAATGCCATAAATAATGTTAAGTGTTATAATCATAGACACTGGAAGCTTCTAGCATGTTCTACAACTAACGACCATCTATATATATAAAATTCTCGTGTCACGGTGTTTATGGTCGAACTCCTCCGAAACGGCTCGACCGATTTTTATGAAATTTTGTATGTGTATTTGGTAGATATGAGAATAGGTCGTAAAGTATTTTTCATACCGCTAGGAGAATAGGGCGTCCCTTCATATAAAATTTTCAAGTTGCTATGACAACCTTCGTGTTGCTATGACAACCAGGCCTTGGCGTTACTATGACAACCACCTAATATAATCCAACCTTATCTAATCTAATATTAATCTTAATTCTTAATCCGTAATCCTTAATCCTTATCTTATCGTATCTTATCTTATAAAATTTTCGTGTTGCTATAACAACTAAGCCTTGGCGTTACTATGACAACCAGGCAGCACTTAGAGTATTAACCTAATCTAATCCAACCTTATTTAGCGTGTTGCTTTATTTGGAAAGGGGATAAAGAAGAGATAGGAGGTGGTGAAATATGAAAGGCCTCAAATATGGAAACACTGTAATTCCGCGAGATGTTGAATTTTAGAACAGTTGTTGCACGCTATTTGATGGTGAGGTGGCGAACTTTTGTTGAGGCTGTTTATTTCAAAGCCCATAGGGTTTTCATACACAAAATGAACAAAACCATATTTTCGGATTTTTTTTATGATTAAAAATAAAGTCGACTTCAAATTTAAAATACTCTTTTATAGTAAGGACCATTGTATTTTATTTTCATAAAAATATTTAATTCCTATACAAAACAAATTACATTTTAAAGGTACGCTAACAAAGTAGCGGGCTTGCCCGATACGTCAAAATTCGTTTTCGGTTTAACTGACATCCCAAAAACTAGGCCTAAGGCATGCCGCTAAATCTAGCTGGCTTGCCCGCTAGTTAAACTATAAAAAACCGAACGCTACGAAGGAAAAGGAAGTTGCGCATTAACATTTGTGGAGTGAAGTTGTACTTTAACTAGCTGTTAAGAAGTCTCTTTAATTTTATATGCCAACTGACTTTAAGAGAAACAGTTTGTAGTGGTTTTTTAATGAGTTTTTTTTTTTAATATTAATAAACAAACTTTTGTGCTCATTGTACAAAATTAATGCAGAGAATATATCAAGCAATACAAGTTCACTTTAAAATTTAATTAAAATTTCTTAAAAACAATAAAAATAATTAATTAACGTTAACAAAAATAATTAATTCATGTTTTTAGTAATTTTCCACCGAAACTCTTTTAAAACCAGTTCAGTTTTTTAGATGAGAACCGTGGTTTGTTAATTGCGTATTGGCATTGTATAGTCAGTTAATCATTAGAGTTTGTATGTGTGTGTTATATTGTCGTATTTAAAGTAATAGAGTGCTAAATAAATAAGTGCATATGCTCAATCAAACTGAAGTGTGTTATTTTAATTATAAAGGACACCAATCCGGTTTATCTTTAAACGAAAGTCTTAAAAGGTAAAACATAACAATTGGTGTCAGCAATGGGATTGGTTATTTTGATTGCAATAGAAAAGAACCCGGTTTATTTAAAGAAAATATACCAATGTTTTTTTAAAAGGTAAAAACGTAACAACCCAAGTAAAAAAGTTTTGATATAGTCATATATTATCATATAAAATTTTGTATAATTATATATTGGAACATATATACCAAGATATAATTATATAAAATTTTACGAAATTATATCCTAAATATATAACTATATCTTGTTATATATTGCACAATATATAGTGCAACATATAACAATATCCAATTATATGTAGACCTATATATAGTTACATATGCCTCATGTAATTATGTATAATTGTATCGAATTATATACCATTATACCCAGTTGGATATGATTATATTATATTTGATACATTTGGATGAGGACAAAATCCGGATAAAATTGTATCAAACCATATCTTATTTCATCAAATTAGATCTAATTGTGACAAATTAGATCTAATATGATCATAATACGATCTAATTTGATACAATTAGATGTTCTCACTTTTCGGATATAATTATATATAATATCAAAAGTCATATAATTTTTTTTTTACTAGGAAATATATTAAAGCTCTGCAGGTAGTCTATTACTTTTTTTTTTTTTTTAATTTCTCCATTTCAAGAGTTGCATCAATAGAGTTTATAGTTTCGTCTAAATAGCGTCGAAATTTTTTTTTTGACAAATACTAGAATCCAACAATTAATTAGCCCAATCCCCCTTGATTCCTCATTTGGGAAGTTGAGCTTTCATTTCTATCATATATACTCTGCAATACTTGTACTCTGTCTGGATTAGATGGATAAATAGACTTATGTAATATTTCTTCTTTTAAAAAGCTATAAAACAATTCAGATATAAATGGCTATGTGTGTGTGAGAATACGTACGGATAGTAGTATAAATGTTTGGTCTATTGTTACATGTTGAGTGCAATGTGTAAAATCAAAAATTTTAATACGATTTTTATAACCTCAACAATAGTTTTAGGTCTTTTATAAAATTTATTAATAAGTTTGTAACAAATTAAAATAGTTGTGAACTGAATAGCTGAACAAATTTTTGGTGGGTTAGAAAAGAAAGCGTTTGACCAAAGAAGCATCATTAGAAATTATTATTATTTTTGGAAAAGAGGTAATTTCGTAACTAAAGAGCAGTAAAATTTGTTATACGATTGACATTTTTAATTGTTGTAAAAGGTTAAAAAGGCGACATGGGTATTTACTGTTAAAACAATTAAAAATATTGTTATTTTTAACTATTCAAATATAGCTAACAAATGTACAAGAGATAACTAACAATGTCGTAAAATTAACTGAAATTTTTTTTACTACAAAATTTTTAAAACAATTGACGAAATGGGTAAAAACTATTGTTTTTTACAGTCAAATAAAAAAAATATTTTTTTTCTTTCGATTTCAAAAATATGTGTAACTACTTAAGCCTATTTAAAATTTGAAGTTAAAATTAAAAAAATAATTCTCTAGGAATATATCAGTAATAACTAATATAAACTACAAAAAAATTTTAAAAATTCAAGAAAATTCGACTCAATTTTTTTATTTTTTAAATAATGAACTAAAACAACTGTTTACTGTAAAAATACTGTTTTGGTAGTTGTTTATTATGATATTATAAATAACTTCTTTAAATAACTATTTCGAAATTACAGTAATTTTCGTTAGTTGTTTTCTTAAATAACTGTCATAACAGTTATTTTGCATTTTATATAGAAAAACAACTGTAATTACGGTTAAAAACAACGACTACCAATTACTACAAAAACAACTGTCATATAATAACTATCATTATTTTATTAGCTAAGCCAAACATTTGTTATTAATTTCCATGTAATTTTTTGAGTTTTTCATTTGTTTACACTTAAATAAATAAACCTGTCAAAATAACAGAAAAAGCTACTAAAAATTAGTTTAATATGACCTTGCCGAAAAAACTACTGAAATTAGCAGAATATTTGCTAAATACCAAAAAAGCGCCTGTTACCATTTGTAAGATCTCACACCACAAAACCCTTATTTTGGCCGGATCTAACTAGTTGCCAGTATGCAAGGGACACGACTGACTGGTAAAAAACAACGAAATCGATTTTGTACGAAAAGAAAACAATCCACCTAGTTGTCGAGAATTGCGACCAATAGAAAAATATTGGTCAATTATAAAAGGAACTTTGTGAGGACAAAAATTTGCGAGCCAAAGTTAGTCACACTCTAAATGCCGAAGCGTAGGGTACTTGCTGTATTACATTCATTATATACTTTGATATAGTATAAAATAAAGCAACACCATTGTATAGAATATATTTAATATAGCAAAAAAAAATCAAAGTGAAACAGTGAAAAAATAAAAACGAGTAAAAAGGTTAAAGTCGGGCATGCCGACTATACAATACCCTACACCAGCCTGGTGTATTGTTTGGATCCGAAATTCGAATGGGTTAAAATGGGGCTTGTGTCAAAATTTTCTATAATGTGAGTCAGCGCACCAAATTTCATTAAAATATCTTAATATTTGCGACCTGCAGTTTGTAACCAAGCCCATTTTGGGGGGACCCTTATATGGGCACTAATTCTAAACATGGACCGATTTTCACCAAAATCAATAGGCTTCGTTCTTGGGCCAACATAGGTCTATGTACCAAATTTCATCAAAATATCTTAATATTTGCGACCTGCAGCGTATAAACATTATAATTTTGGTAGGACCCTTATATGGGCACTAGGTCTAAACATGGACCGATGTTTACCAAAATCAATAGGCTGCGTTATTGGCCCAATGTAGGTCTGTGTACCAAATTTCATCAAAATATCTTAATATTTACGACCTGCAGCGTATAAACAGTATAATTTTGATAGGACCCTTATATGGGCACTAGGTCTAAACATGGACCGATGTTTACCAAAATCAATAGGCTGCGTTACTGGGCCAACATAGGTCTGTGTACCAAATTTCATCAAAATATCTTAATATTTGCGACCTGCAGCGTATAAACATTACAATTTTGGTAGGACCCTTATATGGGCACTAGGTCTAAACATGGACCGATGTTCACCAAAATCAATATGCTGCGTTATTGGGCTAATATAGGTCTGTGTACCAAATTTCATCAAAATATCTTAATATTTACGACCTGCAGCATATAAACAGTATAATTTTGGTAGGACCCTTATATGGGCACTAGGTCTAAACATGGACCGATGTTCACCAAAATCAATAGGCTGCGTTATTGGGCCAATATAGGTCTGTGTACCAAATTTCATCAAAATATCTTAATATTTACGACCTGCAGCATATAAACAGTATAATTTTGGTAGGACCCTTATATGGGCACTAGGTCTAAACATGGACCGATGTTCACCAAAATCAATAGGCTGCATTATTGGGCCAATATAGGTCTGTGTACCAAATTTCATCAAAATATCTTAATATTTACGACCTGCAGCATATAAACAGTATAATTTTAGTAGGACCCTTATATGGGCACTAGGTCTAAACATGGACCGATGTTCAAAAAAATCAAACTTGTTCGTCCTTGGGCCAACATAGGTCTGCGTACCAAATTTCATCAAAATATCTTAATAGGTGCGACCTGTAGAGTGCGCACAAGATTGCATGGACAGACAGACAGACGGACGGACGGACGGACGGACAGACGGACATCGTTAAATCGAAATAAAAAAAAATTCTGAACCGATCGGTATACTATAAGGTGGGTCTACGACCAATATTTTTTGGTGTTACAAACATCAGCACAAACTTATAATACCCTGACCACATAGTGGTGTAGGGTATAAAGAACTGTGTTTTCACTTATTTAAGAGGAAATCAAAATTTAGTGTAAGAACCTGGTCACCACTGAGCTATCCCAGCATTAACCTCGATTACCGGAGGTTTCTTACCACTTTAAAGAAGACAGGTATACACAAAAAATTATTACCAATAAAATTTCAATTAAAATTTTGTTTAATTTTAAATTAATTTTCAATTTAAAGTTTAATCACATCAATTAAAATTTGAATTGAAAATGAGTATGGTGTGGAAAAATTTTTTAGTTTACCATAAGTACTATTGACAACATATTAAAAAACAACTCTTAGGTCCGATTACTGAATGTCCAGTTAGCTACTAAATAGGACTTTAACTGCCGGATAAATTGTAACTGGATATTCAGTAATCGGGCCTTAATATGCATTGCATAAAATCATATTATTTTGTATTATTAATATTTGTTTTTCTATTGCAGATATAAAAATTGCAAAAGTGTATCTCAAATCAGTCAAAAACATAAGAAAAATAATAAATAAATATTTATTAATAATATTTTTAATATCACACATTTTAATAAAATAATTTAATAATAATAACTTAATTGAAAAATTTTGACGATTTGTGATTAAATTTTTAATTGATATGGTAAAAAATTTAATTGAAATTTTTTCAATTAAAACTTTACAATGAAATTTAATTTTCTTAATTGGATCGAATTTAATTAGATTTTTAATTGTATTTACAAATACTTTAATCGCAACTCGAATTTAATTTTTTTCTGTGTACGGCAGTGTCAACTATGGAAAAGTTTCGGAACTAAGTGGAATGTGGCAGCCAGAAAAGTGAATGAAAATCTCGTGCAAACACTAATGGGAAGAATTCGAAAAAAATGCGATGTTTTACATACCAATCAATTTCTGATTAATTTTTTTCCGTTTTTATAATACTATAGAGTCGTTAGAAGTGGTTTGATTTTCGTTATTGCAACCTTTAGTAGTAATATTTGTAATTTGAACACATAACTCATTTACGAATAAAATAAAATAGAATAAAATATAATATAATAAACTAAACTAAACACTACGTTAAAATTTTGAATACTTACATTAGTAAATTTAACTAAATTTATAGGTAATTTTTCGAACATAAAAGTCAAATAAAAATACCTATTTTTTATGGTAAAATTACTACAAAACAAATAAAACTTTACAGTAAGAGAAGTACCTGCACAATTCTGTGAGTGAATATTGCATTGGAAAATAAGTGATATCACCCTATAATTTTAGATAATTTCAACTTATTGCAGTCGATCAGTGCTCATGCAAAAACCAATATTATATAAGGCACAGAAAAGTTAAATTTGACTGGCAAATTGGCATAAAAAACAGCAAAAATGTTACAAAAATGGCAAAAATTAATGGCAAGAACCAAAAAGAAATTGCCCTAGTCAAAATTATATTATTCCTATTCCACTCATATTCCTATTCTTGTAGAGTTTACTTTATTTCGTCTTCGCCACATATTAATTTTTATTTTTATATTTAGTTTAGTTTAACCAGCGCAATTCAAATAAATATGATTAAAATTAGTCTAGCACTAGTTCGTTTAGCAAAAATGTTTTTATTTTATTTTTTTTTTTGCCAAATTGAAAAAATAAAAAAGACTAAAACACAGAAAAGTATAAGTGCTTAATTACGAATACAATTTTTTGTGGCCAACAGGTGAAAATTCATAACGCAATCTGCAAGTATGCCCATATATATCAGCAAGTTTACACGTTAGTTGCTTTTGTTTCCAACCAATTGTTTAACTATATATCGTTAGATTTAAACCTTTTTCTTTTTAATGGTGTTTTTTATGGACCAACACAATTTTTGGTCTACAAGTATCAGTTAGTTATAGTATTGAGTTTCTATCGAAAAGAGTCAAATAATTTAACATTCTAAATAAGCAGACAGTGCGTCGGTCCGTCACATCGTCGTTCAGCGGTAGCAGGTGCAAATCTTTTATAATTTTGTGTAAAAATATATATCTTTTTCATCTTACTTTAAGCCACAATTTTTGGCTAAAAAAACAACATTAGCATCTAAAGGCTTTTCTTTGGATTTTTCTTAGCCAAATATTGTATTTTTGTTAAGCTTTGTTTGTATTTTTGTGGCCCACACAATTACCCGGTTACCTATATATGTATGTATATGGAAAAAAAAACATCTGGTCGTTGGTGGTTTTTGTAATAAATGGCACAAAGAAGAAATATAAAAGTCACCGCAAAAATTAAAAGACATTATCATCGCCTTTATGGCTACACGGTTAAAAAGTAAATTTGTTAAATACGTTTGGGATTTTTAGCATATTTAATTCCTTTGATGCAATTAATGTATATCCCGATAAAATAAAATTAAAAAAACTAATATGCAAGTGCTTGTGCAAATTTAAATGTTACTGACACTTTAGAGAACATTGTTCTCTATTGTTGTTTCTACATGAATGGATGTCACTACATTACTAGATCTGTCAAAACAACAGAGTAGTACATTGGAAGATGACAAAGCAAATTGTGGAAAATTTTCTGTTGTTGTTTTTGTTTTTTTCTTTGTTATTTTAAATGTTTAATAACGCTCCTAGACGAGAACAAAAAATTCTCTTTGAGTTTGTAATTTAACTTAACAAATATTTCCAGAAATTCTGAAAACGTCGTCCCCTGACGATTTCCTTAGGCAAGAATGAAATCCGGATAGGGACATGCCTGCAGTGGATTATTTTTCACAATTTGTTAAATACGTTTGGGATTTTTAGCATATTTAATTCCTTTGATGCAATTAATGTATATCCCGATAAAATAAAATTAAAAAAAGTAAATAAAAGAGGTTTTCTTTTAAAAATCTTAGATTTTATAGAGATAAACTATTCCTAAAGTTTTCATTCTCACATATCCAAAGTTTAAGACTTTAAGGTGCCTATTCCTACTTGTGACTCATTGTGACCATCTTAAGACTATTTTTGAGACTGAGAGTCATAACTTTTCATACAAAACAACAATAAAATTCAAAAAATTCAAATTTTATTTGTCAATATTATGATTGTAGCGATACCAGGTCTTAATTTTTTTGAAGTTTTCAAACAAAAATTTGAATAAATATTAATTTATTAAGACTTTGCATCAACAAATACATGGGGAATACAGTCATAGCTAAGAGTCACAGACTTTTCGTAGGAATAGGCACCTAAATGAACAAGTTTCATCTCTCTAACTCTGAGGGCCTTTCCCTATAGAAATATCAACAGTTTCTAAGGAATTTTTTTATAGACAAAAGCCCTTAAATTAAGAGAATTAATGCCATATAAAAACCTCCAATTATAAAAAAATTCTAACAATTTGAGAATTTTTTTATATAGAAAATCCTTCAGATTCTTAGGAATTTTCCAGTCTTCAACCATTCTGAAGACTTTTTTATATAGGAAAACCATTGAGTTCTAAAGACATTTTGTTATAGGAAAGCCCCAGATTCTGAGGGTTCTTTTCTAAAGAAAACCGGTGAGACTCTTAGGACTTTCTCCTATAGAAAAACCCTAAGTTTCTAAGAACTTTTTCCTCTATAAAAATCCTCAGATTCTGAAAAGTTTTTCCTATAGAGAAACACTCGGATTCTGAGAACTTTCTCATATAAGAAAACCCTCTAATTCCTAGGACTTTTTCCTACAGAAAAATTCCCATATTCACAGAAATTTTCCTTTGTGAAATCCTCAGATTCTGAAGAGTTTTTCTAATAAAAACCAATAGATTATAAAGAATTTTTCCAATAGAAAAACCCTCAGATTCTGATAAACTTTTCCCAAATTTAGAGGACTTTTTCTTATAGAAAAGCCTTCACATTCCAAGAACTTTTTCATATGGTCAAAGCCCCAGATTCTAGGGAATTTTCCTCTGAGAAAACCCTCAGATTCTGACTAGATTTTCCTATAAAAAAAACTCTTAGATTCTAAGAGATTTTCCTATATAAACCCGCCAGATCCTGAGGACTTCTTCCTATAAAAAAAACCCTCAGATTCTTAGAGTTTTTTCTGTAAAAAACACGTCAAATTCTGATTAGGGTAAAGGGGGGATCCTTCGCCAGTGGGGCACATACACTAATCCCATTTTTCTCCGCTATTAAGGGAGATCAAAAATTGGAAAAAATATATTTTGTGCATTTTTAATTATCTTTCCTTGACATCCACTTTGATGAATTTATATCACATGCGGTCGCAGACAGACGTGTTTTTGTGTTTTTTTGGGTGCCAAAAAAATAATAGGAAGCAACTATATTTTGCAATAACTTCCTCAAATCGTGTGATAAGAAAATAATTTTTCATTATGTTAGACCTACGATCCTACGGTTTCGAAAAATAATAATTTGATTTTAATAAATGCTTAAAAAGTGTGAAAAAATTTTAATTTTATGTTAGTGCCTGTCTCTGGGGCACAATCACCAGATGGCCCCTGGAGCTACAAAGATTTGGTGCATCCCTGCCCAAAATGCTCTATAAGACTTTTCTATATGTTTAAAATATGTTTAATAGTAAATTAGAACAATTGTTTTCATTCTTAAATTTATATTAATTAAACTGTGAGACAAATGGTAGGGGTCAGTGATCGGGAAGGGTTCAAACTATCGGGGAAAGTTATATCGGTAAAAAGAAGTTATACGTGTCCCGGCGTTTCGCTGGGTCACCCGTAGGAATCGAGATATATCGATTTGACCTTTGGTGGTTTTTTTTTGACATAACTCGAGAACCACTAGTCCGATTTTGCTCAAACAATTTTAAAAAAATTAAACATTACAATTTCTTTAATCTGTTTGTATAACGTTTTTCTATATACTCAACAGTTTTGCCGGTAAAAATAAATGTATGAAAAAAAAAATATTTTTTGCCTAAAATATTAAAAAAAAAGTAATAAACAAAAGGTTATTGATTTTTATGGTAGCGGTAACAAACATTTATTTTTACCGGCAAAACTGTTGAGGATATAGAAAAACGTTATACGAACAGATTAAAGGAATTGTAATTTTTAATTTTTTTAAAATTGTTTGAGTAAAATCGAACTAGTGGTTCTCGAGTTATGTCAAAAACAAGATATATCTCGATTCCTAGGGGTGACCCAGCGAAACGCCGGGACACGTATAACTTGTTTTTGACCGATAAAACATTTCCCGTTAGTTTCATCCCATCCCGATTTTGACTGTCGCATAGTGTTATTCAGTTTTTTGTAATTTTTAAGAATTATTATATTATAGTTTTAAATTATTTTTTTTAATGTAGTGGAGATTTATTGATTAAAAAGAATCACATATCTTAAAGAACTTATTACAAATTATTTATTTCAGTCATTAAAAGATTGACTTTGCTGTGTTAACAAATTTTTTTGTTGAAATTGTATCTAGCTCTTTTGGCGAATATACCCCAGGTTTGGGGCAGTTACGCCGAATTGAGTTACTTTGAATTGAGATATTCATTAAAAAAAGAATAGAAAATATGCAAATAAGTAGAATAAAATCATAGGAATTAAAGTCAAGATATGTAGGTTTTCAATTTGAAAGTAATTTTTGAAAAATAATTAGGTGTTAAGAAATGACAGTGATTTGAAAAAAAAGTGGCGAAGGATCCCCCCTCTACCTACTTTTCCTATAGGAAACCTCTCACATACTGAGGAGTTTTCCCTATAGAAACACTTTTAGATTCTGATGACCTTTTCCTATAGAAAAACCCTCAGTTTTGAGGGCTTTTTGCCAAGAAAATCTCCCTGTTTCTTTGGATTTTTCCCTTTTGAAAACTCTTTCCTATAAAAACCCCTCAGATTCTAAAGACCATGAAAACTCGCAGATTCGGGACCTTTTGCTTTATACAAATATTGGGCTCAACAACTTACAAAGTATTTTGCAAATTGCTGTTGAGTGAGTACGGAAGTTCACATTAATTTACAGTCCTTTTATGCTTTGAATTTATATATATTTTGTAAGTATTTTGGTCTGTTAAACATGAAGCTTCCTCCATTCCACTGTGCAGGAATTTATATCACACAGTTGTTGCGAAAAAAATTAGAAAGATGGGCTCTAAGTTGAAAATTAAAAAATATTTTTTAAATAACTTTCACTTTTTTTACGGATTTTTTAGAAATGTCACTATTGGCAAATTCAGATTTAATTTTTAATATTAAATTCAGCACAGTCAAATGTAACACTCTTGTTTTTAATTTTTTTTTTTTTTTTACTTTAGGACAATCTAATTTTCATCTGAAATCAATTTGTTTTTGCGCATTAAAATGTTTCTTCCTGTGTATAACTGCTACTTTATAAATCATATGGCCGTTGTCTGTTTTTTTCCTATGAAATTTTTTTTCTTACCTCAAAATTGTTTTTTGTGTTTTAATATGTTACACGATGACATGTAACTATTGCTACTGCAACCATATTATTATGTTCACTCTGTACACTACATACTTTAGTTACAGACAAGTGCTACATGCATGTCACATAAAAGGGTCTTTATACGCTTGAATGCATCATGATAGTTGCACGTTATCGTCGCCATCATCATCATCATCGCAACTGCTCAATGATTGTGTGGGAATATACATACATCCAAGCAACTAGCCAACCAAACAACCAACTGCTCTTTGAGACTCTATTCTGTTCCATAAACCATTAAACAACCATAATTGTATCCTTATATGCTTATTTAATGAAAATATATTATACAAACACTAACTATTGTAAAATTATCTTGATTTAGTAACAACAAACAAATATCGCAAAAAAGTCATTAAAAAAATTTTGCAATAATTTTTGTACTAACAAAAAAATTGCAATGTTTGTTATGGTTTGTAAATATTTTCAATACAATTTTCAAACAATTTTGTTTTGACAGCTAAAGGTAAAAATTGTTAATAATCATAATCGTCTTTTATCCAAATTGGAATTATTAGTTTTCTGATAATGTATACGTAACATAAACCTTAATTTTTGTTCGTAAACATTTTATAAAAAAAAGTTGTCTCATCTTGTCACGGGTTTTATTTTGACTTCACTCTTTTCAGTTTTTCATGCGTATGTATTCCATAAAAACTTGACATTAAGCCTATAATTCCAGTTTTAGACAAAGTATACAGTTGTTGACAACGCAAAAAAAACCTATACGTATACATTTCCAGGAAGGTATCCCATAGTGAAAGACAAGGTTTTGCAAGAAATTTAGAAACTTAGGCTTTCATAAAAACTTTTTTCAATATTTTAGCCTCATAAATTCGAATTCAAAAAATTTCATAAAATTATTCTAAAGAGATAATCTAGGCGTATGGCTCCGTATTCATAAGAAGCCCCTTTGAATTTTGAAATTTCAAAAGCCTAAGATTATTTATTTTTTTCGAGGTCTAATTGCACAAAAATAGATCACAATTACAATGCGATTTTATGGCTTTAACATTTTTGGCCATAACCTTGCTTAGAACTTTTTGGCATTTGAGCATTATTTGTGTTGTTTATAAAAAAGTGAATGTCGTGTGTCCAGCAAACGAATGGAATTAACACGTGAACATTTTCGAGCAATAAATTATTACGATTTTCGACGTGCATATTTATACATAAAGCCCAGTATTTTGTTCAAAAGAGCGAAAAAACTTCGCTCTATGTTTGCAGCTCAAAAACTATAATAAAAACATTAAAATACACAAATTTTTTATAGTCTATAAAAAGTTACAATCATAATTAACCCAAATGTCAGTTTTTCGCTACATTTTCAAATGGTCGTGTCTATTAAATTGATTCGAAAAAATTACACCGCAATTTCGCAACAATTCCACGCAAGTGAAAAATCTTTTTTTTTTATATGGAGTATGACGGTTTTTTTCGCAAAACTTCGAACAAAATACCGGGCTTAAGAATAAAAAGATCATTTTTTGGAAGTTTCTTATTTGTTCTGCCCCTATATCACATATTCATATTTTATCCAAATCTGAGAAAAATAGCCCTCAGACTTCCCCTGCAAATTTTATATTTAATAAAATCTTTATTCGAGATTAATCACAACTGGGTCGACAACGAGAATTGCTTTTTCATATATTTTGACTTCGTAATAGAATCTATTCTATTTTCATGACGACACACTAACACACACTCAAAATATTTGTCAAATTGTTGCCACATTTTTAACTAATTAATGGTTGCCATTAGAACAGAGTTGTAGAAATTCATATTAGAGTTGCAGAAAAAATATAATTGAAAATAAAAATACATAATTTACCGCAAAAAGCATAATTAAATACAATAAAATGTAAAACCACAAAAATTAATGGCGAAACCCATTGAATTGATGAGGAATTGTGGCGAAACAAATACAACCATATTCTTTGTTTTTTTTTCTAAACGTCAACAAACGTCGACGGTCGATTGTCGCTGAATTTAAATTTTGCTGTCGTCGGTCGACAATCGACCCAGTTGTAATTAAACTTTAATACATACAAGATAGAATAGCTCGTATTCTGATTTTTGTCTCTTCCGTATTTACAAAAATAAACATGTAGAAAGAAATACTGTTGAGAAAAATTTAGCTCTACGTTAACGTCCTTTTAAAAATCGTTGATATTAATTTTGTAAGAATTGTTTCTAAGGAAGTTGTCTCAATTTGCTTCTGAAAAGCTCATATGTACAAAAATGTATTTAGGTCTTATTAAAGATTACCCGATTAAAAAAATTAATGAAGTACAACATAAAGTTATAAAGGGTTGTTCTAAAAGGACGCTACAAAAGTAGAAAGACAGGGACAGCAAACAGGGACAGTAAGGTTTGCCATTTCATGATGGAAAGATATACGAGCCAACAACGAGTCGAAATTATTAAAATTTACTACTGAAATTCGGAGTCAGTGGCCTCAACGTTAAGAGCGCTACATCCAATTTATGGTCATCATAATCGTCCTAGCAGATCAACAATTGAGCGTGGGGCTACGTCAAATCTATGGTCTATGCCAACAAGCCAGCGACGATTGATGAACTTCGTGCGAATATCGAACGTGAAATTGCAGCAGTATCGGCCGATTTATGCTTGAAAACCGTCGAAAATTGGGTTCAGCGTCTGGACTTCTGCAAGCGTGCCCGTGGTGGCCATGCAAAAGAAATCGATTTCCATACATAATGGCATCGAACGTACTTTCACAGGAATAAAGAATTTCATTGATATCCAAAACCGTTTTTGTTTTATTTAAACTTTTTTACTTTTGTAGTGCTCTTATTGAAAAACCCTTTACATATCTTTTTTTGATGTTGGCCAAAACTAAATTTTAATCCGAATAATGGTGGATGGTGCTGTATTTATTTAGATCCACTGTGGATCTAGTATCATGAAATACGATCCGAAAAATGGGTTTATCTACCCAGCAAGAAAATTAATGCTTTATAAACTACTTCTTTCAATGATTCACAAGTATCCGTTAGTGTATTTTTACTGCTTTTTTAGAAGTTATTCTGAACAACTTCAAAAAATCACTTCTTTCATTGCTTCCAAAGTATCCGTTATTACATTTTTACAGCTTTTTTAGAATTACTTCTGAACAACTTCCAAAGAGTCACTTAAGTATTGCTTCTAAAGAGTAATTGCTCTAAAAGTGATTTTGGTATCATTTAGCATTTCTAAACAGAAGGTACCGGGTTCGATTCCCGGCGGGACCAATATTTTTTTTAAATTTTGGCCCTTACTATAAAAGTGTATTTTTAATTTAAAGTCGACTTTATTTTTAATCATACGGTTTTGTTCATTTTGTGTATGAAAACCCTACAAAAATATTTGTATTGTCAAAATAAATTAACCAATCAGAATGCTCCAAAAATAACCCAAGTCAAGGCATACTACCACCCAATATTTTAACTAAAGTCGACTTTAACTAAAATATACGTTTGAAAAATATTGATAGTAAGGCTGTTTTTTGTTATTCTATTAATTTTTTTTTAAATATTTATAATTAATTTGTTTAAATTCAATATTTTTTTAATTTTTAAAAATATGTATATATAGAAAAAATGGTGAGAAATTGCTTTTTATGCACCTGTAAAAATAGTACTGAAAATAATAATGAATTGGAGTGTACCTTTTACACTTGTTTAATAAGTACTTTTATTGAAGAGAATGAGCAACAATATCTAGCAGTAACAAAGAGGTGTTTTTATGCCAGTCAACTTTCATATCAAAGAATAGCTGAGCGGTAGAACGCTAGACTAGCAATCGTGAGGTCGCAAGTTCGATACTTCTGTAAATAAAAAAAAAAATATAATTGTTTTTGCGAAGATTTCTTTTTAACTTATAATTGGTGAAAAATGGCTTCCTTTGCACTCGTTCAAAAAGTACTGAAAAAATTTTGAAGTTGGAGTACTCCTCTCCTATGACAACTCAATGTTATAATCATTAGTATTTATGTTAAAAAAGAAGTACATCTAGATCATCAATTGTAGTGTCTTTTCTACTATTTAGGCATCTCTTTTTTTGCTGGGGAATTAACTACAATAAAAGACAATTTTTTTTTATAAATTTCTTACTTTTATAAAATTTGTGGTACCCATGACTTAAATCTTTGACCTGCTATACCTTCCCTATCTAACATTTTTTCTTTTTTTTTTTAACTGTATTACGCATTTTACAAAAAATTTAATTGTATCTGATTATGGTGATATCAATTAAAATATTAAAGATTGCGTAAATTAATGCACATTCACACTTGAAATATGCATTTTAACTCTGGAACATAGCTAAAGTTTCCAATGATATAAAAAAAAGAAAACTATGTTTTTTAACGAACATTGAACTTTCTTCAATATGTAACGTTTTTCAAAACATGCGTTGAATGGCTGGACACCATTCATTGAATTGCTCTAATTTTGGTTTTTCCACACAAAGTTGCTTGTTAAACAACATAATTAATTTATTATTAATTAATGTCTCTTTAAAGTGTATATAGATTTTCTGGTAAAAAAATAAGTTAAAACCAACTAACGTTTTACTTTTTGACATATATTTTTTTTAGTTATTTTATCCAATTTACTTCCTTGCCGTCGATAGTAGTTTTAAGATGTGGTTTTCTTATTGGTGCTGTAGCTGGTGCTGCTACTTTTTTATTCATTGAGTTTACGTTTATTTTTCTCTTGTATTATTTTCTATATATTATTATTTAAGTAAAATACTTGTTTATTTGCCTGATTAATTAACGTTAACATATTGTGAATGTGAATTATATATTATGCCATACACATACATAATATTATTGTAGTTTAATTTTCGTTACTTGTTGTTTGTTAATTTTTTCTTAAAAGAAAATATCACAGCTACTTCCTTGGTATTAGCAAACAATGGCAAACATTTTATAGCGAAAAACTATTTTATGAAATGAATTATATAAATCTCTTCTCTTTTCTTATTTTCCATTTTTCATTAAACCTATCAAACAATGACAATAAGTAGTTTCACAGTTTGTGGGTTGATAAAGCATCTCAAATCAATACTTAAGGTATTTATGTTTAATGTTAGTGAATTTGAATAAAGTGAAAAGAACATGTTCAGGTCCAAAAAAAATCGAGCTGGTAGTCCCATAGGGATATGATGCTTATTACATAGGAAAACCTAGATTCTAAGGCGGTAAACTTTGTACCATCATTTGTGGCATACTTCGTTCCCATAGCATTTAACCCACCGAAGAAAAATAATATAATAGGGCTATGATTAAACAGCTAAAACAAAGTTCGCCAACTCACCGTCAGATGGTGCGCAATAGCTATTCTATAATTAAACATCTCGCGCAATAACAGTGTTGCCATATTTGAAGCCATCAACTTTCATCTCTTATCTATCCCGTTTCCAAAGAAAGCAACACGTTAATTAATAGGAAGAATTTTCTGAATGTTTTTTCTCTTTTCTGTACAACGATGTTGAAGCCACTACGAAATTATGGAAAGTGTGATTTCAGTGCAGCACTTGACAGTTATAACGAAATGTAATGGAACGGGCAAGGAGTGGCATTGGAACACTAAAATTTTATAAACGAAAAGGTAATAGTATGGGTATCGGGTGTAAAGTGATAAAGTGGTGTAAGAAGCCGAAAATCTCCAACAAAATTTTTAAATTCTGTTGAATTGCCAGGTCCAACTCCAAATAAATTGCAATTAAATAAACAACTAAACAGCTGACTTCTAGTTGATTCTAAAAACCATTTTCATGAGCCATTTTGGAAAAAAAAGGTTTAAAAATATCACATTTTTACCACGTTGGAGTGCTACAGAGAAGATTTCGCGTACAAATCTTAGCGACGACAACATCAATTAATAAAAATAATATACTCAAAAAGTTTGACAGTTACTACATAGCAGCTGTTTGTGTAGTAATTAGTAGTTGTTGTTTTTAACACTAATTGCAGTTGATTTTCCATTAAAAAATGCAAAACAACTGTTATAGCAGTTGTTTAAGAAAATAACTAAAGGTTAATAACTAACCAGTTATTTTTGATATAATAATAAACAACTGCCAAAACAAAATTTTTACAGTATACAGTTATTTTTGTTAACTATTTAAAAAATAAAAAATTTCGCTGATTTTTTTCAATTCTTTTTTAGTTTATTTTTGTTATCGCTACTATATTCTTAGTTTGCAAATAAAAAGAAGAAAGTTCTGTTGTATTTTCAATTTATAAAAAGGCAATAATTGGAGAACCATTTAAAATTTTTACTTCAAATTCTAAATTGGCTGAATTATTTACACATACTTTTGTAATCGATACAAAAAAAAATTTTTTTTTTTGTATTAAAATATACTTTTATAACTGCAACATAATTGTAAAATAGTCAGCAGTTTATACCCACTTTTTCTGTTGTTTTAAAATTTTTGTAGAAAAATTTATCAGTTAATTTTACAACATTGTTAGTTATTTTTAATATATTTATTAGGCATTTTTCAACAGTCAAAAATAACTACATTTTTAGTAATTTTAAAGGTAAATACCTTTGTCTCCTTTTTCACTGCATATACCATTGTTTTCACTGTCATTTTCAGTAGATTCTACCGACAAACTTTTCTGAGTTTACATGTGAGTTTTCTATCTCCCACATATGTTTCCACTACCACTTCGGTGTTCCCATAGTACTTAACCCCACCAAAATAAAATAACATAATAGCGCTATGGACTAAAAAGCTTCAACAAGTTCGTCAAGTTTTATAAAATGGCGCCCAAAGTTAAGGCAAATATACACATTCAATATTATTGATCAATGTTTTTAAAATAAATCAATCAGAACAAAGTATTTAAAAATAAAATGTTCTGATTGGTTGATTTTTGAAAATTTTATCAATAATATTGAACATAAAGAAGGTATTGCACGATTATGCAATTGATGGTGCCGATTAAATTGGACCAGATTTCAAAATCCAAAGTTTGCGACAGTATACAGCAGTGGTGCGCGTTTCAAAGCACAATTGTGAAATTACTACCTCACACATATTCTTATGCTCTTTAATTTAGTCGTTACTGAGACAGCGACGAGTGCACATGCTTAGCGGGTGTTTTGATATTTTTTTTCAAGTGCACTAAAAACAATTATTTATGATATTCAGAAAATATATGATGAAAAATGTTTTTGATATCATGCAATGCCTTTTACGTTATAAAACATTTAAGGAATCTAGGGACTATGTTATAAAAAGACATTATGATTATTTTCATAGTAATATCTTTCATAGCAGATCTTTAATAGAATTAAAAAAAAAAAAAACAAAATATAAACAAATTGCCATAAAAGTATTAATATAGACGATTTTGTTTAAAATCTATAAAAATATGTTGCAGGAAATTTCATTAAGATTGTATAAAAATATGGAGATTGATAAATATGTAAAAAGACATATTTTTTAATTCATCCAATTTTTTTCCCAGTTTAGTTCTCTCTCTTGCTCACTAATACAATTGCAAATGAATTTTGCGCATCACTGGTATAAAGCCACTGGAATTTTAAATTTATAAAATCCCATTTTAACCCATTCGAATTTCGGATCCAAACATTAGTTGGCTTTTAACCAGACTGGTGTAGGGTATTGTATAGTCGGCATGCCCGACTTTAACCTTTGTACTCGTTATACCCTACACCACTACGTGGTCAGGGTATTATAAGTTTGTGCTGATGTTTGTAACACCAAAATTAATTGGTCCTAGACCCACCTTATAGTATACCGATCGCACTCTACAGGTCGCAAATATTAAGGTATTTTGATGAAACTTGGTACACCGACTTATGTCAGCCCAAGGACGAAGCCTATTGATTTTGGTTAACACCGGTCCATGTTTAGACCTAGTGCCCATATAAGGGTCTCCCCAAAATTGTCTTGGTTACAAACTGCAGGTCGCAAATATTAAGATATTTGAATGAAATTTGGTTCGCTGACTCACATTATAGAAAATTTTCACACAAGTCCCATTTTAACCCATTCGAATTTCGGATCCAAACATTAGTTGGCTTTTAACCAGACTGGTGTAGGGTATTGTATAGTCGGCATGGCCGACTTTAACCTTTTCACTTGTTTTAAAGTTAAATTTGGTTGAATACATTCTATCCTGCTAAAATCAATAGAAATATCTGCAAAAAAATTAGTAAACTACTGAAAGCTAGACTTTTATTTGCATCAAAAAAATGGAAAAAACTTAAAAAATTTTTAATTTTTTGTGATTTTTTTATCTACTGATTATTTAGTAAAATTTTTTGCTGATTTTACCAGATTAAATTGTTATTTTCTATTAACTAAAATTTAACTCAAACAGTTTTGTTATTTTTAACACAGTTTTGTTATTTTTAATCTCATAAAATTTAAAAAAATTTTCTACCGATTTTATAATATAATTTGTCATTTTCAATTAACTAAAAGTTAGCTCAAATATAACCGAAATTCTGTAAATTTAGTAGTTTCATTTTTTTTCTCTTGTTATTTTACTAGTCTCTAGTAAAAAAAATTTTGATAATTTCAGCAGTATTTTCTGCAAGGTTTATTTCTATGAGTGTAGAAATTTGTCATCTAATTTTACGACACTGTTAGTTATTTTCAATGCATTTGTTAGTTATTTTTCAATAGTTCAAAATAGTTATAGTTATTTTAAAAGCAAATACTTTTGTTGTCTTTTTAACTGCTCATACCTGAATTGGAATATAAATTTAAAGACTTTGAAATTTATATACAGGTGTTGAGAGCTAGGAAGAGGAGTTTTATCTTTATAATCTTTATGTGAAATGCGTATTACAGTTTAATTAAAAATTATGTAATTTTGTTTTTGTATAAACTCTTTTATTGAAACTATTTTATTATATGTGTGTATGTATTTTGCTATGATTTTCAATTTTACGCTTTTTTTAACAGCAAATTTAAAAAGTTGCAATCATAAACGCTTTGTTTATACGAGTATTTTTAATTGAAAAATAATATAACTACATTCATGCATACAAATAAATGCCAAATATATTTTTAAATTGTGTTATAGTTAATTTCTGATTAATTGTTATGAAAAAATAATACTTTCTTAAACAATCATAAAATTTAGACATGGTTAACATACTTAAATTCGTTTCATTTTCATTCAAAAAACATAAATTTATATGATTACTTCATCATTTTGTGCAAAACAGTTGGCTAATTCCCAATTGGTTTCCTTTATTTTTTTTTTTTGATAAATTTGTAAAAAAAAACAACGTATTTAATGGCTGGGCGTAGGTGGAAGTTAAATACACTTTGCCAAATTGATCTAGACACTGATATGATAATGAACTACATCATAAAATTATAAAATTAACAAAACTTTTACGAGTTTTTCTACCCTAGTGGTTAAAAATTTTAAGACAACATTTTATTAACCAAATGTATATTAGCCTTGAACTAAACCTTTTTTAAAAACCAACAAATTTTCTCAAAGACACAAACATATTACATAACTCTAATCCTAAATTTTATATGATTAAAGACATGTTATTTACTTTTTACTATCTTTCGATTTCATTTCAAATACTTTTAGTTTTTTTCCAGTCATCTTGGAAAAGCGGGTTTTTCATTTATTGATTTTTAGTTTCATTGAATAAAATGGAGATCTGGTTAACAACAATTTCTCTAATAGGATAAAAATAACGGCTGCAACTTTGACAGCAAAATTCAAACTGGCATAATAAAATTTATTGTAAATGTTAAAATCCAAACGACAAAAATACTGGAAAATTTCATAATATCCGGTTTATGGGGAAAAATATAGATTTATTGATTTAACAATTATCTGGTTTTAAATATATTTTAAAAAGTAAATTACAGGGTGACAATTTTATTATTTGCAGAAATAATTTGTAATTACTTCATAAATTAAAAATTATATAAAATTAGTTTTTAAATAACAAAAAAAAAAGTGTTTTATTTAAAAAAAGAATTATTAAAAGTTTGTATCTTAAGTCCTTTGTTTTGAACCCATTTGTAAAAGGATTCTGACTTTTATCAAAACAACGTTAACCCTTTCATGCATTTGTTGTATGTATACAACAACACCTTTTGAGAATACATTTCTCATTTCTAACAGTAAATTTAGCAAAACAAATTTTTACAAAAAGATCTTGGAAACCCTTACTTTACTTGTGCTTTCTCCTTTAATATTAGTAAAAAAAAGTTTGTGTTTTATATAGATTTTTTCATTCGATCAAGTCGATCGATTTTTTTTGTCACCATTTTGTGAATATAAAGGCTGTTGTTTAAGCCCCATGGAACTTTAAATTGTGAAAAATAACAAAAAAATTAAATTTTAATCTAAAAATTTTTTTATTCCAAAGGTCAATATATGGCATTAACATTTGAAAGTTGTTTCGGGCATATGGCCACTGCGGCTGTTCTTGACGAACCTCATACTAGACGTCCAATTTCGGGGCAATTTTTCGAGCATTGCTGGCCATATCTCACAAATAACATGAACAATATTGGCATCCAAGGCGTCAATTGTTGCTGGTTTATCAGCATAAACCAGTGACTTCATGTGGCCCCACATGAAAATAATCGGGAGGTGTCAAATCGCACGACTTCGGAGGCCAATTGACATTTCTCGAAATCAACTTATCGCCAAATTTAAATTTCAATAATCGTTGTTTGCGGTTGCCGTATGGCACGTACCTTCATCCTGTTGAAACCACATCTCGCGCGGATCAATGTCATCCATATTTTCAAACAAAAAATCATTGATCAGGGTGTGGTAACGATCTCCATTGACCGTAACGCGAGCTTTGGCTTAATTTTTTAATAAATAAGGTCCAAGATGCGACCTGCATATAAACCGCACCAAACTGTGTATTCTTCTGGATGGAATGGAATCTGTAGGGTCTGTTGTGGATTGGTTTCACTCCATATGCGACAATTTTGTTTACTAACAAACCCGTTAAGCCAAAAATTACCCTCATCGCTGCACACAATTTTACGTCTATAAGTTGCGCGAATTGATGACAGATTTTCAAAGTAAATTTAGATAAGTGTTGATTTTTAATTTTTATTTAAAAAATAAAAATTGTTTTTTCGACCTTTTTAATTGATTAATTAGAAATTTATTAATTCAGTTCGAGGCCAAGGTCGAAAAAACAATTTTTATTTTTTAAATTAAAATTAAAAACCAACACTTTGAGAACACTTACAGTAGGGAGAAAATGTTTTTGCCTCTTCTTGTATTAACAAAGAAGAAGGGCAAAAATAAAATTTGTATTTAATTTATATCGATGGTATGAAATACAAAAACAAAAAACTTTCATAATATTTCTATTGTTGGCTATGCTTTGCAGAAGACATCGAAAAGATATTTTATTGTTTGCTCCATTGCCATTTTGTTAATGTAGCAGGCTATATTTAGTATGAGATTTTGATGCTTCAAATTGCATTGCACTACTGCAACCACTTTCTAAAGAAAAGTGATGAAGAGGACCTGGAAAATCCCGGAAAGGCTAGAGGTTTTTGAAAGCAAAAACTCTGTGAATAGCAGTTTTGGAAAAAAGTACTTATTATGTTAATTCATAATAAGGAAATTGGCCTCGAACTGAATTAATAAATTTCTAATTAGTAAATCTAGATAATTATGTAGCTTTGTTCAAGCGTCAATCTATTCATGAATAAATAAAACTGGCGACAAAATTGCAGTCAAAAAAGGCGTTAGACAAGGCTGCGTATTATCGCCTCTTTAATTTTATGTCGTCCTTGACACCATTATGCTTAATGCCACACACATCAACATAGGCATAAGCTGGGGACTGCAGGGGCATTTAGAAGACCTCGACTACGCTGATTTCCAGCATTCCAGAATTTTAGTAAAAACTAAAAAATAGCACTAAAAATTACCTTAAATGAAGGTTCTGGTTTTCTCACACAGACCCCCCCCCCCCCCCCTTAAAGTCCAGGTTTATGGGACATTTGAGTGCCAATTCTGAATAAGTACGAAATTAACCCTTAAACACATTTTAAGTTTTGACTTATTTCTGGCATTGAAGTTAAATTTAACTTATAGTAGAATTTCATGACAAATATTTTTGCGCAACATTTTAACGCTCTAACTCTTCAACTTATTGGTATTTTTGATACTTTTTAAAAAGGCCCAAAAGAGACACTTTAATTGCAGAGTTAGAGGGTTAAAATGTTCCAAAAAAATGTCCCTCGTAGTGTTTTACATAAGTTCGCTGAACATATCCTATACCTAAAATGGAAGATTCACATGGTTTCCTATGCCGATTCACAATAAACATTTTCAAAAGATGGGAAATTTTAACCCCCCAAAAACATAGGGCCAGACGAAAACTTTTAAAACGCCGATAGACTTATAGTTTTTTTTGGTCCCTCTGCCAGAATTAGTTGTCTTCAGAACTTTTTTTTTGTACAGTCTAATTTATTTTCCAACACATAACAATTTTAAATTTATGGCCGCCCATATTGGATCCGCCATGTTGAATTTTTAAAATTTGATTTCAGATTCGTAATCTGCTACCCAAAAACTTCCCCTGGTAGAAATTTGAAGTAATTCAGGCGACATAAGAAATTTAATGACAAAAATTGTTTGTCGCCACATTGAATCTGCCATTGTGAATTTCAAAATTTTAATTTCAGATTTTTAGTCAGCGTATCCTAGACCTATATAATTGATTATTTTAAGTTCAATGTAGTAAAAACTAAAAAGTAGTGGCCGCCATCTTGGATCCGCCATTTTGAATTTTATATTTTTTATTTCAGATTCGTGATCAGCAACAACCAGACCCCCCATTGTGATATCTCTTAGTCTAATATACTCAATATTCTAGTTTTGGCCAAAATTGGATAACGCTGGCCCACTGTGCACAGGTCAAGTTGAAAGTCATACCAATATAATCTAATGTCTGCATAATCACTAATTAAGAGATTAATCACAACTAGGTCGACAACGACAACGAGAATTACTACGTGGTCATTACACCCTACACCACTACGTGGTCAGGGTATTATAAGTTTCTGCTGATGTTTGTAACACCAAAAAAAAAAACCTTATAGTATATCGATCGACTCAGAATTTTTTTTATTTCGATTTGACGATGTCCGTCTGTCCGTCCGTTCGTCCGTACGTCTGTCTGTCTGTCCATGCATTCTTGTGCTCACTCTACAGGTCGCAAATATTAAGATATTTTGATGAAATTTGGTACACCGACCTCTGCCAGCCCAAGGACGAAGCCTATTGATTTTGGTTAACAGCGGTCCATGTTTAGACCTAGTGCCCATATAAGGGTCCCCCCAAAATTGGCTTGGTTGCAAACTGCAGGTCGCAAATATTAAGATATTTTAATGAAATTTGGTTCGCTGACTCACATTATAGAAAATTTTGACACAAGTCCCATTTTAACCCATTCGAATTTCGGATCCAAACATTAGTTGGCTTTTAACCATACTGGTGCAGGGTATTGTATAGTCGGCATGCCCGACTTTAACCTTTTTACTCGTTTTATTCTATTTTCATGACGACACACTAACACACACTCAAAATATTTGTCAAATTGTTGCCATATTGTTAACTAGTTAAGGGTTACCATTAGAACAGAGTTGAAGAATTTCGTATTAGAAAAATTCATACTTTGTTTGGAAAAAATTTATTTTTTTGACAGCAGAAATATAATTAAAAATACATAATTTAGCACAAAAAAGAAAAATTTAATACAATAAAATGTAAAACAACAAGAATTAATGCAAAACCAATTGAATTGGTGCAGAATTGTGGCGAAAAAATTACAACCATATTCTTGTTTTGCTTTCCATTTTTTCTAAACGTCATAAAATGTCGACGGTCGATTGTCGCTGAATTTAAATTAATCGCGACGACTTTTGCTGTTGCCGGTCGACAATCGAACCACCCGGTGAAAAATGCTCATATACGCTCAAACATGTTCAGATATGGTTTATCTATGGACACATATGAACAAATATGGATTTTTTATGAACATATATGGATTTTATATGAACATATATGGAAGTATATGTGATTCCATATATGGAAAAAATTTCATATACAGACATATAAGGAAGCATCTGTTATTTCATATATGGAAATGGCACTCATATATGGACAAATATGAAAGTATATGTTATTCAATTTATGCAAAGGGACTTGTATATGAACATATTTCGAAGAATACATTTTTCCATATATGTAAAAGGAACTCATATTTGGATAAATATGGAATTATATTTAATGCCATGAATAAAAAAAGGAACATATGTAGCGCCTAATTTCAATGTCATACATAAATTTATATCTATCGTACAACCTTATAATAAAGGACAGCAACGTTCGCATGTATTCGCATATATTTAATAAATCTATATGTTCATATATGTCCATATATGAACATATACATAGGTGTTACCTCATTTTTCGGATCCATACATATATGGTTGAACCATAAATGTTCATATATGGACATTTTTCACCGGGCAGTTATGATTAATCTCTAATACGCATTCCTAACGATATTTCTTTATGTTCTAACTTTTTCTCTTAAGAAATTCTCTTGTTGTAAAAATTCTTTATATGTGACCTTCTCCGGGAAAATTTTTATCAATTTTCCCAAGTTCGCGTTTTTTGACACACTAGGTCCCTTTTCTCGGAGAAGGTCACATATATGAATTATCGTGTATGAAAGTATTTATAAAAGAATATTAGTGTTTATCAGGGGTTTTCGGGAAAATGAATCCACATCTTTTATTTCATGCTAATATTGTGCTGTTGTTGTTGTTGTTTTTAAAAATTGTAGTTAATTGTAATTAATTAATACCACAGTTCAACATTTATTTTAACCCAAAGCTAATTTATTTACTAATCGTCTTTATTACATTGATCTATTTAAGACTTTAAATTTGCATATTCAAAGATTAACACACATCCTAAACGATTAATTTTTTTCTAATTTATTATCTAATGCGGCTCTAATTACACAGTACAACAGCCAATCTGGGGGGTGAGAAAAAAAAATTTTTTATGAATTTAAAAAAAAAATTTTTAATTTTTAGGCAAAAAAATATTTTTTTTCTCTACAAATTTATTTTTACCGGCAAAACTGTTGATTATAAAGAAAAATGTTATATGAACGGATTAAATAAATTGTAATTCTAAATTTTTCTAAATTTGTTTCATCAAAATCGGACAAGTGGTTCTCAAGTTACAACTAAGCGAAAAAACATCAAGATAAGGAAAAAATTTAAAAGGTCATAAAAAAAAATGACACATACGAACGCCAAACCCTTTGAGGGTTTTACTATACTGACCTAGTACCATCACCCTGACTTGGAATTTCTCACCCCCCAGACAATAATCCCAAAAATGTTCCATAGTGTTATTTGCAATAACTATAAGATTTAAAATGTAATTTTTGTAACTTATCAGCCAGATTTTAAAACGTAAGAAATCTATTTTATAGCTCTAGTTAGTCAATACATAAAATTATCACAAGTCTTAAGACATAAACCTGTTCAAGCTAAACAAAAATTTCCTAATGTTAATGATTCAACAAAATTAGCCAAAATTGCAACCATTATAAATGTTATAAATAACAAAACAACACCTACAACTTCTTTCACTTTTGTTGTTATCTTATTGCTATGTTTTTGCAAAAATATATAGGCTATAAAATGTTATTATTAGGGCAAGGAATTTCATGCACTTAAAAATGGAAAATATACGCCTAAAATATGCGGTTGCGGCCCTATGCTCGTTGCAGGAGTAAAAGGAACAAATATATATAAAATATGCGGTTAAAAAGAAAAATATGCATTAAAAACTATTATTTTTTCTAAAAATAATACACTCTAAAACTTAAAAATTTATTTAGGTTAATTACTTTTCAAACAGACACAGAACTCGAAGATTTCCCATAGGTCAATAAGGTTTTAAGAATGTTTATTTTGATTGAATCAAAATATGAAAACCTATCAATTTTTTATATTTTTTTACAAAATAAAATATGCTCCTAAAAATGAAAAATATGCACAAATATGCATTAAAAAGCACAAAATATGCATTAAAAAGGCACCAAATATGCATTTAAAGTCAAAATATGCAAAAACATGCATTTATGACAAAATATGCAAAAATGTGCAACTACAAATCGATGCCATTTTGTTCTAAATTTGATGAGTCGGATAAATATTTAGTCCATATTAGTTTTGGACTATCGAGAAAAAACATGCATTTGCATGAAATTCCTTGCCCTAGTTATTATATTTTGGCAAATGCATAGATACTCCTAATCCATATATAGCAAAAAAATATATTTATATGGAAACTATAATGCATAATATTTACCGACTTAATATTTTGTTATAAAAAAAAAGATGTAAAATTATTTTTCATATGAATTACAACAAAATAAGATATTTAAATCGCGAGAAAAATGTACTGGAAAATATATGTCTAACCAACTAATGTTCATGGGTTAACCAAAATAACCATAAATATGATTTGCATAATCCAACAAAAGGATTTTTATGTGAAATATATTTTTTCCAGTTAAAAGCTAAAAAAAAAAAGAAATAATAATAAACTGCAAAATGAAGTAAAAATGTGGTAAATTTTTATTTATAAAAAACATAAAAAAATAGTAAATAATAAAAAATTGTACATGTCTGTATTAAATTTTTATTTCGTAAATATAAAGCAATGTCTATATAATTCTCTCACTCTATGTTAACAGCCTGTTCCTGCAAATAGGAAACGGTCTAGTTTTAAGGAAAACCGAAGATGTATTTATAAATTTTATGCTTAAATTATAATAAATATAAGACGAAATCTATCACAAAGCAACATTAAAATATGATATATTTCACAACATTTTCCATTACCTATTTGCAGCCACATTTTATATATTTTTCTCACTCAGACTGAGAGAATTGCATACTCTTTATTATACCCTACACCACTATATGGTCAGGGTATTATAAGTTTGTGCTGATGTTTGTAACACCAAAAAATATTGGTCGTAGACCCACCTTATAGTATACCGATCGGCTCAGAATTTTTTTTATTTCGATTTAACGGTGTCCGTCTGTCCGTCCGTCCGTCCGTCTGTCTGTCCGTCCGTCCGTCTGTCTGTCTGTCCATGCAATTTGTGCGCACTCTACAGGTCGCAAATATTAAGATATTTGGATGAAATTTGGTACGCAGACCTATGTTGGCCCAAGGACAAACAAGTTTGATTTTGGTGAACATCGGTCCATGTTTAGACCTAGTGCCCATATAAGGGTCCTACCAAAATTATATTGTTTATACGCTGCAGGTCGTAAATATTAAGATATTTTGATGAAATTTGGTACACAGACCTATATTGGCCCAATAACGCAGCCTATTGATTTTGGTGAACATCGGTCCATGTTTTGACCTAGTGCCCATATAAGGGTCCTACCAAAAGTATACTGTTTATACGCTGCAGGTCGCAAATATTAAGATATTTTGATGAAATTTGGTACACAGACCCATATTGGCCCAAGGACGAACAAGTTAGATTTTGGTGAACATCGGTCCATGTTTAGACCTAGTGCCCATATAAGGGTCCTACCAAAATTATACTGTTTATACGCTGCAGGTCGCAAATATTAAGATATTTTGATGAAATTTGGTACACAGACCTATGTTGGCCCAATAACGCAGCCTATTGATTTTGGTGAACATCGGTCCATGTTTAGACCTAGTGCCCATGTAAGGGTCCCCCCAAAGTTGGCTTGGTTACAAACTGCAGGTCGCAAATATTAAGATATTTTAATGAAATTTGGTGCGCTGACTCACATCATAGGAAATTTTGACACAAGCCTCATTTTAACCCATTCGAATTTCGGATCCAAACATTAGTTGGCTTTTAACCAGACTGGTGTAGGGTATTGTATAGTCGGCATGCCCGACTTTAACCTTTTTACTCGTTTTATAAACTCTTTGTATAAACTGTTTTTGTGCAACTTTACACGCAAGCAATATTATTAATAATTTCAAATCAATACCAATTTTGCAATTTCTGTACGAGTATATATATCGTAGAGTGGAATTCAAAATAAGAAAAAAAAGAAAATAAAATGAAATATGTAAAAATTTAAAACAATTCAAAAATCTATTGGAAAATTAAAACATAAGAAAAAAAAGATAACAAAGCAACAGGTGAAATATTTGAAATATCTTCCGGGTGATTTAGGTGACTTTATATATTCGAATAGAAAATGAAAAATGTTTACAATGTCTGCAGAAAAAGAAAACGGAATAAATCTGCATACAATAAAGCATATAGAGCAAATAGTTATATACATATGTATATGCAATTTTTGATTATCTTAATATTTATAACAAATAATTTCACAGAAATATTTATTTTAATGATAAATATCTATAAATTACTATATACACTCAAAAAAAGTCAGTAAAGTCAGCAAAAAATGTTGCTGTGTCAGCAAATTTTTAGTCAGGAGCGTGCGGCGTTTTGTCGTCGTAACAGAATATATTCTATTTTCACGGCGACACACTAACACACAGAAAAAACTAAAATCGAGTTTCAATTAAAATATTTCTAAGTACAATTAAAAAGCTAATTGAATTCGGACCAATTAAGAAAATCGTTTTATTAATTAAAAATTTAATCAAAAATTGTCGAAATTTTCAATTAAAAATTTGATCAAAAATCATCAAACTTTTAACTTAATATTTTATTTATATCAATTAAAACTTTAATTGATAGAAATTAAGTTATAACCCTTTTATTAAAATTCGTAATATTAAAATAATTTTAACATATATTTATTAATTTTTCATGTTTTTTGAGTGAATTTTGACACACCTTTGTAATGTTTATATATGCCATAAAGTCAAAATATGAATAACACAAAATATTATGATTTTACGCAAAGCATTTAAGCGTTTTTGTTGTTGTTTTTTTTAAATAATGTTGTCATTAAATCATATCAATTAAATTAAAAATTTAATTGATATGATTAAACTTTTAATTGAAAATGAATTTGATATCAAACAATAATTTAAATGAAATTTTATTGGCAATAATATTCTCTGTGTACGCACTCAAAATATTTGTGAAATTGTTGCCATATTTTTTACTAAATAATAATAATTCTGATAGAAATACGAACAGAGTTGCAGAAATTCGTATCAGAGTTGAAAAAAATCGTACTTTGTTTACAAAACATTTATTTTTGTGGCAAAAGAAAGATAATTGAAAATAAAAATACAGAATTTACCACAAAAAAGCAAAGTTAAATAAAATAAAATGAAAAACAAAAATAATCAATGCAAAACCAATTGAATTGGTGAAGAATTATGGCAAAACAAATACAACCATATTCTTGTTTTGATTTCATTTTTTTCTAGACGTCAAAAAATGTCGCTGAATTTAAATTAATCGCGGCGACTTTTGTTGCTGTTAGACGACGGTCGACCCAATTGTGATTAATCTCTTAACCTTGACAATATTGGCGATAATATGAGGAAGAAAAAATGAGAGAATAAGAAAAACCGACATTAGAATATAATATAGGTTGTTCATAAGGGGTGTGCTATCTGTTGTATCGTTGTATCGTCCTAACAAAAAACAGAGTTGTTAAAATTTTTATTTGTGTTTAACAACGATTTTATATTCAGTTTTCTATCTGTTAGCACACTCAAATATAGGACACTAAACATATGTAGAAATGTTGTATCGTGCTATTCTCAAATGTTGTATTTTTTCAATTTAATTTTTAACAACTCTGTTTTTTGTTAGGACGATACAACGATACAACAAATAGCACACCCCTTGTGAAAACCTTTATAGATTCTATATAACATACATGGGCACGCATGCGGCCCGTGGGCCCGTTAACCAATTTCGTGCGGCCCTTCACTAATTTTAAAGCAATCAAATTTCTTTTTTTAAATTTTAAACAAAATTAAAAAAAATTAAATTAAATAAAGTAAAATCAGAATTTAAAAAAAAATACAGAATATAGAAAACAGCGATAACAAAATTAACATTAAATGGAGCTTTAAAAAAATTTTACCGGTCAACAAATATCGACTTTTTTGCACAGACTTCCTCTAAAACTTTTTAAAGTATTTTCGTCTCCTACGTATGAATTTTTAGTGAAAAATTCCTTCTTCTTTATTTAAACCTTAAGCCTGGGAAAAATATTTTATGGCTCAATATAAAAGAACTTAGGAATCTCTTAGTTTTTTATAGGTTTGAATTCAAAAATATACCTTTCATTTAAGGAAATTTTTAAGGCCGTTCTACGGACTCCGTAAGGATCGCTAAAATTTACTTTTGGGAATTGCTCTTGAAGCACTTAAAATTGGTAAAACAGTTAGACACAATAAAATTTTATTCATAAATTTATAGAAATAAACCTGTGAAAATAACAAAACAATTAGTAGTTTTTCTGCTATTTTTAAAGGTTTATTATTTAAAAGTGACTTTGCACAAAATTTTTTGCCGATTTTCCCTAAATATTAGTAAAATTAGAAGAGCAAAAAAAACTGTTAAATATAATATAGTAATCCTGCTAAAATCAACAGAAATGTATTTATTCTTTATTTATTCTCTCAAAACAATTAAAAATTAGAAATTTATTAATTTATTATTATAATTTAGGCCAATTTCCTTATTATAAATTAACATAATAAGTACTTTTTTCAAAAACTGCTAGTTTTCTTCATCAGGATACTCTCCTGACAAATACTTCACAGAGTTTTTGCTTTCAAAAACCTCTACACTTTCAGGAATGAAAAGGCGATCGTTTCGGGGATTTTCCAGGCCCCCTTCATGAGGTTTCTTTAGAAAGTGGTGGCGGTAGTGCAATGCAATTTGAAGCATCAAAATCCTATATTAAATGTAGTCTGCTACGTCAATTTTTTAAAAAATTAAAACCCAACATTTTACAATTAAAAGTTTTCTTTGAGTTTGATAATTATACAAATATACAGCAAAATTTGTTGATGATTCTAGCAGAGTAATTTTTTTATTTTAATTAACTAAAATTTAGCTGAAATATAACTAAAATTCTGTATATTTAACAGCTTTACTTTTGCTATTTTTATCTCATTAATATTTAGCAAAGAAAATCTGCTTCTTTCTGCAGTTTTTTATGCTAGGTAATTTTTAGCAGCTTTAGCAAAACTTTTTACAGGCTTTTTTCTATTAGTGCACTTACTTGATCAAGCAATC
Source organism: Leucophora obtusa (assembly GCA_949987735.1). NCBI lineage: Eukaryota > Metazoa > Arthropoda > Insecta > Diptera > Anthomyiidae > Leucophora > Leucophora obtusa. Next base: position 228,459,281 of record OX465296.1, read on the forward strand.
CACTTTTGACGGGATTATACCGCTTTCTAAAGTCTTGCAGGCGGCAGCCTTGAATTTTTATCCCGTTTTTAAAGCAAACAAATCCGCCTTATCCCAATTTTTTACTATGTTATTCAACTTTTGAATATAGTATTCCCAGCCAGCAAACGAGTCCAAAAAGGAATTAGAAAAGTGCTCAAAATATATTATTAAACTTTCACTTGTATGAAAGTGCTGCATTAAGAAGGGCTTTTTTTATTAAAAAATTACTCAAAGAAATATTTAAAAAAATTCTTTAGGCTAAAAAATTAATTTTTTTGAGTCGTTTTTGAATTGCTCACAAAATGTTCAAATTAATTTATATTTGTGAGTTGTTTCTGAATCACCTTTGGATTTAAAAATTTCCCTCAAATGTTTGTGCCTTTTATGATTCATTTTACTAAGACAATTTTTCACAAACAAGTTTAAAATTTAAAAAATATGTGCGTTTTTGAATAATTTTTGATTTACAGAATAAGAACCATAAAAGTATCCAAATTTTAGGCTAGGTTATGAGTCTTGTGATTGAAATTTTAAAATTTAAGAATTAGCCCTGGTTTATGTATCATGAAAATGGTCTAAACGAAAGCAAAATAACGAAAATTTGTTTTTTTTCCATGTAATTTTGTCGAAAGTAACTGTCAATTTCTATCGTTTAGACTTAGACAATGCCTTAATTTAATGCAATCAGAGCCTGAGAGGTTTGATATTTGTTATACATTTTCGAGACGAAAATGTTGTTGACCTATGAGTTTTAAATATCATTTACATTCACATTTTCGATAAAAATTATATTTTTCCACGTTTTGTATCAAAATTATGTTCGCCACTTAATTCTTGTTACACATTCCACTAAATAAAACAAGGGATCAAAATCCATTAAGTAAATTTAAAAATATTTAAAAATTGAAAACTATATTTTCGAAGATTAATTCGACAAAGTTTTTTGACTTCAGAGGGGTTACCGCGTAACTCGATTCGAATAAAAATTGTCGAATTCGTAAATTTTCTACCTTTCGTAAAATGAAAAGTTTAAGCAAAAATCTTACTTTTTGAATTTTTATGTGTAGTGTAAAAGTTTTAGGATAAAAATAAATTAAAAAGTAGAATTTTTATTCAAAATTATATTTTTAACAATATTTGCAAGATTTACGAATTCGAAAATTTTTTCGAATCGAGTTATGCGGTTACCCCCCAGATTCGTATTAAGAAGGGCAATATATTTGGATCCAAAATCATAAAAATATAAAAGATTTTGATGTACTTCTCCGCAATATTGACTCATAAAGTATTTCCCTGGGTGAGGGAATAAAAAAAGAAAGACCCACAACTCGAAGGCTATTCAGTGGACCTTTTTTGACTCCGGGCTTAGGAAACCAAAATACACAAAAAAAGATTTTAGCAGAAGGCTGTACAAAAAAATAATTTTTGTCGAGTAATGTATTAATTGGTGCGGCACGCAGTAAGTTTATGAAATAGCAAATTTGGCCCTTCAAGCCATTTATGCGCCCATACCTGCTATATAACAACAGCACAGCTATTCTCTGCGTTTTCTCCCATACTTGCATATTTTCATTTTCTCACTCTCTTGAATGTTGCCATATTTTCAAATACTAGTCCCATTATTTTGTAATGTTCAGAGATGGAAAAGCATGTATAAAAGCAACAGTTACCGCAGCCATTTAATTTGTTTTTTTGTTTTTTACAGCAAAGTTGTATCTCTATTCTTATTTTCTTATTCTGGGCCTACACTTAAGCGCAGAGTTTTTTTCCATACATTTTGACATTTAAAAATCGCTGAGCGGCGCTGTCGTGTGATAGAATCTATTTTATTTTAATGGCGATTTTTTTTTATTCACCCCTGTTCTGAGTTTCGAAACTTTTTAATTAAAGTAGATTTGTAAAATCACACGGAATTAAAAATTTCGGAAATTTTCTGTTTTCAACAAATTTCAGAATTTTTAAACAAATTTTTAGATAAATTTTTACATATTAATTGTTGCAAGATATGTATATATTCGTTTTATTTTCACCAAGCTTTTTCTACACGAAGTAAAACGAAAAAAATAATTCGGATGTGGATCACAGAACAGCAAAAAAATTCGGAATGTTTCACTTTAGAATTTTTTTATGTGGATTCGGAACTTAGAACAGCGCCGATTATCTTATTTTTTCTTTCTCATACTCTCACCATTGTTGTCAAAGCTATTGTTATTATTGGTGGTGTTCACTACATTTTGTAATATCAAAGAGTATAGTTAACAAAGCCAATCTATGGCACTTCTGACTCTTTTTTAATTTTATTGTAAAAAATTTATTTATAAAACTTTTTTATTATTAAGTATGGCATACACGTTCAATATTATTGATCAATTTTTCAAAAATCAACCAATCAGAACATTTTATTTTTAAATACTTTGTTCTGATTGGTTGATACTGAACATACTTAGTAGCTCGTTTGGCCATCTTTTAATAATGTATATTAAGTTTGCAATAAACTACTAATTTAATTGATCTGCGTTTATACACATTTTGTAAATTCCATACTTTCTTCAATGTTGCAATATTTTCAAAAAGTAATTCCATTATTTGGTGATGTTCAGAGATGGAAAAGCTAATACAATCATATTTTTTAATGCCATTTTTCTTCAACTTCATTATTGATGTTGGCTCATTAAATGTATAATTTTGGTGTACCTCCCGTGTAGTTTGTTAATATTGTTACGAATTTGGATTAGTATCGAAAACTCTGGAATTTTCTGTAAGAAAATATCCCGAGTAACTGGATTTACTAAACAGGTCAATCTGGCAACGTAACACTATATTTAAGTATAAATCTCAGCATATGCTAGAGTTAAATGCCATAAATAATGTTAAATAGTTGTTTGAAATTGTCCCAAAAGCAACCACTTCTATAGCTCCAAAGTGGAACCGGTTGCCCTAAAATCAGTTCTGGAACTAGTTCTAGAACTGATTCTACGTCAGTCATACCTTCCATAGAGGATCATAGAATCGGTTGTAATAGAACCAGTTGTAGAATAGGTGTGTTTGGCTACCGATTGTAAAAAATTTAAACCTACAATATTTTATTATGAATAAGTCCATATATTTAATAATAAATTATTGTATTTGTTTCCTTAAATGAACAACTAATTATTTATATTTATTCACCTATTCAATTACCGCCTAAACTAGTTTTTAAATAAAACATGCAGACATTTGCATAGATTTCATTTTTTAATAAACCGTATTAAATAAAATTAATTTAAACTTTCCAAATACTGATGGCGTGTTTGTTTAATAACTGTATCGTACCAGCCAATGTTATCATTAACGGATAATGATTTAGCTTTAGGAACATTATTTAAGTTTTTATCATCCTCATCAGTATTATAGGAAGTTTTTAAAGTTTCAGAAGGTAAAGATTTTTCAGCATTATTTTCTTTAGATTTAATATATTTATCTGCTGGCGTGGATGCTGAATGGGGTAGAGTTAAAACCTTTTCTGAATTATTAAGTTTTTGTTTATTATATTTTGCTGCTGCAGAGTCTATTTCATTATTTGACTTGGTTTTATCTATTTGTTGTTTAGTTTTGGTATCTTCTTGCGGTATTTCAAATGGTATTATGGGAAACTCTGGTGGTATAAATTTAGTTATGGTCTCAAATCCTATTGTGTTATCTTTTTTACCATTTAGTTTAACTAACGGAGCATCACCATTAATAACTTCTAATATGGCTGGATTAACCAATTCCTTTTCTAATTTAGGAAGATTTAAATCTAAACCGTGTTTCTCTTTTATAGGTTCAACTGGTAGTAGAATAGAAGTTAAATTTAACTTTTCTTTATCATCATAAGTTATTGTGGGTTGTTTAGGTTCTTGTGGCTTTTTCATTAATATTGATGGTTTTTTTGTAGGCCAATTTTCTTGCCATTTTGATTCATCGCCCGGTTCGAAATTTTGTGTTTGACTTAGATAACCTCTTTCGCTATCAGCTAAGAAATGTGTTACCATTACACTGCCATCTGGTCGTACATAACCATATGAACCCTCTACGCTGCCATTGACATAACGACGTTCATCTCTAAATTGTATATTGCCTGTTGCTTTATCATTTACCTCAAAACCATATGCATAAGTATTGGGACCTGTTTTTGGAATAGGAAAAAGTGCATTGTTAAGTTTTCAATATAAAAATATGTTTTTATTTTAAAGCATACCAAACAGATCATGACGATAATATGAAGTTGTTGGATTTTTATGTTCACCATTATTATCTTGGAGAGCCTTAAGGTGTTCTTTATTTGTAGTTGGTATCGTTTTTGTATACGAATAACATATTTGTTGGATTATTAGAAAACACTGTAAAAAATAGTAAAAATTCATAGCATAGCGTTAGGTGTATTAAATATTTAAATAACAATTAATTAGTTAGAGGTATGAAATGGTTAACCCATTTTTTACCAAGCTTACAATCTGTGGTTCGATTATGTTGAAATTTGAAACATATGCAAAATCTTCACAAAAGAAGAATTTTTAAATTTATAAATGTCTAATAAAACAATTTTTTCATAAAAAATTCATTTTATAAATGTGTTATGAGTTTTTCAAATTTAATGCATAGACACCTCAACGTTTAGTTTCGTCTTTAAAGATATATTGGTAAAAAATGTTCCCAACTTTTTGAAAACTTAAACAAAATCAAATTAAAAAACGGATTTTGACAAAATATTATATTTAAAATTAATCACACTCCTCTAACGCAGCGGTTTGAAACTTGCTGTGTACTGTGAGCGTCAAAAGCAACTTTACATGTTGCTTTATTATGTTTACAGTTTCATTTCACTCTTTTGCAATTCTACTTATTAGCTCTTAAAATATGGTTACAAGTACACAATTCTCTATCTTATTTTCTATGGCCCTTGCTGTAAAGGATATTTTAAATTTAAAGTCGACTTTATTTTTAATCATACGGTTTTGTTCATTTTGTGTATGAAAATCCTACAAATATATTTATATTTTCAAACATTTTGACTGGTTGAAAATAAATTAACCAATCAGCATGCTCCAAAAATAAACCAAGTCCTGGCATGCTGTCACCCAATATTTTAACTAAAGTCGACTTCAACTAAAATATGGATGAAATCAAAAAATGTAATAAATTTTTGGGCCAAATTTGTGAGAAGCAAAAAGTGTTAATATTTCGGTTTTTTCTTAATGGAATCAGTAAGTTTAGTGATTATAAACCTAATTGCAAAAAATCTCTTCTACAAGTTGTTGCAATAACTTTTTTTGCACAATTTTAATTTTTTTTGTTGTAACGGAGTTTACATTTCTGCAAGCAAAAGATATAACAAAAAAAATTGCGTACGAATTTTCTTCAATTTATTAGTTTTTCGTATTTGGGTTTTCAACTTGCTTTCCAATGATATATAATTTGTGTTTATCAAATTGGCGGTTTCGCGAATAAAAATACAATTCATTCCGCGAAAAAAATTTTAATTATTTTTAATTTTTTGTCCTTTTAAATGCTTTTCAAAAATATAAAATTTTTTAAAATCCAAACAGCGTTTGCGCAGTTACAAAATAATATTTTAAAAACATAACATTTCAAGATCAAAAAATCCTTAAATTGTGTGAAACAAATTTAATTTGTCAAACTAATGTCAATAATGACTCGAAATATCGATTCAAAACCAATGAAATGCAAAATCAATCGTTTTTCGCTCCAGCAGCTTAGGGTAAAAAACTGATAACTTTTTTTGATTTGACGCAAAATTATTAGTTGAATCGTCTTTTGACGCATAAATATTAGTTGAATCACCTCTGTTTATGGTTATTTTAAAATATTTTAAACATTTATCTACATTTATTTGAATGAAACCTGATGCAAACAATTGTGGTTACGGAGTTTACAGTTAAAGAGTTTACATTTGGTTACTTTTTTCGTTTTCTTTCAGAAACGCTTTGACAGAATTTTTTTTCCGAAACAAAATCGCATGATGCCTACAAGGTGAATACAAATATGACATTGTTTTTCTTACTCGTTAAATAGTTTGGTGTAAAAATTAGGAACGGAGTTTACAACATTTTTTCAAATCTTATTAAAGACATCTTTTTTCATCTCGAGAATGTTACATGCTGCAGAAAAAGCTTCAAGTCTGTTATACTGGATGATTACTTACAGTCCAACGATCATTTGAGTATAAATAACATTATACTTTTCGCAATATAAATAATAGATAACTCCAAAATTCTGGTATATGCATTTTTATCAAAAATTATGACGAAAAATCGTTACAGAGTTGAAGTCGTGATAGCTAAGATATACGAAAAAGTTGGTAAAATGTATTAATTTTTATTAAAACCGGCACTTTTCCTCTTCATTAAAATTCTTACAGTTAGTGTTTAGCTTTATTGGTTATTAAAATATAAGCTATTAAAGTTAAAAAACCTTATGAGTTACTTGTTACGGAGTTTACATTTGGCCTATAAAATTGGTCACAAATTTTATGTATTAACCAAAAATTGGTCAGATTGTTATAAATTTTGTAAAACAGGTGACAATGCGCTGATATATATCGAAATATGTAACTGAAATGTAATCCATGCATTAGAAATTCGGTGGTTACACGGTTTTTATCACATTTTTTGATATCACCCATATACATTTGAAAAATTTGGATAGTAAGGGCGTATGCTTTTAATTGTTATAAACATATTATTGTAGTACTAATAGATAAAGCACCGTAAGTTGTTTTTCAAGTGGAAAATTTTCACTCGAACTTTAAAGGCCTCAAATTGCAATTTAATTTATAAAAATTGACAATTTTTTTAATTTTATAACAAAGACACAATTACAAAATACACAAAATGTCACTTTTTTCCAAGAAAAACAATAGTCTTGTACATTAAATTTGCGTGAAAACAAATTCTACACAATTTTCACGTGAAACCCATTATCGCGAAAAATTATTTTTTTTATATGGAGTATAACAGTTTTTTCGCATGAAATCGCAACAGCTTACGGTGCTTAACAAAGTTACCATCACTAAGGCGTATTTTTAGAATTTTTTCATAAAAAGTCTGTTCTTAACATTTTTTTATTTTTGTCTTTAATTTCACTTTTAAATTATATTGGCTACCTTTTTTTTAACAAGAATTACAATCACATCACAACATTATTTTATTTTATATATTTTAATTAATCTATAGAACAATAGTTTTAAACTTACAACAAAAACAACAAGCATATTGCTAAACATTATGTGAATATTAATTTTAATTATTTTTGATATTATCTGATTTCAATTATTGCTTTGCCAAAGCAAGTTCTTTGACTTATTCGCACTGTTAGTTCCTAAATAATACTGATCATACATTCCAATAGAATATTTTACTTACAAATTAAACCTATAATTTGGTTACCTTTTCATGGCGTAAATTGAGTATATAATTTGTCATAATTGTTTTTGCAATAAAAATGCAACAACAACACCAATAGGAGAAAGAGCAAAAATTAATTATGAATTCTATACAAATTAATAGTCATGGTAAATATAATTTTAACAAGAAATGTGTAAAATTATGAATAAGATATTGATTGGAATACAATGCAATTAAATGTCAAGTTTGTTGCTTAAGTCTTTAGTATTTTTGTTTGTGATATGAAGGAAATATACAGCTAAATCTTCCGAAAATGGCCACAGATTGTTCCTTATAGGTAATAGGAAATAAATGCTTCAAATAGATTTCATATTCAAAAACCTTCCAACCTACGCAGGTTTTTCTTATTCTAAAAAGTGCAAAAGTCATGATCATTCAAAATTTTTTGTAAAGATTTTTTTTTTAATTTAATACGCTATGACATTTATATTACGAACAGTTTTACTTCACGTATCTGCCAATATTTTAATTCTTTAAGCCTAACCCACATAAGCGCAGTGTCGACCGCAGTGCGACGTTTTGTCCATAAAGCAGTTTTTGTATTCTCTTTATTTGTCACTGCCGAGAAATTAGAAAAGTTTCTAAATAAACAAGAGCTATTTCTAAACAAAACACAATAAGAAATTTTAAAAAATTTTGAATCGTCTTCGCGAAATTCAAGAACAAAGTTTGACAGCACTGCCACTGTCCACTGGCACTTTCACGATGTGGTTTGGGCTTTAGTTAATTGCTAGGGCCAGGAAGTTAATGCTTTGAAAAATTGTTTTTCTGCACATGAAATATTTATTGAAAATCGAAAAATCGAAAAATATGCATTTAAAACTTAAGAAATATTATACTTACTATTGCATTTTATTGATTTATTTCTGAGTTTTCAATATCATCAATTCAATTTCATTACTCTTTTTTCGTTAAAAGTAGTGTAAAGTACTGATTGCCATTGTCGGAAATCTAGTAATTGTATTTTTCTGATACTTTCGTAAACGTGATAAAAAAAATCAAAAAATATTTATAAATTTTTTTTAAGTAACGGATGCAACATATATAAATCTTACTATTAATTAATGTGTTGTTTTTTTTTTTTTGGAAATGTGGTAGAGGAGAGATGAAAGTTGGGGAAAAATTAAGGGCTGGCTTCACATATGGCAACACTGTACGATAATTGTGCGACAAACATAGGGACATCGCTAAATCGAATCTAAAAATTTTAGACCTAGACTCTAGATCCAATATTTAATGGTGTTACAATGATCACCACAAACCTGTATAAAGCCACATTTACACGCGAGAGAAAACTGCTAAAGATAAAGCAAAACACACCCCTAAAAAACTTAAATCATTCACAATAAAGTATATTTTATGTGTATTTTGCTCTATGTCTAGCAGTTTTCTCTTGCGTGTAAATATGCCTTAAAAACTAACAGAGAGAGAGCAAAAGTAAACTCTGGGAATTATGTAGGTGATGACTGTAATTTTCAGAAGCATTACTAATATTGTAGTCAATTTTAACTATTAAACAACAACTAAAATTTAGTAAAAATAACTCCAAAGACACGGTCAAATTAACTTTTGCCTTTTGAACTACCATTTTAGTTAGATTTGTGACAAAAATTCCAACAGATACCTTTTCATTGCAGTAGTCCATAATCCAGGGCACACATATTTTAAATTTCATGATTTTTGTCAAAGTGATTTGATTAGGCTTTTAAGGGGGAGATTTTCTCCCTTTTGTTTGTTGAAACTCAACAAATTCTTCACTGTCGTCAATTCGAGACAGTGAACTAGTTCGTTTAAATTCTTTCTTTTTTTTCCTTTTTAGCTGTGACTGAACTGTGTGTCGTGAAAGGATTTGTTCCTTTGACAATGTTTTTATGGACTATTACCTTCCACTTGTTTTGGATAGAATATGACATACATACTATTTAATTGAAAAAAAATTCAACAAAGAAAGTCAACAATATCGTTTCCCAGCCAGCAATTCCGGAGCACTCATAAATATAATTTTTAAATAGCTCATAGAAATGCTTATTGTTTTTTTGAAAACACTCTTTTTTTGGTAGAAAATATGAACACTCAGAAAGCAATCCAAAAAGTTGTCTACAATTTAAAAAGCTGTCTCGAAATGAGGGTTCATTTTTCGGACTCAAAGAAGATTCCAAAATTATTTAAATTTATGAGGAAAATTTCAATTTTATACGTTTATTTTTCTGAGTCATTTCTGAATACACAGTGGGCTCTTTTGGACGGACCACTTTCATAGGAAAAAGTGGAAAAATGTTTATGTTTTTGGAGCTCATTTCTGAGTCATTAATGATCATCTTTGTTTGCTGGGTTGTCAAACTTTACTATGACTACCAACAAATATGTTTGTTAGCTATTTAATTGCAATAAATTCAACAATCAAGTACCAAACATGTTGTTTGTAATTACAAAATTAATTATAGGCTCCATTTCAATTAAAAGTTTAATTGTATTTATAAACTCTTTTTATATGTGTAAGTTGAAGGAAATAAAAAAAAATCTAAGAACCAAGAATTAAGAATAAAGAAATGCATTAAAATTAATTTTTTTTCTTATAATTTTTTTTATTTTTATTTTTTTTATTTACATAAACATTTTGTTTTGTTGCAAATGATTTGTGAAGATTAATCGTAAAAAAATATACACACATAAGTATAATACATAAAAATATACATTAAGAGATTAAAAGAAAGAGAGCGAGAGCAAACTATTAGTATTAGTAAAATAAAACTCTCTTAAAGAAATTTTTAATTGCTATACAAAGAGAAATTCTATAAAAACAAATAGGAGAACATAAAGAGAGCAAAATTTGTTGTTGTTAGAGAAAAATAAATCTTAAGAATTAAAAGCTGTAATATTTACATTAGTAGTAATCAAGACTGAGTATGAGATATGTAATATATATATAAGATCTAATATTAAATGAGATTTAAGAATTTCTAAATTTAAAATATAAATGCACATGAAACTAGTTTTTCTAAAAAGTAAATTTATATACAATAAAATAGAGATACAGATACAAAAGTCAGTTCGAAAGAAAAAGTGAAAAAGAGAGTCTAGAAAATGAGTGTAAATCATTATAATGGAAATAAAATTAATGCACAGTGACCGGCTCTGTTTAAAACTTCCTTTTTGGTAATAAAAATAAACCAAAAAAGATTTAAATTATTTAAAAAAAAACAATGATAAAGTAAGTATCACAATTTTAAGGAGAGAAATTCTGGAGTAAAAACATTATTTAAGAGAAATTATTAAAGAGAGGTTTTTAGAACCTATTTATTGTTTAAAATGGCACTTCGAACTAACCCAGCATAAATATTATGCAAAAACCCAAAATTTTAAAAAGAAACTTGCTTTAAAACAATAAATCAAAAAAGCTTTAATTTTGTTAACTATTGGGAGTATTTAGCTTAAAAAGTTCTCTTTTTTTTTTTTTTTTTTGAAAGAGCTTTAAAGTTCACTAGATAGTAAGAGACAAATAAATAAATATTTACAAAAGTGAAATATAATTAAAGTTAAGATAGACTATGAGTATTAAGAATATAAAATTAATAGACGGTGGTTTTCTTCATTACTCTTAAGAAAAAGCTTTAAAAAAACTTTTTGCTACACTCCTTTTTAGTAAAAGCTTTAACTTCTCTTTTTTCTGCATAAAAACTCTTAAATAATGTTTTTACAAATTAAGAAAAGACGAACCAGTAAGAAAGTTATAAAACAATAGTATATAAAAGAATTTCTAAAAAGATTTCAATGATTAATTAACTTAATGAAATTATTAAACAAAAACATAAAAAATCGTTTGTTTCATTTAAATAAAAAAAGAACCACAAATGAACCATAAGTTTCCATCTTGTGTTTTCTATATCATAACAAAAAAAATACACTTAGAGAAAAGTTAAGTTGGTATAAAATTTCAACTTCTCTCATTGGCATTTGTCTATTGTCTGATATTTGTTTTTTGTTTCGCATCATATTGGTAACTTGGTAACTTAAATACGTATTTTCGTATTAAAGAAAATAATTATTAAAATTCTAGGCCATTTAAAAGAAAAACCATACCATAATCCTGTTCATTGCAAATTCGTCCCAACACATTTCTTTCCAGCTTATTCCAAACACCACGTTCAGTTTTTGTTTTCATCCCTGACATACCTTGTTTTTTGTTTACTTTTTGAATTAAATTTGAATAAACTTTTCATTAAATTTAATAATGATGCAACAAAGGTGCTGGACCATGTGCATAGATAGGACCATGTGCTGGAGCATGAATAATCTTCGGTGCGGTCTTGTGTACAATGGCATTGAAACCACTATGATCATCAGCTGAATAATCAACGGTACGCACAGAACCATCAGGTTCAACTAATGAATATTGACCTTTGACCACATCACCATCACGTTCTTCATTTTGAGATTTAATGTCACCAGTATGAGGATCTTTAATGCCATAGTTGAAGGAGTATTTTGGGTAGGCCTATTGAAAAGTTATTATTTTTTTTAATAATATTTAGTTATTTGATACAAAACAAAAACTATACTACTTACCACTGGTTCTGCATGTGCATGTGCTAATACGGGTGCATGTGCATAAACTGGAGCATGTAGCAAGGGCCCATGACCGTAATGTCCCAATTCAATTGGTATGGCTTGAGCTGCGGCAACCAGTAAAGCAATGGCAATGAAGTACTTGAAAATATATAAAAAAAGAATAGAAATTACTTGAGTTTGTAGTTATATAATACCTCATTCATACTGAATCCAAAACTAGTAGTTTTCAAATTTATTTTGTTTTCGATTGTCATATCCCATACAAATTTCAAATCGAAAACTTAAAAAAACGAAAACTTCTAGTTTTGGGTTCAGTATGAATGAGGCTTAAGGATTGTTTTTTATTAGAAATTAAAAAATTGTACCTCTAAATACAGTTGGGCATTTGGCAGAAATACACGTTCAATATTATTGATCAATGTTTCTAAAATCAACCAATCAGAACAAAGTATTTCAAAATAAAATGTTCCGCTTAGTTGATTTTTGAAAACTTGATCAATAACGTGTATTCCTGACTTAAAACAAATTAGCCGAAAACAGTATTCATATTTTTTTAATAACGACAAAACAATAAAAGTTAATAAGTGGTACTCATTGGCCCTTATTATAAAAGAGTGTTTTAAATTTAAAGTTGACTTTATTTTTAATCATACGGTTTTCTTCATTTTGTGTATGAAAACCCTATAAATATATTTGTATTTTCATATATTTTGATTGGTTGAAAATAAATTAACCAATCAGAATGCTTCAAAAATGAACCAAGTCAAGGCATACTGCCACCCAATATTTTAACTAAAGTCGACTTCAACTAAAATATACATTTGGAAAATATTGATAGTAAGGTTGATTAACTTCACACCTTTAATAAAGTTTGAAGTGAGGAAGTCGCCATTTATTTGATAAATATTTATTTAATTTTCAGGCATTTTGAACCCATTCTTTCCCAAGAATGTGTGAAGTCCAACAACTTGTATCCCTCAAACTGAAAAAAGCTACAACAACTGCGTAGCTAATATCCTTTTTGGAAAATTTTTCAAAAAACATGAAAAAATAAAATTAAAAAGAAATACAAAAAATAGTCATGTACAGACGATCAAAACATTATTCGGCATTCGATTACTTTTTGAATGCTTTAAATAATATGTTCTCAAAATTGCTTTTTGCATGCATTTCCATTTATTTGCTTTATAAACAAAGAAAATATTTTAAATCACTTTTAAGGCACATCTACACGGGATAGAAAACTCGCTAGACTTTATAAAAATGCAGCTCTGTATAAGTCTACAAAATGTAATCTCTAGGCCAATGACAATTGCTCTCATACATAATTTCTTTAATTAGTACCAATTTCTAAGATGTCTTGCACATACTTGGGAATTTTTCATTGGCATTGAAATTTAATTGGCATTACTTGATATCAATGCCAATGCCAAAAAATTTCATTACCATTCAATGCCAATGAAATTTTTTTCAATTGGCATTGATTGAAACAATGGTAATGAAATGTACATATAATTGACGAAAAAGCATTGTATACAAAAAAAAATTGTTTTAGAAAAAAGGAAATTAAGACAAGAATGTAAAATTTCAGAGCTATAAACATTATAAATATTCGCTATTTTATCAATTTGTATCAAGTATACTGCTGTTCACTCTTATTTAACCCTGGCCAGTCTAATTGGATCAGCCTTTAGTAACCTAAACTTGACGAAATAGCGAATATAAGAAAGAAATGCACGAATTTTTAGTTTTTTTTTTCTTAATTTGTTCTTTTATCAAAACATGAAAACAAATGCTTTTTTCTCAATTATAATTGGGCATTAAGGCATTGAACAATGCCAATTGAAAAAAATCATCAATTAATTGGTCCATTCAATTAACTAGTCCCAAGTATGGTCTTGTAACATTATTGAATATTTCAGTTTATTAAATGCACCTTTTAGTAGTTGGAGAAAAAATTATTCTTTAAAATACAACAATTTTAATAAAAACAAATACTTGACAACTAGAGATGATACTTTTACGATAAAAATTAGTGCCGACTGTATTACAGATGACAAACTTAGCGCAAACCCTACGAGATTTCTATCCCGTGTAGATGTGCCTTTAAATTTAACTTAGCACGTCATTATTTACTAATTAAAAAAAATTAATATACACTTCCGATTACCGAGTCAACAGTTTACTAAATTTGTACATCACTTACGACTTATTTGTGAGAAGAGAGAAAATAAATAATAGTGTTGCCAGCACTAAATCGAAAAATTAATTTATAGTTAAAGTAATCGTAATCAGTGTTGCCATTTCAGTGCTTTTCGGGTATTTTTTGGTGCTTTTTTCCTTCTCGTACCCGGTGATTTTTTACAAATACCCGTTTTAAAAAAGCGGGTATTTACAGTGCTTTTTCAAATTTCTGGCAGTGCTTTTAGTGCTTTTTGTACAGTTTATATTTTTGGTATTTGTTCGCGTTTTTTTTAATTTTTCTTCAATTTTCTGTCAAAGTTGAAAAAACAATACGAACTATACAAAAAATACATTTTTTCCAGTGTTTATAGTACAATTTTAAATAGCAACTTCGTTATATTTAAACTTCAAAATTTTTAAATATTAGTTTGGTGCTTTTTACCCCTTTTTTAGTTATATTTGAACTTTTTTTTCACCATTTTACAAAACTGAAATGTGTTTTTAAATTCTGGACTTAAATTTTTCAAAAAATTAACATCGTGCTTTTTTACCCCATTTTTGGTAAATTTTTACCCTTTTTACCCGTTTTCACAATGCTCACGGTGCTTTTCTGCCTTTAAGAGTTGGCAACACTGATCGTAATCATGATCTCAAATAAAATATACAATAATGGCGAAATGCATACACTTGTAAAAAAAGTTAGTACAAAAGTCTGTTAAACGCGTTCTTTCGCAAATTAATTGATTTTTTCTGTTATTTTTTCTCAAAATTTAGGATTGAACTATAAATGCCATTTAGGATAAGAATTACTTTCATCCGTATTTGAACTAACTTTGCATCCTAATTTTTAGTAATTTATGTTTCTTAATTTTAAAAATTTTTCAGCTAATTTAAACTCTAATTATTTCCTAAAGTTTATATTTTTGTGTCTCTGCTGTCAATATTACATAGAGATGGCGCTATATTTTCATAATTTTTTATTGTATAATCACAAAATGGCTTATATCTCGGAAACTAAGCGAAGTAGAGCAAAATGGACAAAAATTCGATACTATGAACTTATCAATCTTTATAAGCCACCTATACTCCCAAAAATAAATATGAGCCTGTCTCGGGACAGATCCGTAGAGCCCAAAAACCAAGACTGTGAGCGATATTTTAGCAGAAATTTTCAGATAAATCAGGTAATAATTTTGTTGAATTTAGCTCAAATTTCTTAGCTAAGTTAACTAGAATTGTCTGTGTATTTAGCAGTTTGTAAAATTTAGCTTACCTAAATATAGCAGACCGTAATTCTCAACTTCATTGAAAACTCTGCTGGTGCAAATACAGGTACTATATCCTGTTATTTTAGCAGAATTTTGAACTATTTGTTCGGGCTTTTTTTATGAGTGTAGACATTTTTTTCATTCTTATAACAGTCTTATTAACAGAAAATTTGTTGTTTTTTTACATTTTAATTTTATTTATTAGACTGTTATAAAAATCAACAAAATGTCTATGCATTTGGCTATAAGAGTTTATAAATTGTTTCATTTAATTCTATTCTAATAGAAAAAAGTCTGTAAAAAATTTAGTTAAAACTACTAAAAATTAATTAAAAATAATGCTGCAGAAAAAAACTGCTAAATTAGGAGATTATTTTTGTTATACATATATTAGTAAGATAGGAACAGCAAAAAGAAAACTGTTAAATATACTGAATTTTCATTATATTTGAGTTTAATTTTTGTTAATAGAAAATAACAAATTAACCTGATAAAATCAGCAAAAAATTTTGCTAAATAATATGTAGTCCAAAAAATTACGAAATTCTTCCTCCAATTCTTTTTTAATGCAAATAAAAATCAGACCTTTTGAAAACAGAAGTTTACAATTTTTTTACCAAATATTTCTCCTGATTTCAACAGGATAGACTGCTATTTGCATTCAACTAAATTTGGTTTAAAAATGACAAAAAATTTGTATATACACTAAAAGTTCTATAATTATCATATGCTTTAAGTGTCATAAGTACCCTCCAAAAACGCCGGAAAATAAAATCCAAAATATTAATTATTTTTTTGTTAATCTTTAATCTTAATCTAAGGCCAAATATAGCTTTTACGAAATTTTAGAAGTGCCCATATATTTTATATGTGATTTCTTTTTTTGAAAAAATTGATTCCCGTAGGTGACATTTATAGAATGTTCAGTGTATAACAGTTTGTTTTTGCTACTTTTGGTCTGCTAACATATTAAGCAAAATTTTATGCAGATTTTAATGTATAATTTGTCATTTTCAATTAACTAAAAGTTAACTTAAATATAACCAAAATTCTTTAAATTTAACAGTTTTATTTTTGATGTTCTTATTTTACTAGTATTTATAAAAAAAAAATCTGCTAATTTAACAGTTTTTTTTTTGCAGCATCATATTTAACGAATTTTTACTTATTTTTTTTCTGCTATTTTTACAGATTTATTTCTATGAGTGAAGCAGTGACAACATGTTGCTTGAACAAGTCTGTTTTTTCTCTTTGGTTTCTAATGCATTCTAAAACTTTCTGTGCTTTTTAGCTACTTCAGAGCAGTCGGTAGTGTTTTTACTAAATGCTTTATTTGCAATTCACAAATTATGTTCCGGTATTGATAATGATCATCATTACAATCTAATAAAATCTTCAAGAAATGTTGCTTACAAGTATAATAATTGTGGCAATACTTCTAAAGATTTAATTGCTACAGTGTCAGTAGCAATTAAAAGAAAATTACTCACATATAACACATATTTTTGAAATTTAAAATTTTTTTGTAAAATATTGCAAATATTTTGTTAGAAGGTTAAAATGTTCCACAAAAATGTTCCGCGTAGTGTTTTACATTAGCTCGCTGAACATACCCTATGACTAAAATGGAGGATTCATATGGTTTCCTATTTAAATCCTATTTAATTTTTTTTTTTTTTGTTTTAGAAAAATCATTTTAAGCGTTTAAAACCGATTTTTTGTGAAAGGCATTTTTTATGAATCGATTTTACGCAAATTTGGCACAGATATGACTGGACCTTATATCAATTCACGTGCTAAATTTCATGGCAATCAGTTTTATAAAGATTTACAGATAAAGGATATATAGCAGGACTAAGAGTTTTTGCTTCGATTTTGACAAAAATTGACACAAACGTTTCCAGTTTTATGTGTATTTCAATAGATACTTTTTTTAATTTTACGTCTATTTATGTAGCTAATATAATATCTTTAAATTTCGGGACCTATGGGAGGTGGGTGTGTCCTTGGCGCGATATTTCCAAAAATTAAAATTTTTCTTAACTAGGGGGTTCTATGTCAGTGTACCAAATTTCAAAACTCTGTCTCCACTCCTTCTATTTTTGTCCAATCGTTATATGGGATCAAAGCACTGTGCGTCGGCGCTCATCAATGATAATAGGGTACCCAGCTCTATTGACTCATTGGAGCATCGTCGGAATGTGGATTCCGTGACTCTGTTCTATCGATATTACCATGGGAGGTGCTCTGCCGAGATAAGTGAACTTATTCCAGACCGACTATTATTTTATTCGTAATACTCTCTGTTATTGTAATCGATTGTACAGCGGATCGCGCAGTGCATTACAAAGAAAATTCTTTCAACAGTCGCACTAGCCATATGTGGAATAAACTCCCAGAAGAAGTCTTTCCTGTTACTTACAATGTAGAAAAATTCAAATCAAATATTCACAAACACTAAGGAGTGTAATGTTTCAAATCTGGAAATTTTAAAGTAGGCTATGTTCCAAATCATTAAAACTAAAATGAAAAACTTTATAGGAAAATATTTAGCAACTTCGTAAAATTGTGTCAACATAACATTTTGATTCCTTTGAGTGATACTTTTTCAGCAATTATGAATCAATTGGAACGACGAAAATTAATTATCGACAAATGGAATGAAAATCCATACCGAGCAGTACATTTTATTTAAAAAGATTTGAAAATAGCAAGAAGTACGGTAGATCCAGTCCTGAAACGATATTTTGAAACATCTATCGGCATTGAAAAGTTTGGTTTGAAGTATCTCGTTTGGCATGGAATTTGCCAATGCGGCGAAAAGACATCTTCATATATAACAACAGATACAATTAACGGAGATGTGTACAGGGAAGAGCGCCTAAAAATAAAACCTTTTATAAAAAACACGGTAGATCTACTCTATTCTGGACTGATTTTGCTCAGCTCACTATGCTTCAATTACCTTAAATCTGCTCAGAGCTAATAATATTAAATTTTTAATACTCTTGTTTATCAGACAAAATAATAAAAGTAAATATAACTATTTATTTAATTGTTGTTTTTTTCTTACAAAATTTCCAGATTTGAAACATTACACTCCTTACTCCTACTTTCCTCCTTCCCATAACCTATTTCCCTAATATCAATACAAGCCACTTCATTAGTAGGGGCATCGCCTGAGTGTTGGTCTAATGTATAAAAAAAAATAATGTAGTACCAATGTAAGTCGTAAATGCCGAACAAAATTATCTTATTTTCATATATTTTGCTAGAATATTGTTCTTCCTCAAGTCCAAAATCTAATATATTATCAAATATGATATTGTCATATTAGATTTTATTTTATTGTATTTTTTATCTTATTTTCTTCTAAATTTTTTTTTTTTTAATTTTAGGGCGAGATTTTGTCAAAAAGATGTTATCCTTTATTCTGGCATTGCCGAAATTTTGAAAACAATTATCTTGAAACATAGAATACAATGTGTAATGATATACAATCTTTACAAATCATACGCCTCCATTAAGTTGTCCCTTAAATTATGAATTGTTGAATTTCCAGTTTTGTTCTATTTGGTCTCAAATATACGAGAATCCCTTAAAAAGTTAGCAAGTTTTTAAAAACTCCCAAAATTTCAAATCATTTTTATATATCATGCGACATATCGTTTCGAATTAATTTTGATATGCTGATCACAAAAAAAAACTAATTTTTTACATCCGTCGAAGGTTTTTTCCAGTTATTGCTACTGGATTTTCACTAAGTAAAGATTGCACTTGTTTCTAATATTCAGAAAATGTTGCAAAAACATTAGTAAGTCATTTTCTTTTGTATTTTTTTAGACTGCTCAAACAAAGTTGTTATTTGAGTATAATTACTGGTTCAGGGGTTCAAGGATATCTTCAAAATATTGTAGGAATTATAATCAAATAAAAACTAATATGACAATATCATATTAGAATTTTGACTTGAGGTAGAACAATATGCTAACTAAATATACAGAAACCTGAAATTAAAAAAAAAATAAACAAAGCCTTGAATTTATACAAACAAAAGTATGCCCAAATGAAGGCTTGGATTGTACCGAGTAAAAAAAATGTGCAACAAAATTAGTTTTGAAAAATTGGACGACTTTAGAAAAAAGTATGATTTTTTAATATTGTCATGATCAGCAAAATAAGTTACGAACGATATGTCGCATGATGTCGTATATAAAAAATTTTTTTAATTCGAAAATTTTCAAAAACTCGGAAGGGAATTTCGTAATTTGGCACTTGTTAAGGTCATCCCAAAAAAAAGTTTCTGGTCAAATCCGTACCTTTAAGATCAAATGGAACAACACCGGCGGGGGTTATCATGGAAAGTCGACAATTCGTAATTTAAAAATACGTTAGCATCTTTATTTTGTTCTATAAAAATTATCCTTTAGGCTGTGTTTACATCTGAATCGAAATCTCGTGATTTCGATATTCACTACTCTGAAAAAACAAGGAAGAAAAGCATATAGAGATAAAATTTTAAAACAACCAACGAGAGTGTTCAAAATAGCTTCAAATAAGCTTTTATTTATTGTTTTTTTTTAACAGTGGTGGATATCGAAATCTCGAGATTTCGATGCAGAAGGTATAGATGCAATTAATGGACTAGTTTTTTTTTTTTTTTTGTTCAATTGTTTGGCAGTTTGCATTAATGCCATGTAAAGATAATTTTGTAGCAGATTATTAATTGTCAGTGATGATTGAATCGAAGTTAACGATTAGCCACTCAAAGCAGAACAAATATAGTGTAATCTTTTGCATTAATTTTAAAGTTCCATTAAATTACGAATCCTTATTTTCACAATGTCCCGTTTCATAATGTCCCGTTTCATAATGTCCCGTTTTTTTTTTATTTTAAGATTGATCTAAACTATTTGTATTATTCTAAAAGGGGCACTCAGTAATCAGGTCTTCGCATTTACTTATAATCCTCATTAAATTAAATCATTTTAGAATCTCAAAGTTTTATTCTGCACTCATGCTATAAAATTCACTTGAAATCCTTTAACGTTACAAAATTCACTTTACATTAGAGTTATAATAGTATCCCAAGGATATTTTTAAAGTTCTTAGCACATTTCATATTTAATTGTCTTATTTTACTATTTATTTTTTCTTATTTAAACTTTATTATACCTTCATTTTTATACTTTTATTTTTTAAAATCACAACACCGCAAAAAGGACACGCACTCACGAGAACTTTTCGATAAAAAATTAAAAAAATTTAGCTTCTTTAAAAAAATAAAAAACAAAAAAATAATTTTCGTGTCTTTTTGTTAACTTTTGTTTTTCTCGTTTTTTGTTTTTTCTTTTGTACCAACCGTTTGCAAGAAAACGTTGAACTGATGACTATTTCAAATGACCAAAACTATTTATATACGTTACAATTGTTTTTGCAAATCTGCAGCGACTTTAAAAACCTTTAAATGAGACAGCGAGTACGACAACACAAACAAAACATTAGTTAAAAGATGCAAGAAGATATGAGCTCTCAAATGGTATGTTGTGGCATGGAATTGCCATGCCATGGTGGTAACTAATATCTGAATACTGCACTATGAATGCTATGCATACATGTTCTGCAGCACTCCAGTGCAGTGTTTGAGATGCAGCCATCAATATGGTAAAAAATTAAAGTTTTTTTTTACAATAGAATACCGTTGTATGTGGTTAACATATTGAAGTTAGAAACAAACTCGAGACGTTTTTTTTTTGTTTGAGAGATACCAGCACATGAAACTGAAGAGCCCAAAAGAAAACCACGCATGTGCAGCAGCTTCAGTCGCAAGTTAAAAAAAAACCACAACAAAACACTTCACACAATTTATTTTTTCAATTTTCAAGAAAAAAAAAAAACAACACTGTTAGTTATTATAGAAATCTATGTCTTACGTTTGCGGCTTCAAAGTCTAAAGGTGCGCCTTTAAGAGATTTTTTATTACCGTTCGTAGTTTTAAGCTGCAGCTTACGTTTAGGCGTTTTTTCTGCAGCTTAATATTACATTTGAAGGTGGAGGTAAAGGCAATATGCATACTGGCAAACAAACAACAAATAAACCTCCTTCTCTTTGCTTAACTATCGCAAATAAAGCCTATGTATGGTTCACTTTTTTGTCAATATTTTTGCCAATAAACAAAAAAATTAGGTTACTAAGGCTTAAAGGTGGAGTTGTATGTTTTTGTAGATTTTTTAGTTGCCATTACTTATTAATCTATAACACTATTATACTAAATATTTAGGCTACACTTAATTTTAAAAATTATGAATTACTTAATACTTAATTATCCAGGGGAATAGCAAAATTATTAGAAGAAACGTTTACTGACTTTTTAAGAACTATGTAATTCCTAAAGAAATAGATGCAGAGAAAAGATATGGTTGCAATATGATCTCTGCTACCAAACTATGCTTCCATGGTTGTTGTAATCAAATTATTAATGTATCAATCAAAGTTTATAAATCATTTTATAGATAAAATCTCCCTTTTTCGGTTATCATGTTATTGTCTCGTCTACAATCATATATTTTCTGGTCAATCATATTCTTCTCTTCAAATTACAATCATATTATTATCTGAATACGTTTGGGATTTTAGCATATTTAATTCCTTTAATGCAATTAATGTATATCCCGATAAAATAAAATTAGGAAACCTAATATGCAAGTGCTTGTGCAAATTTAAATGTTACTGAAACTTTAGAAAACATGTTTTCTATTGTTCTTTCTACATTTTCTACATTGCTAGATCTGTCAAAACAACAGAGTAGTACATTGGAAGATGACAAAGCAAATTGTGGAAAATTTTCTGTTGTTGTTTTTGTTTTTTCTTTGATATTTTAAATGTTTAATAACGCTCCTAGACGAGAACAAGAAATTCTCATTGGGTTTGTAATTTAACTTAACAAATATTTCCAGAAATTCTAAAAACGTCGTCCCCTGACGATTTCCTTAGGCAAGAATGAAATCCTAATAGGGACATGCCTACAACGGATTATTTTTTACAATTTATTAAATACGTTTGGGATTTTAGCATATTTAATTCAATGTTTACAATCATGGGGATTATATATTTTTTTTGAGCGTTATTTATCAGTTGGCGTCATTCTTACATTAATACATATTAATCAAAAAGTCATACAAAGTAGAAACAGAACTCATTGGTATTAATTTTTTTATTGACATTTTTTGTTGGAGAAGGAATCCGGTGTAGCCAGAAAATCTAGGAAAAATATAGATTGACAAGCAACCTTCAAATAAAATTATTGTGTATTAAAGTGTTTAGTTAATAAATTAAGTAAAAAGTAATAAAAAAAAGTGAGTAATATTTTAATTTTTTGAACTTACGTAGAAAAAATATTATTGAAGAGACTCTGTAGTAGGAAGGGTGACAGATTTTAGTTTTGTACGATAATAAAATTTTTAAAAAATGTACAAAATTGAAGAAAATGTAAAAGCTGCACAAATGATAATAATGTATTTTTTAAGATCATAATATATTCCTACACAACCAAAACATTTTCTATTAAACCATAATTTGATCACGGGAAATATATTACAATCATTAGGAGAATATTGTGATAACTAGAAATATATTATGATCATTTTGGATGCATTGTGGCATTGTATTCTTAACAATATTTGTCTACATGTTGATATCGCATGTTTCTATAATTTATTTTTTATTGATACATAAGTGATAACTAAATTTAATTTAATGATGAATTTATTTAAATATGTCATTGAATAAATATATGTAATATTTTGACTGAACCAAACAAAATGTGCATAGCTTTTTAATTCAGGTCCAACAGAATGCTGAGAGAATACTATAGGGATTATATTATGATATGTATGACTATAATATGGTAATATTGGGAACATTTTGTGGATCATATTATCCCATGTGAAAATCGAAATATATATGAACGTACATGATCATACATGGACTAGTATATGGTCATGCATAGGCATACATGATCATATGCGTCAATGCATAATTCAATGTATGACCATTACATTATCTCATATATTTCCATATATCTTCGGATCCGAAATTTGAGGGAATTTCTATTATATAACTACTTATTTGGTAATGAAAGATTTTGCTGGGTGGTTTTGAAACACCTTAGGAGGACAACAATTATGGTGTATTGTATGGATCCGGTTGATATCAAAATGATTGATGAAATGTATAAAATGGTTACAGTTTTTAGACTGGGTTTTTCGAAAATAATACCGCTCTACAAAAAAAAAGGTGAATGATATTGCAGTGGATTTAGGATAATCCATTTCGATAATGATTTCGATTCTGCAACCAGTTTGTTCAAATTGGCTCTAGATTTTGAACAATTTGCTATTATCCTTTTTTTCATTTTTCAACCGATTTTTTCAATAAAAAATTTATAATTTAGTATCTATAACTCTAGAAAGAAAACCCTTTACACAGTTTAAGCTTAATTCCGTTCCCTATTTTTCTAACTTAACTGTGTATCAATATCTCCATTATTTTAGAGATGTTTAAGGTTTTTTTAGAAAACAAATTTAAAATTTAAGACGAAGTCCGATTTTAAATGTAAAAGCCAATTTGGAAGAAAAAAGTCCAACATTTTTACATACTACCTCTGTTCTGAAAAAAGGTTAACATTTCTATTGATTTTTATTGTTCCAAAATAAGGTTAACATTTTACTAATTAAAGTGTTTTTATTCAAATAAAAGAAAATAAGTTAAAATAACAATTCATGTGCCACTATTGTGGTAGAAAAAATAATATTTTATTGTAATAAAATTAATGAACATTATTTTGATGAGCTGTTGCTAATGTCTCTTCGCTGCATTTAATAGAAACCATTAAAAGGCCATCTCGGCGAAGACTTTCTTTACTCATACGTCGAATTTTGTAATTATTACCATCTTTGTTAAGCATACATGTATGTAATGTCATCAAAAATACGTTTTCTAATTTACCTGAATGCTGTTAATTTTTTCACACAAAATCAAAGAATTATTTTAATTCTATTCTAATTTTCAACTTTGACATCGAATTTAAAATAAATTTAAAAAAAAATTGGAAAATTGGATATGTCCTAACAACTATCCAAAAAAAATAGTTTTTTTAAAAAACCTCCATAATCTCAGCAAAAATATAGAAATGTTAACCTCATTTCGGAACGGAGATAGTATGTCATATTGCTTAAACAAGTTATATTCCTTTAGGAGCCTTTTGTAATTATTTATCCAGAATTGTTCGGGAGTGTAAACGCAGACACAACAAGGTCTCTAGAGGAACACGTTGTATCTTCCGTGAATATCGGGTCACAGGTATATTACGGGTAATAGAATTGCCGATCGTTTTCTAACATTGACTCTTGATTGATGAATGGGGAACCGCAGCTGGGTGCTATTTTGATACATAAAAACTAATTTAATTAAATGGGAATCGAAATATTTTGTGAGCAGTACAGTAAATAGTGTGTTAAGATACCTTTCTCTAGGGCTAAACAGTGTACTTTAGATAGTGATGTCCTGTTTATGGACTCTATCCATAAACCAGCACTATATGATTTTCTCAAGTTCATTAAGAAACTAAAAGATTCCATCTAAAGTTTCTTTCTCTAGTGTTCTTCTTCAGTTTTCCTTTCTGGGGTATAGTGCAATGGACAATTTATAGTCCTCGCCATGTCTTATCTTTTGTGCATTTCCATTCCTTCCCCCAACTCAACTCTAAAACTAGTGGATGCAGCAGATTTTCTGCATAATTTTGATGAATTCTTGAATATTTGCTAAATATCTATAAAACTAAATAGAAATTTATTATTTAATTCAGTTCGAGGCCAATTCCCTTATTATGAATTAACATAATAAGTACTTTTTTCTAAAACTGCTATTTTTCTTCATCAGGACAAACTTCAGAGTTTTTGCTTTCAAAAATTAATAAATTTCTAATTAATCAATTAAAAATGTCGAAAAAAAACTATTTTTATTTTTTAAATAAAAATTAAAAACCAACATTTATCTATAAAACTCTTTAAAAAAAAGAGCTTATTATCTTTTGATATGGCATATCCTGATCGTTTAAATTAATATTGTTCCAAATTCAATTAAAATCCATAACATTTTTACCGTCAATTTTTGTCAAAGTTTATTTGAAATACAAGTCAACATCCGATAATGTTGATATTTAGAACAAGTAATTCCTAAGAAGTTTGAAATTTAATGTAATTAAAAACATTTTAGATTTTTGTTATCCAAAAAGTTGTAAGTGCAAATGGATGCACTGATTTAATTAATATTTTAGTTGATATTATTAAAACTTTAATTGGATTATTTTTAATTAAAGGTCTAAAATTTTAAGTAATTAATATAATCGTTCAAGTGGTAGCTTCAAAATCAATTAGAATAATAATATATTTAATCAATTTCTTAATTGAAACTAGTTTTTAGTTTTTGTTGTACACTCATTAAAAGTTACCCTAATACTCGTATCCATAGTATTACATGCCTACGCCTGCTAGATTGCCTGCATAATATCCGTAGTATGTGTGTAATTTATCTGCATAAGTTACTTACTCTATTTGCTGCAGTGTTGTCAGTTTAGGGGATTTATCCCCAAATTGGGGATTTTTTCGTCAATGGGGATAAAAATTTCCGTTTGGGGATCTGGGAATTTATTGGGGATGACACGACATTTTAGGGGATTTTTTGGGGATAACATATTATTGATTTTTATATTTTTATGAATTTAACCCTGATAATTATAAATATTTATACATTTGTTTTAAGAATGATGATAATAGCGCATGATTTTAAGCTACACAAATTTGTGTCTGGCAAGTTAATATGAGTACAAATCTTGATTACTTTTGGTGAAAATTTGAATTCCTTTTGGTTCCAAAATATTTAACGTTATTCGAATGTAATGTGAGTTATAAGAAGCTCTTCTTGAATTAAATATATACTTTACATGTTACTCAATTGGCAAAAATTCAATCCATCTATTGAAATATTAAATCTTTTTAATACAGTACATACTAGGGATGCCGAACGGGACTGGTTTTTACAAATCCCGGGATTCGGGATTTTGAAAATTGAAATCCCGGAATCCTGGGATTTTTCGGGATCCCGGGATTTATCGGGATCCCGGGATTTTTCGGGACTTCGGGATTTTTCGGGGTTTCGGGATTTTCTTGTTTCATCATATTTTTAATTTTAAAACCAAATAGCTCAAATAAATCCTACAAATTAAAATAATTCATTATAAATCTACTCATTATTTTTTGTAGTATGAAGAAATAAACAAATTAAGCCGGATTCACAATGCTGGAGTACTCCTCGCTGCATAGTGGAGTATATAAAATAGAGATAGCATGATACAAAAAATATGGAGTACTACAGCATTGTGAATCTGGCTTTAAACAGAAACTCCATTCATAGAAATAAGTATGTAAACATAGCAGAGAAAGCTACTTAAAATTAGTAAAAAAGGTTCCGCGATTAAATCTACTGAAATCAGCAGAACTTGTTTGCTAAACAATTGTTAAATTTCCGACATATACGTAATATACTTATGAGTTAAATTTAAGTAAATTTCAAATTACAATTTACTTCTGAAGAAACTTTTTAACTAGCCGAAACACTGCTTATCTACAAATTTTTAGTTATATTTGTAAAAAATTTATTGAATGCAAATACAAACTACTCTGCCGAAATCATCAGAAATATTTAGTGACTATTAGTTTTTTTAAATCAACTAACATTACATACTATATTAAACACATACCTCTGCTGATTTCAGAAAGGCAGTTTGTGAGATTTTTATAATTTAACAAAAACTTGCTGTTTTTAGTCGGCAAAATTATTTTGAATGAAGTTATGATTTTAGCAAATCATCAATAAAATAAATAAAAACATATCCGTTTAAAGAATAAATAAAGCTGAATTATGATTTTTAAAAGTTTCACAGCTGAATAAAAGTTTTCAATTATTAAGGTTTTTATTCAGATTTATTCAATCTGTAATCTATTTGAATCTATTACTTACACTCGTAAAAAAATTACGTACAAATGCATAGGTCAAAATTGTGCTGGCGCAAATACATGTACTATTTCCTGTTATTTTAGCAGAATTTTGACCTATTTCTACGGTCTTTTTTAGAGAAAATAACAGAAAAATTAGTTCAATTTAATCAGAACGCGTTTAGCGTTTGACTTTTGTACTAATTTTTTTTATAAGTGTACGAATAGGAAAAATTAGTTTTTTAATAACATTTAATAAGATATTAGATTTATGTGATTTTGGTCGAATATAACAATAAAAACAAATACAAAAAGAGGTAAAATATGCCAAATAATGAAATCGGAAATCCCGGGATTTTTTCAAGTCCAATCCCGGGATTTCGGGATTTCTAAATCCCGAAAATCCCGGGATTTTCGGGATCGGGATTTCGGGATCGGCATCCCTAGTACATACGCAACAAAATGTATGAAGCTGATGAATCGGAAAATTTTGATTTTGAAATATATAAAATTAAAAATTTTGTTTCACATTGTTTTGCTGTTATTTAAATTTTTTTGTTCTTTTTTATAATTTTCCAGTCAGAAAAATACAAACGGGAAAGCGGTGGCAAAGGACTTTAACAAGTGGTACAAGTACTGGCAAAAAGTGCTTTCCCATTCCCAAAATGATAACATCATTAGACAAAAGGACCGGCTGTTCAAAAAGCGCCGGAAAAGCACTGGAGGAACAAAATTTTTAAACGCTGGCAAAACCAATAAATAGGTGGTCTGGAAATATATTTTCCAAAATAAAATTTAAAAGAAGTTCACATGTATTATTTTGGTCTTGCCGTGATTTGAACCCAGGCCGTCAGATTGGCAGACGATTGCTCTACCCACTGAGCTAACGAGACATATAATATTTGATAGCTAAACATATAAATGAGTGATAATAGCTGGACAACTACTGGCTGTGCCAAAATGCTAGTACTGGCAAACAATTTTTTGTAACTAGTATGCCAGTGTTGGGAGGGCAAAAAAAAAAGTTGGTCTTGAAGGAGCTTTCCCACAAACAAAAAAATTGATTTTATAAAACAAAAAAAATTTTAAATTAAAAAAAATCCAAAAAAAAATGTTTCCTTGCAACCGAATTTGAACTCGGATCCACCTGACCACAAACCTTTTTTAACGAAGCGTCAGCATTTTTATAAAATCATTGGTCTACCAGTGAATTGCTTTTGTACGCCTGGTAGCATTGGCTAGGTAGCACTGGATAAACACTGGTTGCAAACTTTGGCATATCACTCTAAGCCTATTCTTTGCCAGTGGTTTTTTTTATAAACCACCGAAATTTTTGTAAAACAAATACTGGTAAAACGCTTTTTGCAAACGCTGGCAAAGCGTCCCAAATGAGTGTTCTGCTAGTAATTTTTTTTTAACACCGTGGTTACCCAGTGGTATGCCAGTGCTTGATTTTTTGTACCACTGGCGATTTCTGACTGGGTCGTAACTTACCGAAAAAATTAAATAAATATAGTATTTTTACATTAATTTAAAAAAAAAAAGTTAACGAATACAAAGTTTTTCCATAAAATAAAAATAGGGGATTTTTGGGGATTGCAAATTGAAAATTGGGGATAAGGTCTGAAAAAAAACTGGCAACACTGATTTGCAGTTAGTACATATGGTGTTTACAGAACGTTTGCGTTCATTGCAGTGTTGCCAATTTAGCATATTTAATGCTAGATTTAGCATTTTTTTAATTCATTTAGCATGAAAAAAATGCATCTAGCATATGGCATTTTTTTCAGCATTTTTCCAACCAAATTGAGCATATTTTTAGCATTTTTTACGGTTTTATTTTCTGTTTTTTTTTAGAATATTCTACATTAATTTGAATTTAAATGTAATATGAAAAATAAATATTTTTTTTACTTTTAGAGTAAGTACTAGGAACAATTTTTATACGTACACGTTAATTACACTGTGCAGTCGCAAATTTTAACAAGCTGGGAACCGTACTGGTAAAGCTAATTCGAGTACGCTGAATTCAATGGTGATAGCAGTTTTTCAAATTTAGCTCTCGTATTAGCGATATTCGCAATTAAAAATTTTGACGGATACTAAAAAAATTTAATTTTTATACTTCTGGGATCATTTTTAATTATAAATTTATCAAATTTGATTAAATATGTAAAACATTAAGGAAGCTGTCATTTTTTTCACGAAATGTTTTTGTAGATTTTTTTTCGCAAAAACATTTTTTTCTGCAATTAAAAGTATGTGTTATGTTATTTTGTGTATATTCAATAGGGTTTAGAAAAATATTTAATAGAGTTAAGAAAAAAAATTCTTTCGAAAAAAAAACAAAAATCGGGAAAAAAAATGTTTTTAGGGAAAAATTAGCGAAAAATTGTATTTAACAGGGTTGGATTGATTGAAATTCAAAAATGATCCCAAAAGTATAAAAAATATTGCTTTATGGTACTTTAATATTAAAATTTTAAATCGGCATGCCCGGCTTTAACTTTTTTACTCGTTTTACTTTTTGTTGTTGTTATGGTGAAGTGGTGATTTTGCACAAAATACTCCAATTTTTGGTAAAAAAAAAAATAATAATTTAAAGAATAGAGTTTAAAATAAAATTAATAGAATTGCAAAATGTTGATAAGGTTTGTTTTTAATCTTTGCAAATTTTAGGTTTGTGTCATAGAGGGCAATGTGGATAGCGTTTGTGATAAATTCCTATCTTTTAAGAATTTCAGTGAATTTTGATTTTTTTTACTGTAACACCTGTACACTTTTCATTTAATCATACCAAAAATCTTACAACGTCAACCAACACCACAAAAAGTATTAACCCTGATCGCGAAAATAATTTTTTTAAAGAATATCATGCAGGTAAACCCAAAGATGCAGAAATTTGAAAACGGTAAACAGAGAGTGGAATAAAAACTATTAAATTAATTTGGAGTAGATAAATTAAGGCTGAATGGGAAATTCATATTACACGCCAAAGTATTCCACATTACCACCTATTTTAGAAATAAAACATTTTGAGGTACTTTTGTTTATCCGCCTTTAATTTTTGAGATCACATATTTTCAGTGACACATTTGGGAAATCAATTATAATAATAAATTTATTTTAACCCTTAAATGCATGGTGTAGCTATTTGGCAACATACCGGTTTTTTAATAAAAAAAAACCCTTGATGCAGAAAACTGCATTTTTGGGCATTAGATGCCCCTTCTGTACATAGTGCTCCTATATTTTAGCGCAGAATTTTTAAACAGTTAGAGTAAAAATCTTGGTTTTGCTCTGTATATTTGTGAAAAATCTAAAACACGCGTTTTTTACAAAAAGTGTAATATTCAAAAATATTTGTTTAAATATTTAAAGTGGTATTCTCGCAATAAAATTCAGTTTGGCGACAATAAATGTATAAATTACAGTTTATAGATTTTTTTTTTGTTTTTTTTTCATACACTTTAAAATAATCACAATTTAGAAATTTGGCAAAAAACCATATTTCTCAATAAAAATCACCTTTTTTTTAAAAATAATTTTTTTTTGGTATTTTTCTTGAAATGTACACGCCTTTAGAAATCATATATGAAAAAATGGTTAAAATCGAAGAGATCATGCATTTAAGGGTTAAAGGATTTTTGAATTTTTTTACAAGAATTAACTTTTGAGTTGTTTTTAATTTTTCTTTTACATAATTTTAGTTAATAAAATGAACTGAATTTGTAATTAGAGATGACTTATTTTCAGTCTAATTGTAAAAAGTCACTAAAATAGTATTTTTTTAAACAAATTGAAACATTTTTTTATAAAATTTTTTTAGCATATTTTTTCTAGCATATTTTTTTAGTTTTTAGCATTTTTTAGCATTTTTATGCAAAAAATCTAGCATTTTTTCTTAAATAAGTTTTGGCAACACTGGTTCATTGACTTTCCTTTTCCATTTAGTTCTTTTAGTTGATTTTTTTTTATAAATTTATTTTCAGTTTGTCAATTTTTTGTTTGTTGTTTATGCATTTGACACTTGCATGTATTATAAATTAGACTGAAGTGAATGTAAATAATATGATAAATATCTTTTAAGCCGTTTTTGTTTTTTGCACAGGGCTAAAGGTTATTTAATTAAAGTTGGACAAAAAAGTTATTGGAACATGGTCAGTTTGGCACTATTTTTTTATAAATAATTGGAAAAAAACGAATTCAAGTTATCAACATTTATCATTGGAACTTCGAACTGTTAATTAAAGTAGTTTTTTTTTAATATACGCCAGATTCAGTAATAGTGCTTAGAAAAAAAACTAGTTTTTAAATACAATTAAACTTTGAATTGAAATTGAACCTACAATTGTAAATGCAAACAGCATATTTGTTACTTCATTGTTAAATTAATTTCAATTAAATAACCAACAAAGACATTCGTTGAAATTCAAAGCACATTTTAGCAACCATTGTTGTCATATCAACAGACGAGTTTGTTGAAATTCAAAGCAAAATGTTGTATAACAATCGTTAATTTTTATTTATTTTTTAATTTAAAAAATAAAAAGTACATATTTTTCAAGATTTCAATCATAATAAATGTAATTTAAATAAAAGCATATAATTTAAATTACATTTTTATCTAAACCTACGAAAAAAAGAAGTACATCTATATCATCAATTGTAGTGCTTTTTCTACTGCTTCAGATCTCTTTTTTGGCTGAGCCAGTTTATAGTCACAACTAAGGTTGATTGTTTTCGGAACTATCTGTTTGAAAATTTCGTACATTAGAAATATTTAAGAAAAAATTCTGCTTAGTGCTAACTATAAAACTGGCCCAAAAACTTTATTTCTTCGTTTCAGATTTTTTTCCAATTAAAATTTTATTAATAAAAAATTTGATTTATTAATAAAGATTTATTTAATTAAAATATTTACGTGTGTGTTCCAATTTTATTCTTTATAGTTTTAAATTTATAACAAAATGTTAATTTAGCATGCAATATAAGTATTTCATCATTTATGTATGTTAAGATATGCAAACATGCAACACCCCATTAGAAATACATTGTATACATTTAGTACAGTCATATGTATGTATATTTATATGTTCATGTGACAAAATTTTAGTTTTTTTAAACCAAAAATATTTAAGCCCACTCTGTGTATGTAACATACTTGCACATAATATGTAGTATGTATTTAGGTATGTAAAGATAATTTAAAGTGTTTTTGTATAAAAATTACTATAAAATTGCACAAAATAAAAACATACATGAAAAATGATTGAAATTGATATTTCTTATATTATTTTGCAACATTTTTCAAAATAAATGTTTTGTTAAGCTTAAGGTGTTGAAGGAAATGGAAAAACAAAATATTCGTATATTATTCAACATTCCACATACATATAAAAATAAATACGAGCATTAAATTGTTACAACAAACTTTAATAAAAGCCCATTTAAAAAGCATCTCATATGGGATATTTATGTAAATGTTCTAAAATATATTTATTTATTTATTTCAAAAAAGGTGTCATAAGGAATTCGAAATATTTCAGTTAAAAAATTAAACAACCCCGAGTAAAACTGATTTTTATATAATGAGTTATGTTTTTTATACAATTATATATCATTGAGTATTGCCATATATGACACAAAGTGTATTTTGCATATGATTATATCATAATATAGAATTAAATTACCCAGAGCTTCTATTGTCGGATTAAATTATATATATGCTCATATATGGGTAACCGCATTTATATATAAAAATATATAATTTGATCTTAAAAATTGTGGATATGGTTACTGTAATTTTATATAATTAGATGGGTGAAATCAAAAAATGTGATAAATTTTTGGGCCAAATTTGTGAGAAGCAAAAAGTGTTAATATTTCGGTTTTTTCTTAATGGAATCAGTAAGTTTAGTCATTATAAACCTAATTGCAAAAAATCTCTTCTACAAGTTGTCGCAATAACTTTTTTTGCACAATTTTAATTTTTTTTGTGGTAACGGAGTTTACATTTCTGCAAGCAAAAGATATAACAAAAAAAATTGCGTACGAATTTTCTTCAATTTATTAGTTTTTCCTATTTGGGTTTTCAACTTGCTTTCCAATGATATATAATTTGTGTTTATCAAATTGGCGGTTTCGCGAATAAATATACAATTTATTCCGCGAAAAAAAATTTGATTTTTTTTAATTTTGTATTTTTAATCCTTTTAAATGCTTTTCAAAAATATAAAATTTTTTAAAATCCAAACAGCGGTTGCGCAGTTACAAAATAATATATTAAAAACATAACATTTCACGATCAAAAAATTCTTAAATTTTGTGAAACAAATTTAATTTGTCAAACTAATGTCAGTAATGACTCGAAATATCGATTCAAAACCAATGAAATGCAAAATCAATCGTTTTTCGCTCCAGCAGCTTAGGCTGATAACTTTTTTTGATTTGACGCAAAATTATTAGTTGAATCGTCTTTTGACGCATAAATATTAGTTGAATCATCTCTGTTTATGGTTATTTTAAACATTTATCTAAATTTATTTGAATGAAATCTGATGCAAACAATTGTGGTTACGGAGTTTACATTTGGTTACTTTTTTCGTTTTCTTTCAGAAACGCTTTGCCATAATTTTTTTTCCGAAACAAAATCGCATGATGCCTACAAGGTGAAACCAAATATGACATTGTTTTTCTTACTCGTTAAATAGTTTGGTGTAAAAATTAGGAACGGAGTTTACAACATTTTTTCAAATCTTATTAAAGACATCCATTTTCATCTCGAGAATGTTACATGCTGCAGAAAAGCTTCAAGTCTGTTATACTGGATGATTACTTACAGTCCAACGATCATTTGAGTATAAATAACATTATACTTTTCGCAATATAAATAATAGATAACTGCAAAATTCTGGTATATGCATTTTTTTTCAAAAATTATGACGAAAAATCGTTACAGGGTTGAAGTCGTGATAGCTAAGATATACGAAAAAGTTTGTAAAATGTATTAATTTTTATTAAAAACGGCACTTTTCCTCTTCATTAAAATTCTTACAGTTAGTGTTTAGCTTTATTGGTTATTAAAATATAGGCTATTAAAGTTAAAAAACCTTATGAGTTACTTGTTACGGAGTTTTCATTTGGCCTATAAAATTGGTCACAAATTTTATGTATTAACCAAAAATTGGTCAGATTGTTATAAATTTTGTAAAACAGATGACAATGCGCTGATATATATCGAAATATATAACTCAAATGTAATCCATGCATTAGAAATTAGGTGGTTACACGGTTTTTATCACATTTTTTGATATCACCCACATATATGTTTTTATAAAATCATACAAAAATTCACTTGGTATCACATATGGCAATATACAACGAGATGTAATTATATAAAATCATAAATGGTTATGGAAAAATAATTTCTGCTCAGCACGTAATAAAGTTTGTTTTTATGCCGAAAATTTATATATTGTGCCCAGCAAAAAGAATTGCAAATAATGCTTTACAAACCACTTCTTTCAATGCTTCACAAGAATCCGTTAGTGTATTTTTACTGCTTTTTTAGAAGTTATTCTGAACAACATCAACAAATTACTTCTTTCATTGCTTCTAAAATATCCGTTAGTATATTTTTACAGCTTTTTTAGAATTACTTCTGAACAACATCCAAAAAATCACTTAAGTATTGCTTCTAAAGAGTAATTGCTCTAAAAGTGGTCGTAAAAAGTGATTTTGGTATCATTTGGCATTTCCAAACAGAGGGTCCCGGGTTCGATTCCCGGCGGGACCAATATTTTTTTATTTTTCTTTAATTTTTTTTATTCTATTATTTATAATAAGAATATTTTTGTATTTATATTTATAATTAATTTGTTTAAATTCAATATTTTTTTAATTTTTAAAAATATGTATATTAGAGTCGTCCAAAAAAAAAAAAGTTGGATATTTCAATCACCAAAAAAGTTTTGTTTAGAGGTAGCACATCGCAATTGAAGTTTCGAGGTTGTACTTGTTCTATTATTTTTAATTAATTAAAAATAATGGAAAAAATGAGAAAAATTAAATATAATTATTATGATCGCGACATATCAAATCTAATATATTTTTAGGTGAACATTACGAATATGAAATCAAAATTGAAATCGGAGTCGCAAATTCCTTATATTCACATTAATTAAGACCAGATTTAAAAACAATTGTTAAATAATAGCGTACAGGTTAAGAAATAATTAAATTTAAAGTCAAACCTACTTTTTGTATAAATTACTCTAGAGATAAATTACTAATTCTTAAAAGACAACTTTTTGTGCTACTTTTAAATAACAGCGGATTTAGCTGAAACTTGGCACAGAGAGTTTTTAGACATTAAGGAATAGGGGCAACATTGTGGAGATCGCGAATTCCAACTTTAATGTTTTTTTGGACCACTCTAATGTTAATATAGAAAAAATGGTGAGAAATAGCTTTTTATGCACCTGTAAAAATTGTACTGAAAATAATATTGAATTGGAGTGCACCTTTTGCACTTGTTTAGTAAGTACTCTTATTGAAGAGAATAAGGAACAATATCTCGCAGTACCACCACTTGTGTTTTTATGCCAGTCAACTTTCATATCAAAGAATAGCTCAGCGGTGGAGCGCTAGATTAGCAATCGTGAGGTCGCAAGTTCGATACCCGGCGGCGGCAATAAAAAACATTTGTAAAATAAAAAAAATATTATTTTTTTTTACTTTTAATTGATGAAAAAATGTTGAAGTCGGAGTACTCCTCTTCTATGTCAACTCAATGTTAAAATCATTGTGTTTATGTTAAAAAAGAAGTACATCTAGATCACCAATTGTAGTGCTTTTTCTACTGCTTGGGCATATCTTTTTTCGCTGGGTGGTTTTTATTTTCTTGCACTCTTTTAAACAAGAATGACTTTTTTTTTTTTTTTTTTTTTAAAGAGAAGCAACTCTCAGGAAATTTTTCCTATTAATTAACGTGTTGCTTCCTTTGGAAAGGGGATAGAGAAGAGGTGAAAGGTGGTGAAAGATGAAGGGCTTCAAATATGGCAACACTGTAATTGCGCGAGATATTGAATTTTAGAACAGTTGTTGCGCGCCATCTGACGGTGAGTTGGCGAACTTTGTTGAAGCTTTTTAGTTCATAGCCCTGTTATATTATTTTACTTCGGTGGGGTTAAGTGCTATGGGAACACCGAAGGAGGACACTGCGATATGTATGAGGGATAGAAAAAACTCATACATATTACTATTTTTCATAAATTGATGTTGCCTTGGTTGGGGCTCGAACCCGCAACCTCACGTGTAACAGTCCAACGCGCTAACCATTACACCACAGCTTTATTTCAAATTAAACATTAATTGCATTACAGGAATTAAATATACTTAAATCCCAAAACTTGTTTAATGAATTGTGAAAAATAATTTGTTGAAGACATGGCCCTATCGGGATATCATTATTGCCTAAAGAAATCGTTAGGGGACGACAATTTTAATTGTTTAATTGCTTAAAAAATGTTACCTAATTATATAATATATGTACATATTTTACTTAATTTGTAATTTAACTCTTTATTACTAAATAAATAAGCTCAAACGTTTTTTTTTTCAAAGCCCACGTGCAAAAAATATTTATGTGATTTAATTTATTAGACAAGAAAAAAATGCCTAACACCAGGTGCATAAATCATCATATTGTTTAAATTTATTTATTTACTTTCAACATGCCAAATAGAATTATATAGAATTTTCAATTTAATTTATAATGAATGCAAACACACACATAATGTCATATTCAACCAAGTGTGTATTTGTTGATTAACTGACTAGTTGAAAACTCATTGCAAATTTATTTTTATGTTTTAATTTCAAACAAAATATACATTTAGTAATAATCATGTCTAATCATATATTAAGCATTAAATTTGCAAATACATAGCTGAAGACATATCACAAATATTAATTACACATAAGTATGGTGGGTAGTCATACGTTTTCTTACTCTAAAAATTAAACTGCAATGATTGTCATATGTTTTCTTGCAAAATAAAGCTCAGTTGAAGATCTTCCTAAACTCTAAATACGAGGGCTACTACTGGCAACACTAATGTCAATAGCTAAAATCTGGCAACACCATAATAACATTTGACATTTTTTAGCATAAACGTACTCACAAGGTTTTGATGTACAAGTGTTATTTGTTTTGTTTACAGTGAGCTAAAAAAATCAATTTGGCCAAAAAAGGATTATGTTTTACAACTTTCGACGTGGATTGTCTCAAAAAGAATGTGTCGATAAAATCAGGTCTTTGTATGGCGATAAAGCAGCATCAAAAACCACAGTATATTCAAAATCGGTTGTTGTGCCATAAAACATCGATGCAGTGCGTGTATTGATAATTCAAGATCGTCATGTGATATATCGTGAGATAGAGGCATCCTTGCACATTAGTTCCACTGAAGTGGAACACTTAGTTTTAAAAAAATGTGCTCTCGTTGGATACCCCATAATTTATCAATCGCTCAAAAAAAGCCTCGCGACGATTTGTGTAAGGGAATGATTAAAAAGTCCGACCGTGGTGTTTCAAAAGACGTGTATAAAATCGAGACAGGTGACGAAACATAGATATATGCGTATGAGCCGGTAACAAAAGAGCAATCGACCATATAGGTATTCCAAGACGAGCGAAATTCAACAAAAGTTGTTCGTGAAAGAAGTACAGGAAAGCAAATGGTAGCCTGTTTCTTCGGCCAAATGGGTCATGTGCCCACTATTCCGCTTGTGCAACGTATGACGGTCAATTCTGAGTGATACACGACCATTTGTTTGCCGGAAGTCTTCGGAGAAATTCGTAAAATTAACCCCCAAAGACGAATGATTCTCCATCATGACAATGCGAGCTCTCACACATATCGAATATCGAATTTACCAATAAAAGCACCGTAAATTGTTTGAGTTTCACGTGAAAAAACTGTTATACTCCATATAAAAAAAAATGATTTTTCGCGATAATGAGTTTCACGTGAAAATCGTGTAGACTTTGTTTTCACGCAAATTTAATGTACAAGACTATTATTTTTCTGGTGAAAAATTGACATTTTGTGTTTATTGAGTAGTCACGCTTACCCGCTCGCTTACGAAAAAATGAGAAATAAGTAGTTATGAGATTTTGAATAATAAGTGGTTACACACATGCTTTCAAAAAGTTGAATTCCAAAAACAATAATGGGCGCTGTGGTGTAATGGGTAGCGCGTTCGACTGTTAAACGTTAGGGTGCGGGTTCGATCCCCAACCAAGGCAACATCAATTTATGAAAAATACTAATATGTATGAGTTTTTTCTATCCCTCATATATGTATATCGGTGTTCCCATTAGCACTTAACCCCACCGAAGTAAAATAATATAACAGGGCTATGAACAAAAAACCTTCAACAAAGTTAGCCAACTCTTCATCAGATGGCGCGCAACAACTGTTCTAAACATGAAAATTTTACTTTTCCGATAATTATACACCCAGAAAACAGATTCGGTGCTCACAACCCCATTTGTTGCCAATCGAATGGTTCAGTTGCATCGAATGAATTTTTCGGTTGCGGCTACCGAATTATTCTTGAAAATTCCGTTGCCACAGTCAAATTAGTCCTGTCCCAATTTCTGTTGCCACAACTGAAAAATTCGGCTAACACAACCGAACCATGCGATTGGCTAAAAATGCGGTTATCAGAACTGAATCTGTTTTCTGGGTGTATTTAATCAAATTTTATAAATTTTCAAACAAATAAATATTTTTGGATTTTACTGTCGGCTTTAGCCGAAAATTGGATCAGTCAAATATTGTCGGCAACTGAATCGGCTTGACAAAGGTGTCAGCTGGCGCCGGCTGACCGGCTAAAGTCGGCTGGCTTGTATCTCTGGTATCGAAAAAAAATATTTTTTTTTATTTTTTTTTGTTTTATTTTTATTGAGTATACTTTTCATTATATTCTCCGAAAATTTCAATAAAAAATTCATATGTGGTAAGTACGATGGCTTTACATCAGCTATAAAAAAAATACCCGGTTAAAAAAAAATTGGTATGGAGCTTTATATGGTCATACATAATTTAATGTGATCTATACACGCAAAAAACTAGGGTATGTAATATTATACAATCATGCTTGGTAAACACTATTTCCTACAGAAAAAAAGAATTTTCATTAGCTTAGCTTAAATCAGACTAATAATATCCAACCCATGACAACAAAATCAAAACCTCACTAATCACGCTTGTAAAATTCCGAATAAAAGTTACATCGTGAACCAGCTTTTAATTCAGTTGAAAAATCTTGTAGAGTATTTTCCATAATAATGCCTACACTAACAATATAAGATCCATCCGTGAGCTTCATATTTTTCAGAAATCTCAGTCATTTAATTTTTTACACTTAAAAGCTGTTTCTTATAGCTTTTCTAATATAAAAGTTTTAATATCATACATAGACCTTTCTTTACTCCACACAAAATATCATTCTTAAAATCACTTATGTATATTTTGAATAAAAGCTTAAACATGGAACTTCTTATTCTCAAATAAAAAGCTCGATGATGCAACGTTAGAAAAAAAAAACTAATTCACAGCAGAGCTGTAAATGAATCATTAATTTTTTAATTAATTCGCGCATCATTGAATGCATTGAATTAGAAAAATTTTGAAAAAATCACGAATTGAATTAAATTTTAATCAATTCACATGAATTTGGCAAAAATTAATTGCAATTCATTTCTAATTCAAATGAATTTGCAAAATGAATTGCAATTCATTTTCAATTCAAATGAATTTGGCAAAATGAATTGCAATTATTTTCCAATTCCCTTGAATTGAATTGATTTTGAATTAATTCAAATTAATTAGAAAAATGAAAAATGAATTGCAATTCATTTTGCCAAATTCATTTGAATTCGAAATGAATTGCAATTCGCCAAATTCATTTGAATTAATTCAAATTTCATTCAATTCTTTTCCTTGGTGAAAAGAATTAATTCAAAATTTAGCTAATTCGTAATGAATTAAGATCAAAAAAGAATGATTCATTTACAGCTCTGATTTACAGTAGATATGTAAGTAATTTTTATTTTCGATAACATAAGCTTTAAGCGCAAGTCTTTCTTAAGTTCAGTTGCATATTTTCTTATATTAAAAAGAAAAGCTCAATTATGTGAGTTTTTATATTTCTAAAATTACACTGTGAACACCCACTGTTTTTCTATGAATTTAATAACATTTTTTCAACAACTAACTTGTTAAAGTTTGTTTATGCATAAACACAGGAGATGAGTATAATCTTATTGATATACAAGAAGCTAAATTGTAAGCGCCATTTGCACATGTTGTTAATTTGTTAATGTTGGTTAATATTAGCTCTTAACATTTAAAACAACAATAAAACAAAAACTGCTAAACGCCCACACACATTTATAATTAAATTAAATAAATGATGGGAACGTTGGAAGTTAAAATTTAAACAAAAAAACTCTTGTTAAATATTTTTTTAAGTTTTTTTTTATTTTTTTTTTATTTTTTTTTTAAATTTTTTTTTTAATTTTTTTTTTTTTATTTTTTCAGTGAACAATAAATTGTCACCGACAATACAAAAAGAACAAACCGATTCGAGTTGAAAAAAAATTAACAACATCACGAATTGTGATTTTTTTTAAGATTTTCTTCTGCTGTAATGACTCTTGTCCAGACTATTGGTTTAACATTTTGTCTAGTATGACTGTCACAGATCTCTGCGGCTTGTTGGCTTGTCTATGCTCTGTTAGTGTTGATGCTTAAATCGGTTTTAGTCGTTGGTTAAAGTTTTAAGAAAAACATGCCGCTTATGGTTTTGTTACCTATTTTATATTGTATGTGTCCAACTGTTATAACAAACCAAATTTTGTTTTTCTTTTGATTTTTTTTTTTTCAAAACTATTATGCAATTATTGCCTTGTTGCTTTGGCTGCTAATGCAGTGCGATGGTTGTGTTGGTTTAATACTAGCCATAAATGAAAATGATTGGAAAATTATGTTTTTGTTTAGAGTTTTATTGTATTTAGGTTACAAATGCCAACGGTGTCTGTTATTGTGATTTTAATGTTTGATTTTTTTGCGACTATTTTTTCGGACATGCAAATAAATAAGAAGGTGTTTATAATGGAGAATTAATTAAGAAAACAATTATCTTAAATAAATGTTATAACATTAATGGACTAAATTTGTTTAGTATTCTAAAGAAATCGTATTGGAAAACAACAGACTTAAGACACAAACACTTTTAAATTAATGGATATAAACTGTTTTTATTATTATTTATTTCCATTTCAGCCATTAATTTAAAACTACATTTGACTTAAAATTTTATTTTCGGCCTCTTTTTCAAGTCATAAAATATTTTGTTCCATTATTTTTGACAATACACTAATAGAAAAAAGTCTGTAAAAATGTTAATTAAAACTACTTAAGTTATAAATTACCTTAGAGAAGAAACTGCTGAAATTAGCAGACTATTTTTGCTAAATATTGCTAAGGTAGGAACAGCAAAATATACAGAATTCTAGTTATATTTTAGTTAAATTTTAGTTAAATAAAAAAAATAACAACTGCTAGAATCAGCAATAAATTTGCTAAATAATTAGTAGCCTAAAAAATCACAAAAAAAAATTTGGAATTTTCAAAGTGTTTTTCGATTTTTTTCAGTGCAAATAAAAATCTAGCCCTCTAAAATCAGCAGTTTACTATTTTTTTTAGTAAAAATTCTGCTCATTTTAGCAGCATAGACTGTTTTGTTCAATTAACTAAATTTAACTTAAAAACGAGTAAAAAGGTTAAAGTCGGGCATGCCGACTATAGAATACCCTACACCAGTCTGGGTAAAAGCCAACTAATGTCACCAAAATCAATAGGCTGCGTTATTGGGCCAATATAGGTCTGTGTACCAAATTTCATCAAAATATCTTAATATTTGCGACCTGCAGCGTATAAACAGTATAATTTTGGTAGGACCCTTATATGGGCACTAGGTCTAAACATGGACCGATGTTCATCAAATTCAATAGGCTTCGTCCGTGGGCCA
The DNA here is from genome assembly GCA_949987735.1 of Leucophora obtusa. NCBI lineage: Eukaryota > Metazoa > Arthropoda > Insecta > Diptera > Anthomyiidae > Leucophora > Leucophora obtusa. Next base: position 228,501,930 of record OX465296.1, read on the forward strand.
AAATAGGTCTGTGTACCAAATTTCGTCAAAATATCTTAATATTTACGACGTGCATCGTATAAACAATATAATTTTGGGGGGACCCTTATATGGGCACTAGGTCTAAACATAGACCGATGTTCACCAAAATCAATAGGCTTCGTCCTTCGGCTGCCATAAGTCGGTGTACCAAATTTCATCAAAATATCTTAATATTTGCGACCTGCAGCGTATAAACAATATAATTTTGGTAGGACCCTTATATGGGCACTAGGTCTAAACATGGACCGATGTTCACCAAAATCAATAGGCTTTGTCCTTGGGCCAACGTAGGTCTGTGTACCAAATTTTATCAAAATATCTTAATATTTGCGACCTGCAGCGTATAAACCATATAATTTTAGTAGGACCCTTATATGGGCACTAGGTCTAAACATGGACCGATGTTCACCAAAATCAATAGGCTGCGTTACTGGCCCAATGTAGGTCTGTATACCAAATTTTATCAAAATATCTTAATATTTACGACCTGCAGCGTATAAACAGTATAATTTTGGTAGGACCCTTATATGGGCACTAGGTCTAAACATGGACCGATGTTCACCAAAATCAATAGGCTGCGTTATTGGGCCAATATAGGTCTGTGTACCAAATTTCATCAAAATATCTTAATATTTACGACCTGCAGCGTATAAACAGTATAATTTTGGTAGGACCCTTATATGGGCACTAGGTCTAAACATGGACCCATGTTCACCAAAATCAATAGGCTGCGTTATTGGGCCAATATAGGTCTGTGTACCAAATTTCATCAAAATATCTTAATATTTACGACCTGCAGCGTATAAACAATATAATTTTGGTAGGACCCTTATATGGGCACTAGGTCTAAACATGGACCGATGTTCAAAAAAATCAAACTTGTTCGTCCTTGGGCCAACATAGGTCTATGTACCAAATTTCATCGAAATATCTTAATAGGTGCGACCTGTAGAGTGCGTACAAGATTGCATGGACAGACAGACAGACGGACGGACGGACGGACGGACGGACGGACGGACAGACGGACATCGTTAAATCGAAATAAAAAATAATTCTGAACCGATCGGTATACTATAAGGTGGGTCTACGACCAATATTTTTTGGTGTTACAAACATCAGCACAAACTTATAATACCCTGCCCACATAGTGGTGTAGGGTATAATAACAAAAATTTTGTATATATAACAGTTTGTATTTATGTTGGTTTTTAATTTTTATTTAAAAAAATAAAAATTGTTTTTTCTAAATTAATTAGAAATTTAGTTTTAATTTTAGTTTGTATTTATTATTTTGGGTCTACTAATATTTAGCAAAATTTTCTACAGATTTGACAGTATAATTTTTCATTTTCAATTAACTAAAAATTAACGCAAATATTGCTAAAATTCTGTAAATTCAACAGTTTTGTTTTTGTTGTTTTTATTTTACTAATATTTAGTAAAAAATATGCTAATTTGAGCAATTTTTTCTGCAAGTTCATTTTGAACTAAGTTTTAATAGTTTTTTTTGCTAGTTTTACAGTTTTATTTCTATGAGTGTACTACCCACTTAAAATTATTGCAATAAAGATAAATGTATCGCATTCTATTTCTAGTGGCCAATATCCGCTTTACTTGTCCATTGAATTGTCACAACAATCACGTTCCACCATGCATCATGCTGTTAGTTCTATGGCAACTGAAAAAATGCCAATCAATAATTTACGCATTATTCATATATGGGGCATTCCATAACATAAACCAAAAATTTCATATGATGTTCCGAAATTGCATATTTTTTTTTTAGAAAAAGATGGAAAATGCTTTTTAACATATTTAGTTTGATAATAGTAGATTTTTAGCATATTTTTGTACACACAAGACTCAGTTTTTATTTAACTTTTTTTCAACAATGATTACACTACTTTTTCTAAATGATTAACCGTGTATATGTTAGAAAAAAGTGCTAGAAATATTTTTCCAATAGGAAAACTTAACAAAAAGTAAAGTAAAGATTGCAGTATTTTTTACGCAGCAGATTTTTAGCATTTTTTTTTTTTGTGGTGATTTAGCAAGTTTTTTGAGTAATGAATAATTCAATATTTTTGGAATTTTATGTTGGTATATTTTTAGCATTTTTTTTGTCACTATTTAGAAGAATTTAGAATCCAAATCATAATCCATAATCCAAAATAAATCATAAAAGTGTAATTTCTTACTTTGTATATAAAAGTTCAGTCATAAAGCTTTTCATACATCAAATAAAGGCACAATCGTGGATTTTGTTATATGTACCTTCTTCGAGAAAAGGGACCTAGTGTGTCAAAAAACGGGAACTTGGGAAAATCGATAAAAATGAGAAAAACATTAAAATTTTAAACTTTAAATGCGCTCTTCTCAAAACTTCATTTTCACACACTAGGTCCCTTTTCTCGGAGAAGGTCACATATTCTAAATAATAGTATAGTTATGTACTTATTAAGGGGGGTATCGACTCTAGGAAAAAATTAGCTTACGATTTTTTTTATATTTTATTTGGATAGAGCATACTCTTGAGTATATGTTCAGAAAATATCAATTAAAAATTCGGAGAAATAAAATTTTCACATGTTTTTTTGTAAAATATATTTTATTCACAAAGTAATATTCTATGCATTAAATTTGTACACAAAAATTTTTGGGAGCGATTTTTATTATTGTCTTCATTATAAATCTTATTTCGCATAATACAGCAGAACAAAAAGGAAAAAACTGCAACAAAAGATGCAAAAATTGCACGCAATCTTTAAAGAAAAGCCAATGACGATTCCTCGATGGTAGGCGAAGGCACGTTATATGAGGCAGATTCTGATGGGCTTTTATAAGCCATGAAAGTAATAAATATATATGAAAAATATACGAAACAAAAGACGAAATATTTAATAAATCCACTACCATCGTTTTTAAGAATATTTGGGTTAATATGTAAAATACTGTTTGTCCGATTCTTCTCACATTTGGCGCATATGTAGAAAAATGCGAGATATAAATTTTGTTCATACACGGTTTTTTTGAAATTTTGCATTTTTCTTAGCGTAAAATTAATTTTAAACTTGAAACGCATTTTCCTACAACCCTGAGTTCAAAATCGGCCGCCACTGTACAGCCAAGGCGGATTAACCGATTTCGATCCGAGTGTTTTTCTTTCATTGGCAACAAAAAACTCTAGTCCTTATCGTGGCCCTTTTTTTGAATTTTGGTCAAATAAATTTTATACCCCGAAGCAAATGTGTCTTTTCTTGCCTTTTTTGGAATTTTTAAGTTTGTGTGGCAACTCTGTTAAAATAAAATTTTTAAAATAAAAATCGGGCCACGATAAGGACTAGAGCATTTATCTGAGATTAAAAATAACTTTACATTTTTATTTTCCGGCAATTAATGAAGGCTGCACAGTGGCAGCCGATTTTGCCTTTTTTCAAAAAGGCCAGTAATGAAGTGGCAACTCTGGCGATTTTGGCTGGGGAAATATAAAACTGATATTTTTTGAAAATACTACAATAAGATGGTTCTTAAATAAAAAAAATAAAATATTAAAAATATTGTTAATTGAATTTTTGACAACCGTTCAAATATGCCCTTTAAAATGCTGTTGTTAAGGTATTTAACACCCCTAAAACGGCATTCACACCTAAATCCTAAACACGTGCTTAGCCAAAACGAGTGTAAAAGAATAAAGGACTGTTGTAATAGAATGAAGAGCTAAAATAAGTGTTTTAGCTAAACACGTGTTTAAGAATTAGGTGTGAACGCAGCCTCATACTCAAAGTAAAAGCTCAATCATCAGCAGGCTGGCCAGACTTGGGATTTTTTCCCCAAATTTGGGGATTTTTTTAATGGTCTTCAAAAACTTTCCTTTGGGGACAGGGGATTTTTTGGGGTTTAAAAATGTTTTGGGGATTTATGGGGGATATTTAAAGCCTTTCGTAAATTTTGAATATTATATATTAATTTTGTATAGTTTCAGAACAAATTAGTCAAGTTTTTCAGATAGTTTCAAAGAAAGCTACAAATTTAGTCTTTCATACATTTGCAGTAACAATTCAAAGCTTTCTAACACGAATAAATCCCTTATGCCTGAGATTTTTATGGAATTAATTTTAAAGTATCTAAAATATTAAAAAAATATTTTTTTTTATAAACTGGATTGAAATTGGTTCATTTTATGAATTAGTGAATAATTCATTATCAGTTTAAGTCAATGATTTGAAATTAAATAAAGTGAGGATGAGAGTTATTCAAATTTAAATTGAATCAATTTTGATTTCATTAAATTAATTGTTTCAAAAATATGATTCGTGAACTATAAATCAAGGCAACCATTTTTGGTTAAACTGATTTGTTAATCCGTTTCTGCACCAATTTTAATGGTTGGGAATTTGCCGACCAAACTTCGCGAAAATGCAGATCAGTGCCAAAGAAATATTTGCAGCACCGACTATCGGAAATATTTGAAATTAAAGTCCAAATGTTAACATGTTGGCGGCCCCGAGCGGGTTAAAATTTTTTTTACTAATGTTAAAGCAGAAATCGAAAGTAAAGTAAAGGTTTCTAATAATTTGTTTTGCTAAATTTACCGTTAGAAATGCGAAATGTACTCCCAAAAAGTGTTGTTGTATACATACAACAAATGCATGAAAGAGTTAAAATTGAATCAGTTCGTTTGATTCTATGAAAAGAATCAACAAAAATCAAACTGATTCTTTGAAAAAGATATTAACTGATTGAAATAGGAAATAATTCAATCAATAAAATGAGTTTTACGAATCGATTTGTTCAAAATTGAATCAAATTTTGAAAACAGAATTAAAGAATTTTATTTTTAAAGTCTACTGTATTTAACGGAAAGAATTGGAAAACTCGAATTTACGAATTTTTTAAAAAATTATTTCTAAATCTTGAAAACTAAAAAAAAAAATATTTTTAGTTGGGATAATGTAAATTTGAGCAAATTAAAAAAAAAATCTATTACCTTTTTCAACAATTTTTCTAGTTGGGGATTTTTTGGGGATATTTTTAGATTTGTTTGGGTATAATGAAAAAGTATCTGGCAAGCCTGGTCATCAGTTGTCTTAAATGGCAAATAAGAGTGTAGCCTGAAAAAAAGCTTTATCATGGATCTTCTTATACTACATTTATACGGAACTCGAAAACTCTATAACGGTATTTTAAGGATATCGATATTTCGCTTAATTCGGTATCGATATTTAAAGGGGAACGGTATTTCGGTAACGGCATTTTGGTAACGGGGTAATGGTAGTTAGTTGAAAGAGTTTTGAATTGCTGACGAGAATTTAACGTTACTTCCTTCCAAAGCTGTTTTCAAGAAACTTGTAACTGATCCCCTTTACGAGAAATCTTAAAAATACGTCAAAAAGGTGAACTAGTTTTGAAATTTCTCGAACAGGGTCTTAGTACGATGTTACTAATAGTGGTTTGAGAACTATGAAGAGTCATTCAGTAGCATATTCAATCAGTTTTCTCCCACGTTTCAGTCGAACATACCGACCCTTGAGGACACCGGTGTAAAAGTTCAGCTTAGCTAATCTTTCATGATTTAGCTTTTATTTTCGATATTGAGATTACCATGATCAGAGATGGTAAAGTTGATACTATAGTACTTTTTGTGGTGTTATTGGAACTTGAAAAGTACTATGGTACCCCTCTGTAGAGTTGTGAAATTTCGATACTTTTTGAGTACTCAATACTACTCAATACTTTTGAATTGAGTACTCGATACTACTCAATACTTTTAACGGTTTTTTTGAATTTAAAAATAAAAATGTTAAGAGTTCGTATTTATAAAGAAAAATAATTACAATTCACATACACGTATTAAATAACTATTGTTACTTACATTTTACTAAATTTAAAACATTTTAAATAAATTAAATAATTTTTACCAAAAATTCATTACAAAATTCTTTGCTTCACATATAGAGTTGTATTTCCAGAGTTGTATTTTTAAAGTAGTATTTTTAGAGTTGTATTTTCATACGAAAAATACTCATTTCTATGGAAAATTGCATCTTTAAAAGTATTGAGTAGTACCGTTTTAGTATTGAGTACTCAAAAAAACAGGCGGTATTGAGTACTCAGTACCGGAATACTCAATACTTTTACAACTCTACCCCTCTGACTCATTTGGTACTAAATATTTACAATACAAATTTTCCTATTTTTAAATTTATTGTGCTTTTTTTATTTTTCATAGAAATTATTGTGTTTATAGCGAACACATTAAACATCGGAATTTTAAATAAAAAATACCTATATTAAAAATATTAGATGTTAAGCCACATTCACAATGATGGAGTACTCCACTCTGCAGAGTGGATTGTACTAAAATAGAGATGGCATGATACAAAAAATATGTAAGTGCGAAAAAGAAAGGAACAAAATCTACTCTGCAGAGTGGAGTACTCTATCATTGTGAATGTGGCTTTACTCTTGAAAACTGAAGACACAGAATGTTAAAATTAAAAATGGGGGTTTCCCCTTCAGAAACACAATTCAATCACTTATTCGATTTTCTATTCTGAATGATTGATATCCTAAACCCTATTTCGTAGAATTGAATGAATTCTTTATCCACCTAATTCAATCATAAAATCCATTTGATTCGATTGTCATTCAAGTTGTTAATTCAAAAATATTCTTATGACATTCACAAGGTGGAACAGACTCGTAAATACCTTTAGAATAATATTCACTTTAAAACGAACAGTGACTTTAAATTCTGAACCATACACTCACAGAAATAAACCCGTAAAAATAGCCCAAGGACGAAGCCTATTGATTTTGGTTAAAATCGGTCCATCTTTAGACCTAGTGTCCATATAAAGGTCCCCCCAAAATTGGCTTGTTTACACACTGCAGGTCGCAACTATGAAGATATTTCAATGAAATTTGGCTTGCTGACTCACATTGTCCCAAGGACAAAGCGTATTAATTCTAGATAGGATCGGTAAATATATATCGCCCATATGGGCTACATTTTCGATTTTTTCTTCTTTCATCATTTTATAGAAAATTTTGACACAAGTCCATTTTAACCCATTCGAATTTCGGATCCAAACATTAGTTGGCTTTTAACCAGACTAGTGTAGGGTATTCAATAGTCGGCATGCCCAAACTTTAACTTTTTTACTGGTTTTTTTATATGCAGCACAACAGTTTTTTCACGGGAAATCGGAACAACTTACTGCAATTAAGTAGAAAATTTTAACCATTTACACTATGGAACATTTTTGGGATTATTGTCTGGGGGTGAGAAATTCCAAGTCAGGGTGATGGTACTAGGTCAGTATAGTAAAACCCTCAAACGGTTTGGCGTTCGTATGTGTCATTTTTTTTTATGACTTTTTAAATTTTTTCCTTATCTTGATGTTTTTTCGCTTAGTTGTAACATTTTGGCAAAAACGTAGTTTAACATAACTCGAGAACCACTTGTCCGATTTTGATGAAACAAATTTAGAAAAATTTAGAATTACAATTTCTCTAATCTGTTTCTATACCGTTTTCCTATATGTGCAACACTTTCGAAGTTAAAAATGAATGTATGAAGGGAAAAAAGTATTTTTTGCCTAAAAATTTAAATATTTTTTTTTTAAAATTCATAAAAAATCCAAAATGGAAAAAAGTGCCAAAACTAATTACTTTCGCGTAAAGTCACATAACTCATGAGCAAAAAAAGGCATAGATCATGAAAATCGATGCACGCGTTTCTCATTTATTCACAATTAGGTAAATGTATGAATTTCAAAAATTTGCTCCAGATATGCACAACATTATTTGGAGAAAACATTGACACTCACAAGCCGAACTCTCTCATATTTTTCTACTGTACTAAAAGAGAAATATTGATGTGGCAACACTGGTTCTGTAATGTTCACATAAAACATGCATTGTCATTATACTTCTTCTCTTTCTCACACTGGTTCTGTGATTTTTGTCATTCAACAAGTGCCGACGAACGCGAACAGTAAAAGTGATTTTTCTCCAGTTTTTTAAAAGTGAACAAAAGAGAACAGAATATGGAACTGTGCAAGCCAGATATAAATAGCTTTTGCTACTGCTGTGGTCAATATGTCTCAACACATAAAAAAAGGGGAAATTTCAGTACTGATTTTGTTCAAACAAACGAGATGTACTTCAACCAAAATGTTATAGTGAACGAAAATTGGGTACCAAATATAGTGTGTAAAAGCTGCTACAACCGTCTAATGGATTGGAAAAATAGAAGACGTGAAAGTATGCCATTCGGTATCCCAATGACTTGGACTAATCCTGGCGAAGGTCACAATCCATTGAATTGCTATGCATGTGCGAATGAAGGAGCCGCAAAAAGGATAAGAAAATCGTATAATTACGTTGGTGTTGCAAGTGGCGCAACACCATTGCCTCATTCGGACCACATTCCTGTGCCAAAAGCTTCTAGCCCAGATATTTTCTCTTCTACGACTGCTCCCTCATATCATGCACGTTATGATTCCCCATATGAGCCATCAGTATCCAATGAGCCAATTTTAATAAATCAAAATAAGCTTGATTCAATTGTTGCCAAGTTGGAATTAACACAGCATAAATCGGAAGAGCTGGCTTCCATTTTGAAATCAAACAATTTGTTGGCACCCGGTGTGAAAGTCACAGCTTATCGAAGTCGTCAGGCAACACTCCAAAGTTTATTCCTTGTGAATGATGAAAAAACTTCTGCATATTGCCCGGATGTAGGAAAATTGATGGACGCAATGGAAATAAAATATGAAGCAGATGACTGGAGATTATTTATTGACAGTTCAAAACTCAGCTTGAAGGCGGTTTTACTGCATAAGACCAATAAAAAACCTTCAGTTCCAATCGCCTACAGTACAGAAACGAAAGAAACCTATGATGCACTGGAAAATATTTTAAAAATGGTTAACTACGCCAAACATATGTGGCGCATATGCTGCGATTTAAAAGTTGTAGCAATGCTTTGCGGTCTTCAAAGCGGCTATATAAAATATATGTGCTTTTTGTGCGATTGGGACACACGATTTTCCGGTGACCAATATGCATGCCACGGATGGAAACTCAGAGAGCACAGCAGGTTACAAACGGCCAATATTATTCGTGAGCCTCTAGTGCCGAAGGAGAAGATATTGCTGCCTCCACTGCATATTAAACTTGGAATTATTAAGAATTTTATCAAAACTGTCGCCAAAAGAGATGAAGTTTTCTTGTGTTTGAAACTAATTTACCCGAGACTCAGCGAAAGTAAAATTAAAGAAGGTAAGTTATAATATCACATTCATTTCCCATGATTTTCCATCTTAACAAATTAATTTTTTCCAATCAGGCGTACTAAATGGTCCAGATATACGAAAGCTGATTAAAAGTGACGCATTCAACAATATTTTGATTGACGCTGAATTGAATGCATGGCAGGCAATCAAAGAAGTAATAGAAGGCTTGTTGGGAAAGCATCGTTCTAACAACTACGATGTTTCTGTCGCAAGGATGTTAAGAGCATTCTCGGAAATTGGTGTCCACATGTCCTTGAAAATCCATTATTTACATCATCATCTGGACTACTTCAGCAAACAATTGGCTACCGAATCTGATGAACAAGGTGAACGCTATTCAAGTTGCTATGCCATTTGAAATGAGGTAATACTGATTTTTTATTTTTTCAAACTCATTTTAATAAAACAAAAACTTACAGATATAGAGGCAAAAAGTCGCTGAGTGCAATAATTGCGGAAATTTGCTGGTGGAGTAAGTTAGTGTGGCAAGACAAGGATGATCTTGATGATAAAGAATTTTCAGGAGATGCAGAAGGGCCAACAGTGGAGTCACACATTGACATTATGTGTGGTTCAGAAACTGATGATAGCGATGAATGCGATGCCACTAGTCCCGAACAACCACCATCGAAAAAGTCTAGGCAATATTTATTAAAATAAATAAAAATAATTAAATAAAATAAAAATAAAAAATTATAAAAATGTTTACTTAATTTTTTTAGTAGTTTATGGCCAGAAGTCTGGAGTTATTGGGGAAAATTTATGAAAAAAGGCGATAAATGACACTTTTTTGAATAAAAACAAATATCAATATTCTTGTCAAAATGGGATACCTTCACTTAATTGTAAATAAAAGCAGAACGCGTTAAATTTTGTTTATAGGTTATGTGACTTTACATGAAATTAATAACACTTGATCCTTTTTTCCGTTTTGGATTTTTTATGAATTTAAAAAAAAAAAATTTTAATTTTTAGGCAAAAAAATATTTTTTTTTCTCCTCAAATTTATTTTTACCGGCAAAACTGTTGATTATAAAGAAAAACGTTATATGAACGGATTAAAGAAATTGTAATTCTAAATTTTTCTAAATTTGTTTCATCAAAATCGGACAAGTGGTTCTCGAGTTATGTTAAACTACGTTTTTGCCAAAATGTTACAACTAAGCGAAAAAACATCAAGATAAGGAAAAAATTTAAAAGGTCATAAAAAAATTTATTATTTCACTATGACTAACCATGCTGGTAACTCATTATTTGCAATTCTTTTTTTAAGCGAGAAGGTAATGACCACCCATGAATTTTAGGAACGAGTTATGGTACATGTTCCATGGAACCGGTCGTAAAAGAACTTGTTCTAGAATATATAAGGAAACGGATTCTAATAATGTTTTCTGAATATATTATTTAAAAATTAATTCAAGTCCACTTTTTTTATTATCATGGAATATACCATTCACATAACATGACGTAAGTAGAGCACTTTAAACAAATGTAATTTATTATAAACCACAACAATCAAAAGATTAAAGTTAAATTTTTTGGGTTTGTTTGTTTTAAAATGTTTGCATAAAACTCTTGAGAAAAGAATTTTATACTTTGCGAAAAATAATACAAAACTGGCAGAAAAAAAAAATATTGACAAAATAAATGGCTAAAAGAATTAAAAAGAAGCTAAAAAAATTGTAGCTGAAAAGGAGTAATGATTTATGTTATTTTTTAAATAATTTTAAAACAGTAGTTCAGAGTTAAAATCTAAAAAAAATATGATTTATGAATTTTTATTTTCAAAAAAAATAAGTATGTTATGGTGAGGTAAGAGTATTGGTACAGTGTTAACCAAGAAATTTAAAAGCTTAAAAATTCTTAAAATATTATTAAAACAATACCAAAAAATTTTGTTAAATTCAACATATTTTAATTCATTGTTTACAAAACAATAGGTCTCAAAATTTCAAATTTTAAATTCCTATATGACACAACAAAGAACTTAAAAAGTTTTGATTTTAATTTAGACTTAAAAAAATGTTAATTCTGACAGCAGAATTTAGATTACAAAAAAAAAAAAAAAATCAACCTAAACATCGACTGAAAACTTTTAAAACAAACAATTTATTTATACAATTAAATAATTACATTGAAAATTATATACCATTTACATAAATTTAATGTGTACTGTTATTTGTTTTGCTTTACCAAATTCGAACTAACTAAATTTTCCCAAATGAATTAGTTTGTACTCGTACTATATTTTATTCAAGTGTGTAAAACTAGTAATTTTTTTTTATTTAACCACAATCAAATTTGTTGCCGCAAAAATAAACATAAATAATAACAACAAAAAATGGGCTTAACATAATTTAAAGAAACACAGTAGGGGTACTTGATTATATAAATGGTTTTAGTTATTTTATTTACATCGAGTTTCTTTCTTAAGTCTTTCGTTTTTTTTTCTTTTTAGAAAATATGCATTCATTGTATGTTATGATGTAATGTACAAATTCACAGCTTACATACAAGATAAGAAACAAATATTTTTGTATATTTACATTAGGATTAGTATTCTACAGACAATTTATAAAATGACTTATTCCTTAATATGACATGTAGAAAAACTAGATGAAAATGGGTTAGTTTTTTTTGAATTTTTTTTTAGTGAAAGGTATATTGGCTTTAAATCAAATAACTGTGTTGACATGATTTTTTAGATTGCCAAAATACAATAGGGGTTTTCATATAAACTCGTATTCTACCCGTAAACAGTGTCAACCTGGTATATTTATGTGTTTAATATCAAACTCCATACATAAAAAATATGATTTACATTTATACAAGGTTTACAAGGAATTTACGAGTTCATATGAAAACCCCTAATATATAAAATGATGTCAATATATTTTGGGAATATATGAACTCTTTCCTTATGCTTGTCCTAATCTCTTATTTTTTTTTTCTCACACAGAGAAAATTCTCTCTGGACGAGTTTTAACAAAATTTTTCAGTAAACTAATAAAGTTTTCTTCAAACAGTGAATGAAAAATTTCTTAAATTCGATAAAAAAAAAAGCTTTATATATTTTATAAATCTAGTTTTAATGAACATTTTTCATGGAGTGTATGAAACTTTTAATAAATAAAATTAAATTTTTGACAATATTTTGTGAAAAATTCCACTAATTCAATGAAAAGTTTCAATGGACTAGTTCTAGTGCAACTTCATAGGTTTTGTGCAAATATTCACTAATATCATGCAGATAATTCTCTCAGTGCACAGTCAGACAAAAAAAGTTCTGTTTAGAAAAGTTTACCAATATCCCCAATAAGCATGTACCCAATAAACAATTTTGCTGGAATTCAAGTTGAAAACAAGCGTAATTCCAGTCACTTTTTCCAACTTCAAGCCGTGATTTATACTTGAATTATACTGTAATTCAATAGCATACTCCAGCAAAAGGGACACTGGAATTCCAGTCGAACATAACAGTGTAAATACGCTTGAATTCAAGCCTTGAATTACAGTCCAATTCAAGTTCAAACAACACATTAAAAACCCTTGTATTTAAGCCCTATCTTCAAGCTCAAATCAAGCCAATTAAAACACGATAATTGTAATATTTGATGCAATTTATTTGCAGTTATATAATTATTTTGTCATACATACATTAACATTTATATTTTTCTCTTAATATCGAACACCGTGAGGCGACGGAAACCAATTTTTTTGTAGTGTCTCCTTCCTTTTTCTGGCAGCGTCAAACGTTGTAGTGCTTTTCTTAGCTAAGGAGAAAAGAATAACATTAGAAAAAAGTTTAGGCTCAAAGAAATGTCAATTCCTTACATATTTATTAGAATCCAAGGAAGAAATTCAGATTCCTTTTATATCCCCATATAAAAAAATTATTTTAAGTTTGTTTATATTTGCAGTATTGACAAGAATAGAAAAACAAATTATTTTAATTTGTATGAACTGGATTTTCACTGGAAAAAAACACTTAAAATAAAGCTGAATTCAAGCATTTTTTACAGCACTTGAATTTTTAGTTTTTCAGTGTTTATTGGGTAGATTTTAAAAATTCAAGTGCTTTAAATTTTGCTTGAAGTAAAGTATATTTCAAATTCTAGTACTTGTTTTTTAACAAAAATATTTCAAACTTGAATTTTTGTTTCCCTTTTGCTGGAGTATGCTATTGAAATAAAATGTAATAAAAGTTGAATTCAAGCCTTGAAACTGGAAAACAGAGCTGGAATTGAACTTGATTTCAACTTGAATTCCAGTGAAAATGTTTATAGGATCGCTTTTACAATAAGTAGTACATAAATTTTAAATTTAAGTATTGAGTGTATAACTTAAAAATGTGAGATTCACAATAGATGGCATATTTTTTACATATGGTTTGTATCTTTAATAACTTATATGGGGTTTTGGAGGGTAAACATCTGTAATTTTTTCTCCTTTAGTCAATGAACGAAATAGTGTGAATAGCAAAGTTAATTTATTTTGCCTCGAAAATGTCGAATTTTTTACCAACAAAGCATCATTTGTGGGAAGTCGTGCTTTACTTATTCAATTTGAAAAAAGTGCAGCTGAAGCACATCGATTGCTCACAGAAGCATATCCTAAATTTGTTCCATCGAATTCAATGTGTGAGAGATGGCTTTTGGGGTTCAGAGGTGGTGATTTTGATATGGAAGACAAAGACTGCCCAGGTCAAGCAAAAAAGTTCGAAGATGATGAATTGGAGGCATTATTCGATGAAGATTGTTCTCAAACTCAAGAAGAACTTGTAAAATCATTGGGAGTCACTCAAGCAGAAATTTTAAAATGTTTGCAATAGCAGGATTTATCCAAAAGCAAGGAAATTGGGTACCACACGACTTGAAGCCGAGAGACGTTGAAAGACGATTTTTCATATCCGAAATGCTGCTTGAACGCCATAAAAAGAAGTTATTTTGCAATCGAATCATTAACGGCGGCCAACCAGCCAAATTAACGCCTAAGCCGAATAACCCTGGCGCCTAAATAATGCTCTGTATTTGGTGGGACCAAAAGCGTCCCATCTATTGTGAGCTGCTGAAATCGGGCTAGACAAGCATAGGCGATCTGTACAGAACACAATTGATTCGTTTGAAGCCAGCATTGACCGAAACACGGCTAGAATATTCGACCAGGCATGAAGTCGTAATATAATATCACGACAACGCTCGGCCACACGTTGCAAGACCAATTAAAAACTATTTGGAAAATAGTGGTTAGGAAGTTTTGCCTCACCCGCTGCTATTATATCTCTGAAACTCTAATTGTCAAATTTTGTAAATTATTTATGACAATCAAGATAAATTTGTAATTCGATTTTACAAGTCAAAAACCACAATATTTAATAAATTTATTTACCAAATAAAATAGTTTAAATTTACAATAAATCCAATAAATATTCAAACCACTTCTAACGCCGACATTAAAAATCGAGTCTACATTTATTTTTATATTTACACGCAAACGAAATATATTTATTTAAACGAGAAATAGCCTAAAGCGTTAACACTTCTACTTTTTTTTCATAGTCTTTGGAAAAAAAAAGGATTATGTAATCACAAACAAAGTAAGCTATACTACCAAAATCAAATATGCTTACCAATATCCATTTACAAATAATTACCCACTACTTAACAAATGTTGGCTTTCTGGCATATTGTGTTATTTGTGGTTTAATATTTAGTTGACCATTTTGCACAAAATGATATAAATTAAATAAACAGAAACTAAACAAACAGACTTAAACACTGAACTGCATGACAGACGAATGGACGATAAATTCAAAGACTTATAACAGAAATTGTTCCTTTGATCAACTAAAAAGTGAAGGTAATAATTCCCAGTGTATAATAATCTGAAAATGCTCGTATTTTAGAGTCTTTTATGAGTCATAGGGGGTAATTTTCTAAAACACTTCGGTGAAGTGTTGCGTTATTTCTATAGAAATTGTTTGTGTTACAAAAACAATTTACATTGAAAGTTCCCTTCACTTCACCCAAGTATTTTACAAAATTAGGTACATAATTTCTGAGCGCTCAGAAAAATGTGCCCTGGGATGTTTAAAATTATTTTACAAGTTCTACTTAAACAAAATAGTTCCTGGAATATTTGTATTGGCCGACATAATAGCAGCATATTGAAAACATTTAAAGTTAATAATTTAGTTGGGTTTAACTTTTATATTTCCACCTATTGTTGAATACTTTAGTGTAATTTGTTTACATATTTTCAATAATTTTTCTTTTTATAAAAAGCCTAACAATTTTTCTACGTATGTCTTTTTTGTTTAATTTATTGACCTATATTTAAAAATGGTTTTGAAAGCGTTTTGTATTTGTACATTTTCTACATACATTTTACATTTATAACAAAATACAATATAAGCAAGGCACTTCAACCACTTTATCAGCCATACCAAGGCAGACAGACAGACACTTGTTGTTGATTTAGTTTGATCCATTTTCATGTCATATTTGTTTTTCGTAAATAAAAGAAAAACCAGTATGTTGCAATTTTGTTATTTTTCATTATAGATTAGGAGTAAATGTCCTAGTTTTCGCTTTTTTTTTCTTAGTTACATAAGAAAAGCAAAACAAACGAAACAAGAAAAAGTATGTGTCTTAAATCTTTCGTTTAAATGACATATATGAGGCTTTACATAGCAACTGACCGCTATAGGAAAATGTACATCGTATCAGTGTCAAAATTACTTTATTTATTCTCCTATACAAAATTAAACAACTTTATAAATTTGTCCAAAAAGGGGGTTGAGAAGGCGTGCTTAAATATTGGCCAATTTAATCGTTATTTCTAATATATTATTTTTTATGACTTAATAGAATTTGGAAATTGCCCTAAATTCGGCTATGTCAATAAAGATTTATATGCGCTAAAAAGAGTTTAAAGTAGGGCATACACGTTCAATATTATTGATCAATTTTTCAAAAATCAACCAATCAGAACATTTTATTTTTAAATACTTTGTTCTGATCAACAATACTGAACGTGTATGTTCTCCTTAACAGTTACTACCTGACAGTTGTTGTGTAGCAGACCTGGTGGTTTGCAATTACAATTACATATAACTTGTAAGAGAAAAATTTTAATTACAGTTACAAATAATTGAATTTTTAAATGAACTCAATTACAATTACATGAATTTGTAATTGAAAATTTTCAATTATAAGTTGTATGTAGTTGTAATTAAAAGTAATTAGTTAATAAGTAACAAAATTTCAATTATATTTTTATTTACATTTAGGTCGGCTAACTTATCTAAAACTATGCCTATTTGAACACTATTTAGAGTTATTTTAATGAAAATTTTACACTTGGTTAAGGTAGTGAAGTTAGTCTTTAACATTCACCACTTCAATTGGATATAATTTTGGATAAGTTAGCCGACCATAGAATTATAAAATGTTTTTTGTTGAAATTTTGAAAAAAAAAAAGAAAATTGGTTAGGACAGGGCTGGCAAAACTATGACATGCGTGTCAGTAGTGGCAAGCGAGTGGATTTTAGGTGGCACGCGACGTTTTGTTGGATATTTAAAAAAAAATGTAAACTAATAGAAGACCAGCAAAAAATTCAGTTAAGTATTAAATTTCGCTACAAAAATGTGTGATTTAACTCCATACTGGTGAAACTTTTCATAGCGCTTGTAAATCGTCTTTTAAAATGACTAAAACTCTGTATTGCCACCATTTTTTGTTTAAAGAAATATGGTTAATACAGAACTCGCAAATTCGATTATCAGAAAATTCTGGGAAAATTTCTAAAATTCTAGATTGAAAGAAGTTTAAATGTTTCGATGAGAAAATGCCTCATAATCGGAGAAATAAAAGTATCAAAAAATTGCACAAAAATGGAAAACAACTTATAATAAAATTAAATCAACAAAATTAAGTTTTTTTTTTAAAGGAGCACCTATACGAGATAACCCTCAATGAAATAAAGATTGAAAATAAGTTTCATAATGAAATAACCCCTTTGTTGGAATTTGAAAGTGGGTTTTGATCGTGTTTCGCAGAGCTATTTCTCTGTTCAAATCCATAATATTCGCTTTTTATTCCAATGGCAGCGTTATTTTTGCCCGAAGCACACACACATTTTTCAACTAGTTTCTTGCATACTTAAATAATTAATGGCGCAAAATAATTTAACTTTTTTTTAACAAAATGAAATAACCCCCAATAAAATGAAAAGGCAATAATGTCTTTTAAACTGTTTTAATTTTATTTCATAGGGGATTTTTGCATAATGAAATAATCTAAAAATTTGAAGATTAAATAAACCTCCAAAAATTAAATTACCGTCAAACATTTTTACGTCATTTCTTGGATGTTATTTAAATTTTCCCTTTGGGGATTATTTCATGGGGGTTATCCGTAGCGCGGATAAATATGTACATCTGCGATATTTTTAAGAGAAATTTTCCAATTTTTAAAATTTTTTAAAAAGGAATTTTAAAAGACAACTAATATTAAGGTGGCACACGAGAAATTTAAAAAAAAAAAAATTTGTCCGTTTCTGACACGCAGCGTAAAAAGTCTTGCCACCCTGGGTTAGGATTTTCTCAATAAATATAATTGGCATTTTTGCAATTACTGTGAAATCTGCACAAAATTTTGCTAAATATTAGTAGACTTAAAATAGCAAAAACAAACTGTTACATCCACAAAATTTTTGTTATTATACCCTACACCACTACGTGGTCAGGGTATTATAAGTTTGTGCTGATGTTTGTAACACCAAAAAATATTGGTCCTAGACCCACCTTATAGTATACCGATCGGCTCAAAATTTTTTTTATTTCGATTTAACGATGTCGGTCTGTCCGTCCGTGCATTTTTGTGCGCACTCTACAGGTCGCAAATATTAAGATATTTTGATGAAATTTGGTACACAGACCTATGTTGGCCCAAGGACGAAGCCTGTGAACATCGGTCCATGGTGAACATCGGTCCATGGTGAACATCGGTCCATGGTGAACATCGGTCCATGTTTAGACCTAGTGCCCATATAAGGGTCCCCCCAAAATTATATTTTTTATACGCTGCAGGTCGCAAATATTAAGATATTTTGATGAAATTTGGTACACCGACTTATATCAGCCCAAGAACGAAGCCTATTGATTTTGGTTAACACCGGTCCATGTTTAGACCTAGTGCCCATATAAGGGTCCCCCCAAAATTGGCTTGGTTACACACTGCAGGTCGCAAATATGAAGATATTTGAATGAAATTTGGTTCGCTGACTCACATTATAGAAAATTTTGACACAAGTCGCATTTTAGCCCATTCGAATTTCGGATCCAAACATTAGTTGGCTTTTAACCAGACTGGTGTAGGGTATTGTATAGTCGGCATGCCCGACTTTAACCTTTTTACTCGTTTTTAAGCTAAATTTATTTTAATGTAAATAGTGCAAATTACATTTTCAATATTTCTGATCAATGTTTGATTGTTTACAAATTAATTGCCTGTACCCTGTATTGAAAGTTTACCAATTAAATTGAAAAATTCAAAATGTTTTGGATTTTTGTTTTTCAATTTCGTATTATTGAAAAGTGTGTGGCCAATATTGAAATGTTAGTTTTTTTAAATTTGTTTTTTTTTTTGTTGAAAAAAAAAATAAAATTAAAGCCCAAACCACATAGTGAAAGTGCCAGTGGACAGTGGCAGCGCTGTCAAACTTTGTTCTTGAATTTCGCGAACGTTATTTAATAATTTTTATAAATTTCTTATTGCGTTTTGTTTAAAATCAGCTCTTGTTTATTTTGAAACTTTTCTAATTTCTCGGCAGTGACAAATAGAGAAGATACAAAAAAACTGCTTTATCGACAAAATGTCGGACTGCGGTCGACACTTCGTTTAAGTGGTTTAAGCGGGCAATACATTTGCAATATTATGGCACAACTTTTCAAGTGCTGCAAGCATATTGACCGTGTATGTATTAAATTGAAGGTTGGGCAATATTATGTAGTGAATCAAAACACTTTTGATTTTTATTGGACAACTTTAAATACTGCATAATCTATTGGCAACACTGTGTAATCTTAATTTTGTGATGTTTATGTTTGTGTGCATTTTGAGGTTTCTAAAATCATATATTGCATAAAATATTGTGGCGATCCTTTGTTACATATATGTTGCAATTTATTGTATGGTGTGTGGCTAAACGAGAAAAATACTGTGCCATTATATTGGACATAATATTGCAAATTTATGGGAGCCTATAGGCTTAAGAGAGCATATAAATTATTGCAAAATAAAAAAATAATCACTGTAAACTTGTTTTTTTTTTTAATCTGCTAAATTTTGCAATTTTTTTTTTAGAATTGAGAATATTGATCAATTTTAATTTCATTTATATTTTTCTAATAATTTTGAAAGTATGTGTGAAAAGATCAATAAAATTTAAGTAAATTATATTTACCGTGTGTGCTCGGCTTAGGACCAACTGAACGTATGATGAATATGAAATTGATTACACGCACTATGGGACTATTTAATTATAGAACAAATATTTGAATTGTATTGAATATTTGGAACAGAGACTATTAATTATAGATAGAAATCAAAACTTACACTATTTAGTATCAGTTTAATATCAGTTGAGCCTATATTTAAAAAGTCAAAAACTGCTGAAAACTGCACGAAATAAAGAAAAAACAAGCGCGGAATATATTCAGATAATAAAATTTGAGATATCCGTTTATTTTTTTGCTTTGTTGTTTGTTATTATTTTAATTGAAATAAAAAAAAGAAAATTGTCAATTTTTCGAACAAAGTGCCATCTAGTGATAACAATATTTTTATAACTTATTTTTTTGGTGATGCCATACCCCTGATTTGGAATAGTGAATACTCAACGAATATTTTCTCCAAAACTATCCTGAAACTTTCTGAATCGGTAGAAAAATATCTGCACTTTTTTAAATTAATTGTATATAAATTGATTTATCTAATACACTAAAAATTCAGAACAAGTTCTGCATTTTTTTTTTTTTTTTAATTTTAAAGTTCTTTTCAAATTGCTCATATAAAACTGTATTTAAACAGTTAAATGTCTGTCATTTTTCAAAATTCCATTAAACTAAAGTCCGCTATTGGTCAGTAGTAAAACACACTTACTTACCCCCACTTTTTGTAAAAATTGAAAAAGTTTTTCCAAAAACTACTCTAAATTTGACATTAGCCGTTTTTTCTAATCAATTGGATTTAATAAATCCAAAAGGTATTTCTAAAAGTGATCAACAGATGGGGTTAGATTTTTCCTATTTTAAAAAAATTTTCTGTCCGACACTTCTTTCACCCTAATTTTTAATACCGAATTCGATGATGAAGGATTCTACTTTAACTTTTAATTTATAATTATATTTTACATAAAACAGCGATAAACAGTCTGCCTTTTCAGTTTTATCACTTCAATTTATATTTTAACACAATTGAAAAATTCCATTGCAATATTTAATATTTACTAATTGGATTTAAATAAATTACTTACTGTAGAGTGAAAAATTGCCATTTCTATTTGAGCTATTTCTCCATGTCGAAGATGAAAAATATGTATTTGGTGATGTGTAGTTTTTTTTCTAAACATATTTCATAAAAAAAAAATTTAAGAAAAACCTTTTACTTGTTAGTTTTTCAATTTTTTTGTTTCTCTTTTAATTTTCATTCGTATTTTTTTCTGACATTAAATTAATAGGCTGTTTCATATGTTTGCGCTTTTATTGTGGATTTATTAAATCCAGCTTTTTTTGGATTTAATAAATCCATTTTTTGTATGAAAACTTCAAAATCCAGGTGATTAAAAAACACGCTAATTGCTACACCGAAAAAATTTCTCAGTTATAGGCAACTAAATTTTCAACTGAGGTTCAGGTGAAATACCCCTTACTGAGCTTCAGTTGAAGTTAACCAATTTGATTTTGAAAATTAAAAATTTCAGTTAAAATGATTTAAATTAGTAGCTAATAACCGATTCAACAATTTTAAATAACAAATATTTATATTTGTCAATAAATAAAACCAAATGGAATTTTTTGTAAAAATTACACAATTTATTTAAAATAAACAAAAATTTAATTACAATTGTCATACCCTTAATAATGTATTCCATACGTTTTCTTCTTCCATTGTCAACATGGACCCAGATTTTCAAAATTTTTGTAGGGAATAAAGTTTTATATTTTGTTTGACCGAAATATTTCCTGCAAACAATGAGAAAAAAAAATTAAATTATTAAATGAATTATTAACCCTCTAACCGGCAAGCCCGCCTCCAGGCGGGGTATATTAAATTGACCAGAAATGCGCCAAAGGGGTATTTTATAATAAGAAATTATACTTTTTCAACAGAAAACAAAATTTATAAAATTTTTTGTGAAGAATTTTTTTGTATACAATGCACGGTTTGGAAGCGAAAAAGTGTCAAAGATAAAATTTCGTAAAATTTAATAAAAAAAATAAATATTTTAAAATAACCAAAAGTTTCAAAAATCTTAAAAACATATTTAAATTGACTAAAACAATTAATAGTGACCATGAAGTGAGATTGGAGCTTAAGCTATTCAAAAAGTTCCTTACTTTGGTCCAAGGACGCACAGGATTCCATAAGGACACCTTTAAAGGACATCGCCTTAACTTCAAAGCGAATCGACGGATTTTTTTGAAATTTGGTAAAAAGAATATATTTGGTATAGGTAGCAAAGCTTATAAGTTTGAATATTATATATTGAAGTTTTGGTGCATTTTCGCTCAATTTCGCATTTTTCAAAAAACGAAAATCGCTACATCCTCTTAAGTAACAGCACAAAAAATGTAATTTTTTTATTGCAATTATATCTTGGTAAGAGAAATAATTTGTGCCTAAGCCTAGTAATTTTTATGCGCTAGTTTTCGAGATTCACCCTTAAACTGTGTTGGCCCATATCGCCTAAAGTAGGCAACGAAAAAAAATTTTGTAGAAGAACTTATTGTTTATTTTTCGTGAGGAACACATGGTATAAATTTCATTGCAAAAAAGCTTAGGCCGGTTAGAGGGTTAAGGGTAATTTAATTTCCATGAAAAAACAAGAACTTACCAAAAACCCAAAAATGTTTTATTATATTTCGCTTTTGTGTGACTTTTGTTTTTAAATATTGTTGTAAATTTATTACTAATTGAATCATTTAAAATTTATAGGTTGACTCCAAAAAATTTATTGTAAACCAAATATTAGTTGCTCAGTTAATTTTTATTTATTTTGAATTAACTGAGCAACTGAGAAATTTTTTCGGTGTACGAAATATTTTATTTTAGCTGGTCAGTTGTTATGTAAAGCTTCATATTCGTATAATACATTGAAATTATAAGTTTAATTTAATAACATAAATACATTTTGGATGCATTTTTTTCACTAATTCAATATTTTACGCCATAATAGGTGTTAAAAGCTTTAATTTGAAAATGTTATTAATATTTAAAACATTCACTATTTTTAACGAGTGACAGAAAAAACACACTCAAACAAAAAGCCAGTAAAGTCAGCAAAAAATGTTGCAGCACACTAAATAGTAACACATTAGTTCAAAATTAGTTTAGTGCTGCCAAATATAATTAAAAATGCAAAAAACTAGTATACTCGATATACCAGTACCCCGTTTCTGTATCCAATGCGAGAAGTTTTCTCATCGAGAAATGCATGGTCATCCTGCATTCAACAGGGTGATTTAAGCGGTAATAAAATGGACTGGAGTTGTAGTCGTAAATTTTTCAGATATTGTAACTCTTATAATTGAGTACACATGTAGTTTTGTAAAATACCTAATTAAATTAGAAATAACATATATGCAGCGCATTATTAGCTGATTTGGTTTCATATATATTTTATTGTCTGCGACTCATCCTGTATCAAGCAGAGCAGGGTTGCATTTCACATGGTTTTTGCGAAAACTTATTCGATGCGAGAAATACAGAAACGGGGTGCTGGTGTTTTTCTAATTTTTCTATTAATTTTTTTTAAATGTAAGAGAAAATTCTGCTCATACCTATCAACGCTAAGTATTTAACGCAAATCTACATTTAACCGATTAACCCTTTGACGAACATAGGCAAATATGCTTGCCCAAGGGTTTTTCGCATTTATAATTATCCAGACAAAAGACAGAGTAAATATTTCCAAAGTTGATTTGTAAAGGAGAACTGGGGGAACAAAAATGTAGTGGGCAGCAAATCCCTACCTAGTCCCGCTTTCCCCTTGCGAGCCCTCGAATTTCGTTATTTAGAATTCTTTATTTAAGGGGTAAAAAGCACAAACTTCGACAAGCGAAATGAAGGGCAAGCAAGGGGTCTATTAGGTAAATTTTTTGTAACGTATCCATAATTAAGTTCCAAATCACGAAAATAAAATAATAATAAAAATCGCTTCGTCCGGAACGGCAGGGTCGTCAAATGGCAAATATTTTTGGCAAGCGAAATGAGGGGTTCTACGGAGCAAATTTTTCTTGGCATAAATTATGAAAATCGAAAAATTTTCAAAATCGCTTCGGCAGAAAATGTATGGTCCTCAAAGGGTTAAAGTATAAAATAATTGTAATCAGCTAATATTTATAATGGTTGCGGTATAATCGAACGTCTGCCAGTAAAACTTTTTAGGCAGTAACGCGAAAAAGTTACGTTAGGTGTGAAAATATATAAACGAGGAGTTTTCAACGTTGATAATTATCCACGCTGCAAGTTAACGCGCAGAGGAAAAGTAACGTATTGTGTACTTAAAATTTTTTTCTGAGTTAGCGAATGCAGTTAAGTCGAAAATGCAGCTATTATCTAACAAAGAACTTCAAAATTTATCTTAAAAATTGGTCTTGCGCAAATTTAAATTATAAATTAATCATATTGACCTCGTAAGTTAACAAAAAAAAAAACAACATTTATCGTTCTAACTGTTCTCATAAATTTTCCAAAACTATTCACATGACAATTTTTATAGTGTTGTTTGTAATGTTTTCAACACTTTATGTTCAAACACTAACAAATACAACAACATATTTTAAGTTGTCAATATTTAAGATTTTTAATTAGAATTTTTAAGACTTTGACATAAGACAAGTCATTTACAGGAAAAAACTTAAATTTTAAAACCTCAATAAAAAATCTACACAACTGTAAATTTTGTCTTAAAGTAATTAACAGCGTGCAACAAGCATGATAAAAAAATTGTCAATGCAATAAGATAGCGGGTGGTATACATTCATTTTCATACTTTTAGCCCTGGTTTATGTATTACGAAAATGTTCTAAACGAAAGCGAAATAACGAAAATTTTTGTTTGTTTCCCATGTGTTTTAGGCGAAAGTAAAGGTGCGTTTACAATGATGGAGTATTCCAAACTGTAGCAAATTTAGTTTTCTTCTCTTTTATACTAACAGTTTTTTATATTTTGCTATTTCTTTTTATTCCACCCCAGAGTAAAACTTGTTTGACTCTGGAGTACAAATTTGCCCCACTCTAGAGTTAACATCGGTCTGTTACCTATTTAACATGACAAATATACATAAAAAATACATCACTAATTTGTTCACATCTCTAATTGTCAACAAATTATAAAAAAATATTTAAAATAATAACAAACAAAAACAAATGATTTCAATTAGGAGAAATATATGAAATAAAAAATTATTCCATATTATATGCAATGGAAATCTTCTAAAGATATTCGCTAAAAACTGTGTAAGTATTGAAATGTCAAATATTCTTTTGAAGTAACTCTACTCTGCATTTTGAACAGTTAACATTTCAATCTGTGCTGCAGAGTAGAGTCACTCTACCATTGTAAACGCGCCTTAATTGTCAATTTCTTTCATTTAAACTATTTTCGTAATAGATAAACTGGCCCTTAAAGGCAGGAATACACGTTCAATATTATTGATCAAGTTTTCCAAAATCAACCAATCAGAATATTTTATTTTTCAACACTTTGTTGTAATTGGTTGCATTTTTAAAATCAACCAATCAGAACAAAGTATTTAAAAATAAAATGTTCTGATTAGTTGATTTTTAAAAAATTTATCAATAATATTGAACAGATCAGCAGACATGTGTTGCTAAAATTATCAAAAAAATACCGCTGGGCTCAAAACAGTTAAATTTCCCGTAATAACAGCAAAATTTTCAGTAGCCATTACAGACTTTTTTTGGTTAAGTGTATGTTTTGCAACAATTAATATGCAAAAATTTATTTTAAAATTTGTCAATAAATGCTAAAATTTGTGCGAAACAGCCAATTTTCGACATTTTGAATTCTGTGTGATTTTACAAAACCAATCTATTTAAAAATTTTCGGATTTCAGAACATGGGTGATAGTGTTAAAACTCTGTTTTTGAGCGACTTCAAGCACTTAACAATTTGAAATTCAGCAATTTTTCAACCGATTATGAATCTTGGAACGTTTTTTGAAAGAAGAAAAATTGAGCTTTCCAAATATGTATAGGATTATTTATTAATAAATGAATGTTCTTTAGTTTGACTGTAGATCATAAATTAATATCACTTTCTGTTTAAATTATAATTTAAATAACATACATTTAAATTAAAAAAATTTAACGGTTCGTTGTAATTCAAAAATCTGTGTTATCATACACAGAGTTGAATAGAATCAGCTGAGATACCTTAAGAATTAAGGTTCAAAGCAAAAAAAGAGTAATAATAACCAGGGCAAGGACTTTCATGCAAATGCATGTTTTTGACCAAATACTTTTCCGAATCAAAGAATTTGCAAAAAAAATGGCATCGATGTGTTGTTGCATATTTTGTTATAAATGCATATTTTGCTTTTAAGTGCATATTTTATTGCATATTTTATGATTTTTATTGCAAATTTTTGCATATTTTGCACATTATTGCATATTTTTTAATATTTTTAAATATGAAATTCGATTTAAGAATTCATACTTTAAAACTTAAAAAAATTCTAAAGAATTAATTATTTGGAAGCTCTGTTGGTAATATAACACTACAGTAGAAAGAGAAACACATAGTACACAATATGTTGTCATCCACTAACACATTTTTTATATATGTAATTTTAAATTAACGTTTTCGGGTGTTATTGCTCACAAACAGAAAGTTGAAAAATTTTATAAAAATTATTTTAAGGAAACTTGTCTCCGAGCATTGTCTGCCACTTTTTTCTCTGAGTTACGTAAGTGAGTACGATTTCATAGTACACATATTTAAGTTCTATTTTATAATAAAGTTTTTATCAGGTAAAATGCCACACACAAAAATAGTGTTCGTTTACTCGAATTTCTTACTACTTTTACTACAATTGCAAAGTTTTGTTTACTTTTTGTATTAAATTTTTCCAGCTGTACTAAATATAGTAACTTGTAGTAAGTAAACGAACAAGCTTATTGTAACCGATACCTGAATTTTTACGTTTATGTCAGTTTTTAATAAATATAATTAAAAAACATTTATTTTTAATTGCATATTTTTTGGTTTTTAGTGCATATTTCGTTATAAATGCATATTTAAGTGCATATTTTCCATTTTATAGTGCATATTTTAAGCGCATATTTTCGATTTTTTAGTGCACGAAAGTCCTTGTCCTGATAATAACAAAGGATAAAAATAGCATTGTTAGTTTCCGTTGATATTAGTCTAAGTTGAGTTGTTAACAAATTCGATTTGCTTTCAACTGTAACATAAGTAGACAATTATCAGTTATAAACCCATTCAAGGCGAATGACACAGATGATGGCTTTGTAGCGAATGCCAAAAATACGTATTCTGTCTTGCTGGCCTTATCGAATTCTTTCAAAATTTTTTATTCTCCTTGAGAATAATATAAATTCCATGTGTATAAAAAATGCTTAACTTTAGCAAGCGAAATTCTTTTTATCTGATAATTCTAAATTTTTTATACAATTTTCTACTGCTCCTTAAATATCTTTAAATTACATGTATAATGTAATTTAATGAGCCGATTTTTATCCGGCTCAACCTTAATCGCCGCCAACGCCGATTATTTTGATCGGCTTGTTTCTCTGGTGTAGACTACATTTGCATTTATATCAACTGCAATGTGAAGTTATTTTTAACTGTTAAAAATCAACTGACAAATGTAGTAAAAACAACTACAAATGCAATTAAAACAACATACATACAAATTATTGTAAAACTGTACAAAGAACGGCAAATCCCAGTGTAGAAACGGTAATGACATATCATTATTTTTTGGACTACCAGTAATGACACCCACTTACCTTCTGTATTATTTTAAAACATATAATAATGAGTTACTGATAATGACTTATTTTTATCATTATTTCAAATAGAAAATAATTTTTTAGATTTTTTGGAAAATTTTTTGAAATCTATTTTTAGACCCAATATTTTTTAAACACTGGTAAGGATATATGTAACCACATATTTTTTGATTTTTTGTATGTTGGCGAGTAAGCTTACTTGTGTGCAGCAGGTCAATTGTGTGTTTATCTATTAAATATTACATGTCGATATAGCTCAGATGGTAGAGCTGTTGACTGGCAATCTGTAGACCCAGGTTCGATTCCCGCACCAGCAAATTTTATTAAAAAAAAGAAAAATACAATAAAAAATATTTTTTTTAATATAATTTATTTTTTTGAAAATCTATTTTTAGACTCATTATTTTTGTCAGTACTGGTAAGCACATAAGTAACGATATATTTTTTGATTTTTCGTATGCTGGTGTGTAACGACAACTCATTATTTTTCGCGACATCGCCATATAAAGGTAATAAGAAATGTAATAACAAAAGTAACTAGTTACCATTACCAAGTATGTAGTTACATAACCACATATCTGGTAATGATTTTCTACACTGGGATGTAGTTAAAATAACATAAACAAAAATTGTTCAAATTGTCAAAATTTAGACTTATACTGCTGTTCTGAGTTTAGAGGTTTTTGATTTAGAATGGATTTCTAAAAGCACATGGAATTAAAGTATTCGGAAATTTGCTGTTTTGGTATTCACATATTAAGTGCGTTTCCCTACGTACCCAAAGTTAACGAAATTTACCAAAAGTTATCAAAATTTACCCAAAAGCGTTCACGTACTCGAAAATTGGGTAAATGAGAGCGCTAATGAGAGTGTATTAGTGTTTCTCTTTTTACCAAAATTTACCCAGACTTTTTCTTCGGGTAAAGTTTGGTAACACAGCTGATGTAAATATAAACAAAAACCAATTTTTAAAATAAATTTGAAATTTTGATTAAATCATTTTTTCTTCTTCTTACTCTTTTTTTTTTTTGATTCCGAAAGAAGATGTTAAAATTTATAGACAGGTTTTAAAATAATCTTTTGTTCTACAAATTTCAATTTACAGGGTCCGCCATCTAACGTTTTTTTTTTCAACTAGTGCTTATTTCGTGAATGGTAACACTTAGCTCATGTCTGATTTGACAGATAATTAGTTTTATCCTTCCGCTGAACGAATATGGTTGTGTATACGCTTGAACAACGCTGGGAAATATTGCGATATTACTTTGAAAATCATGGTAATGTTGCAGAATGTGTGCGAAGTCAATGGCGATCGTTATCGGGCCATGTTGAACGAATTTTTGTTCACAAAAATTGAAGAGGAGGATATTGGCAACATTTGGTTTCAACAGGACGGCGCTACGTGCCACACAGCCCTGTTTTTGAAGATCGCATTATCAGCCGCAGAGTTGATGTCGTTTGGCCACCTCGGAGCTGCGATTTGACACCGTTGGACTATTATTTGTGGGGTGCCGTCAAAGATAAGTGTTGTTAGGACAATATTCGTGAAGCCATT
Source organism: Leucophora obtusa (assembly GCA_949987735.1). Taxonomy (NCBI): domain Eukaryota; kingdom Metazoa; phylum Arthropoda; class Insecta; order Diptera; family Anthomyiidae; genus Leucophora; species Leucophora obtusa. Next base: position 228,531,095 of record OX465296.1, read on the forward strand.
GGTGAAATACAGCTGCACACAATCGATAATGTGCTTAAAAATTGGGCCGATAGTGTAGGCTACTGCATGGCCAGCCGAGGCAGCCATATGAATGAAATTATTTTCCATTATTAATACTTCCACTCAGCTTTTTATACACGGAATATTTCACAAAAATTTTTGTGGATGTGAATCACAAAACAGCAAAAATGTTCGGAATGTTCCACTTTAAAATTTCTTTATGTGGATTCGGAACTGAGAACAGCGCCGTTAATATCACTTTTACTGTTAACTATTAAGATATTGTTGTAGATGTCCGACTGTGAGAGATGAAATATTGTTTGGCTTCCTTTTTTGCTCCAGGTAGAAAGGGATGAAAATATAAATGAACTGAAATAAATACAATATTCTTTAATATACCTGTAAATAAATTTATATTTTATATTATAAAACTTATCTTATTATTTAAATAATTTAATAAAATATATAATTTTTTCGTATTACGCGTCTTCACTCTTTAGCGTTGTTTAATGACTAACGGCACAAGAGAAAACATGTTCTTCTCATATTCTTTCACTAGAAATTTCTAAACAAGCGCTTCGTACACACACTCTTGTTTGCTTCGTACACACACACTTGAACATTGAAGTATTTGTAACAAAATTCAAAACAACTGCATAAAATAAATGTTACTACAATGTAGCAGTTTTTGTAGTTTGTTTAAAAAAATAACTGTCAAAAAAAATTTTGCTCTAAGTAAATTAACTGCAATTGTAGTTAAAATAACTTCAACCGCATTAATACACAAATAACTGCAGAACTTTTCTGAGTGTGCCAGTTCATAGTATCCAGACTAACTATTCTGTTTCTCTGTTAGGGTTGTCGGCACTACACTTACATGGTTACCAAGTCAGTTGCCCTGCATACTTTGTGACTCTTCCACTATCCGTAATCTCTGGAGACGTCCCCTGCCACTTCAGCTGTGCACCTAATAGGTTATTATATTGCCTTTCGAAATACGAGAGGAAATATAACATTTACCTGGAGGGACAATTAGTAATTACAAATTACTTGAATTAATCCTAAAAATTATTTTACAGGTCCATATTCAATTAAATTTTTTGCGAAAAAAAAATAATATTAAACTTATACAATTCTAAAATTAAATTCTTAATACACTAATTGATTGCAAATTGTTTATTGATCAATTGTTCGAACAATTTCAAACATTTTAGTGTTTGCGAACAATTTAATAGCAATTATTTTAGATAGTGTTTTTAGATTGCATCGCAGAGTCACACAACAGTTGGCCCCAAATGTAAATTTTGAAGATAGCTAAAGTAGGCTTGTAAATTTTGACTGAAAACTGCTAAAGTCAGCACAAACTGTTTACTAAATGTATAGTTAAACTGAAAACTTTAGTATTGGTCATTAAGGTTCTACACTCAGAAAAAAATCCGTAGTCAGTCAAAGAAATTTGCTTGCAGAAAAGTTGCTAAAATCAGCAAAAGTGGTTGGCAAACAAATTTTTCATGTTCCAAACAAAATTTTCTAATTTGTTGATTGAAAATGAAAAAAATACTTGCTGAAATCCAGATCTGGATCTTAGTAAAATTAAAAAAAAAAAAATAGGAAAATAATCCATAATGTATATTTTATTTCAAAAATCTTCCCAAACCCAACCGATTGACCTAAAAAACCAAAACAAAATTATGTGATTATTTAGTATTTTATAAGTAAATTGCTTTCTATTTCAATGGTTGAAGCGACTCCTGATGAAACAAAATTTTTTTGCTTACAGAACAACACTTCACTATGCGACGCTAACGTGCGTAACTGGAACATACATAAACTTTAATACTTAACAAATGCAAAAACCTAAATGAAGTTATAGCATATTTTAAGGTAAAACTGAAAATTTCTAATGGAAACATTCATTAAATTAATGAATTTTTCATTCATTTAATAAATAAGTTTCATTAAATCAATGTATACTATTTAATGCAATCGATTCATTAATAGTTGCAATAAGTAACAAATTTAATAATTTCCCCTTTCTATACTAGAAGGTACATCACTGCTTTTGCAACAAACATTTTTATTTTTTAACAAAATACCTCCACGAAACCAGAACTGATTTAAAACAAATTTATTATAAGTTTAAATCTTAACTCGTTGTTGTTGATAGATGATTACAACATCAACATTTTCGTCATACAAAACGTATGACAACAATTACGACTACATACTAACATTATATTTAGTAAACTATTATTTATCAGAAAATCGTTTGGTCATATTATTATTATTATTAAAAAGCTATACATAACTGCATAGCTATCGATCAATTATAATGTGTTATAAAAACAACAAAATCTAAAGCAAAAGAAACTAGATTAAACTGTCAATTATTAAAAAGTTGTCTGATTCAATGGTCTGGTCTGGTTATTGACTATTTCTTCTACTGACCCAATTTTCATGGATTTTATTTATGTGAATTTTATTAACGATTCTTTTTTTGCGTCTCTCCTAAATAGTTAACGATTTTCTTTACGCTTAAAGTGGTAATATAAAAACTAATATTTAGTTGGTGTTGTTGCATGCAACCAACAACAGCATCAGAGATTATATACATACGAGTATATAACTGCAGTCGATATCATATAGACATATAGTGATTATTAGATGGTGGTATTTGGCCAACCAAAAAAAATTAAAGTTAGTTGTCTTATAATTGACTAGGGCGAACTTATGTGCGTAGTATTCAAGGAATCTTTAGTTAAAGTGAAAATGTGCTATCGTCATAATTAGAAAAAATATCTGCGGTTTAAACCTTAATATAAGTTTTAAATTAATTTTGATATGATGATTCCAAATATGATTTCCAAACTTTTCCATCACCTGGCAATTTTGAGAAAATCGCGATTAAAAATTCGAAAGATAAGTAGCATTTTTGGCCCTTTTTGAAATACTATACACAACACATACGAACAGCTTAAGAATTCTTATTATAATTGTAGTACAACTGAACTTTCTAATCTAAAATCAGGGGAACATTTTATCGACTTGTTTACGGTTATTGCAAAAACTATATTTGAAAAACCCTCTATGAAACCCTTGGTCAAATATTATATTTTTACGTGTTTAGTATTCATTAATTTCACTCATTCCCCGTTCAATTCCATCTTATTACACTCATCTAATATTTCAATTCCATTCGTACTCCGTTCCATTCCATTTAGTTTTCCAATTTTAGTGTGCATTTCGTTCCTATTAAAAGTAATATACATTTTTACATTTTCGCATAAAATGCACGAAAATTCATTTATAAAACGTAAAAGTCCACAAAAATGCTGAAAATAGCTTTTAAATAAAAATCTGAATTTTCTTTTAATACATTTTTTATTAATAATGACCACGTAATGCTTTTTTATTATTTTTTCTGTATTATTTCCCAGTTGGAAAATTCGTAAATACGTCTTCATGATGGCTCAGAGACGTGTCGCTTTCACTTATGACACTTGCATAAAAAATGCCTGCTGACATTTTAAAACAAATATAAAAATGACATGAGGTCAATGTGATAAATAAATGATGACATATCTTTAGGAAGTCGTCGGTGATATTTCCAGCATAGGTCAGTAAGTTGTCATCACCAAAAACCGCTAAAGATATTTTTGCATTTTTCTCATCCTCCCCTACTTTCAATACTCAATTATTCTCTCTTCCTTTTCCTTACAGTTAATTTTTTACTATCAAAAATTAAAAGTTTTTCATTTGGTATCACACTCGCTAAGATTCGAACCAGAAAGAAGCCTTGTTTTTGCTAGTTCATCGCCTTATCCGTTAACCTAAACCACACTCAGAAAAGTTCTGTAGTTACTGCGAGACAGTTACTTGTGTACCAATGATGGGTACACTCAAAAAAATAAGCTAGTAGAAAAGTTAGTAAAACGTCTTGTATATCAAGTGACCTAGTTTTCAGCTATTTTATTTTGCTGAAATTCCGTTTTCAGCTAAAGTTTTAGTTATATTTTTTTAGCCCTAAACTAATTTTGAACTAATGTTTTACTAATTTATTTTGCTGCAAAAATGAAAAAAACTTTATTATAAAATAGAACTTAAATATGTGTACTATGAAATCGTACTCACTTTCGTAACTCAGAGAAAAAAGTGGCAGAAATTAATGCTCGGAGACAAGTTTCCTTAAAATAATTTTTATAAAATTTTTCAATTTTCTGTTTGTGAGCAATAACACCCGAAAACGTTAATTTAAAATTACATATATAAAAAATGTGTTAATGGATGACAACATATTGTGTACTATGTGTTTCTCTTTCTACTGTAGTGTTATATTACCAACAGAGCTTCCAAATAATTAATTCTTTAAAATTTTTTTAAGTTTTAAAGTATGAATTCTTAAATCGAATTTCATATTTAAAAATATTAAAAAATATGCAATAATGTGCAAAATATGCAAAAATTTGCAATAAAAATCATAAAATATTCAATAAAATATGCACTTAAAAGCAAAATATGCAAAAATACACAACAAGAAATCGATGCCATTTTTTTTGCAAATTCTTTGGTTCGGAAAAGTATTTGGTTAAAATCATTTTTGGGCCACTGACTACAAACATGCATTTGCATGAAATTCCTTGCCCTGGTTACACTGTGAGACAAATGGTAGGGGTCAGTGATCGGGAAGGGTTCAAACTACCGGGGAAAGTTATATCGGTAAAAACGAAGTTACACGTGTCCCGGCGTTTTTGCTATTCCCTAAGGGTGGTTAAATCTGAGATTTTTTAATACGAGGAAGTGACAGTTTACGGAATCTGATAACACTATGCGACAGTCAAAATCGGGATGGGATGAAACCAACAGGAAATGTTATATCGGTCAAAAACAAGTTATACGTGTCCCGGCGTTTCGCTGGGTCACGTCTAGAAATCGAGATATATCTTTTTTTTGACATAACTCGAGAACCACTATTCACTAGTCCGATTTTGCTCAAACAATTTTAAAAAAATTACAATTCCTTTAATCTGTTCATATAACGTTTTTCTATATACTCAACAGTTTTGCCGGTTAAAATATTTTTTGCCTAAAATATTAAAAAAAAGTAATAAACAAAAGGTTATTGATTTTTATGGTAGCGGTAACAAACATTCATAATGACGTTTATTCAAGAAAATAACTAACGAAAAGTACTGTAATTTCGTAACAGTTGTTTAAATCAGTTATTTATATTATCCTAATAAACAACTAATATAGCAGTAATTTTACATACAACAGTTGGTTTTGGTAGTTATTTAAAACATAACAAATTTTGTTAAATTTTTTTTAATTTTAAAAATTCTTGTTTAGTTTATATTTGTTGTTATTGATATATTGGTAGTTTGCAAATAAAACTCAAAACTTTTATTGTATCTCCAATGCATAAAAGCATAATAACTGGAGAACGGTTTGGAATTTTTACTTCAAATTTTAAATAGGCGAGAGTAATTTTGTAATCGAAAGAAAAAAAATTTTTTTTATTTTTTAAAATATACTTTTATAACACCAAAAAATTAACTGTAAAAACAGTAGTTTTTACCCATTTTGTCAGTTGTTTTAAAATGTTTGTAGTAAAAATTTGGCATTTTAATTATATTAAAAAAAATTTAGTTATTTTAAAGGTAAATACATTTGTCGCCTTTTTAACTGCAAATGCCTTTGTTTTCACTGTCATTTTCAGTAGATTCTACCGACCAACTTTTTTGAGATTAGTTATTAATATCCATTCTATTCTGATTTGTAATCAGGTAAAGTAAAACGGCGTGGAATGGAACTGGAACACTAAGTACTAGGAATGAAATGGAATGGAACAGGGTACAGCATTAGTATTATCGCAGTGTGTAAATTTATATCGTCACATAAATTGGTGAAAAAAGTATGTATACATCCCATGTGCCTGTTTCATGAAAATTAAAAATTTATTATCCCCGCACACAAAAAAATAATTTTCATATTTGAATACGAAAATCGCAGATTCAATAAAAAAATTTTTGAATTTCCTGTGATGACGATTTTTGCAGAATTGATAATGAAAATTGTAAGCACGTTGTTGAAATTATTTTGTTTTTCTGTTAATAAAGAAAGTTGTTGATTTGATAAAACGCAATTGTTGAATTTTTGTGATTTTATAATGAAAGAATGTGTTGATTTAACAAAAAGTTTTAATAATTTTTTAAATAAAAAAACATGTTAAATTTAATTTTATTTATTAAAAAAAAAAAAAAAAACAACAAAAAGTATTAAAGGTGCAATAAAATTCTAAATCTTTCATATTACTATTATTTAATATTTTATTATTTATAATTTCATTAAACTTTTCCGGTTCACACATAATATGTGCAACCGCATCAAAGTCCAAAGAGCAGCTAAAATATGAAACTACAAAAGTAATAGACAAACTTACAAAAAGAAGAACAAAATATAGCACGCCTTGAAAAAAATCAAAATAACGGCCAAAATTAAAAAAATTGATTTTTACTTTGATTCAAGTATTATGTTTATTGAAAATGAAAAATTATTCAATTATTTGTTTATCAATGCATTTTGTTGAGTGTTATTTTTAAAAGTTGCAATAGTGATAAACATAATGTTTGAATCAAATTCAAAGGGTTATTGTATTTAACTTTTATATCAAACAAACGAGTTTGTTAAATTTTTTTCTGGTATATTTTTTTGTGTGCGGGATAATATTAAAAAAAAATTTTTATAAAAACATTCAATGGTTTTTTAAAATAGTGTTCAAATTTTTATGGAAAGATTTGTTTCTATATATTTTTAGCCATAATACAAGAAAACTACAATATTATTAAAAAGAATCATGCTGGCTCTCATCATTGAAAATTAGTTTTAGAAATTACAAAAAATATAACAAAATTATCCAGCTCTTCAATTCAATAGGGTATTAAATAATTCAACAACACTCATTCTCGTATGACTACAAAGCCTATTACAAGAGCAGCCAGTCAAAGGAATTCATGTAATCATTGATAGACTGACTAACTGTGTGACTAGTAAATCTGACTGGTCGAATGACTAACTGACTCAATTGAATGACAGACTGTCCAACTAGCTGAGGATAAAATAAATGAATGCATAAATGAATATAGGCATAATTTATATGTATGTATGTGCATAAGTTTATGTATGCCTAATCAAATGTTTCACATTTCATTTTCACTGGAAGCAAAAAGTAAACATAACGACATATTTTAGTTTTCAATTTTCTGCAACAAAACTTGCTTCACCTCATATTTACCCTAATTATTGCAAATAAAAGATAAACTGGTTTAGTACCATAATAAATATTATTACATACTTAATTTTTAATGTTTTTGTTTTGTCAAATGAATTACAATTCGAGATTGTTTAATTAATGTCTTAATAATATTCATCACTCTCCTTGCTGGCTTCATTACCACGAACAGCATCTTTATAATCTTCTAATTCCTCAGAATCATCATAGTCATCTTCACTATCATTGTCTTCATCATCATTATTATCATCATGATGTTCTTTTTCCTTATTACCACCTCCACCTTCACCACCATTGCCATTTTCATGTTCATTGTCATTCCCATTTTCATTTTGTTTCTCTCGAACTTCATATTGTGGTTGATAATCATCATTATAATCACTGCCACTATCAATATCACCATCATCATCATCATCATCATTATTATCATAATTGTCATTATTAAAATGATGTATTATTAATGCTGGAGGTGTTTGATATTCACTTTGTGGATAATAATGATTTATTTGATGCTCCAAATTTGGATTATACACAGCTTCTTTTAATTGTGGTTGAGAATTGTAATATTGATAATTGTTGTTGTGTGTTTTCGAGGGAGTGTTATCTTTATGTTGTTGACCATTTAATAATGATATACCATTCATTATGACTTCAGCTTGAAAGCCATTAACTTCGTCTGCCGTATATTTGACCACACGCAAAGTGCCATCGGGGTCAACAACACTATATAAATTAAAAGAAAATAGTGGAAATTATTTTGATTTTCTAATAGAGACATTTTACAATTTTGTGGTGAAAATAGAAAGATAAAAGGAAAAATTACTGAAAGGTGTTTTTCTTGAGTATGAATTTGAAAAGTAATAGGTAAAGTTTGTTTTCAATTGAAGAATCAATTAAAATACATTGAAACATATTGTATAAGTCAATAAAAAAACAAACTTCAAAAAAATACGTATCGTCTGTAGGAGTTGAAATTTTCGGTCAAATGTTCTATTTTTAGTTTTCTATTTTTAGAAAAAATAATTTAAATAATTTCGTTGTTTTCTGTTTTAAAACAAATAGTTAAAATATTTTCGGTTTTCTGTTTTGTTAAAATGGTTTGTTTATATACAGAATTATTTCAATTCAAATTACAAGAAATTCTTAACTCATACACACAAACATAGCCAATAAAAATATGAACGTGTGTGTTATGTGTGTAGTGTTTTGAAAATTAAAACAAAAAAAACTTTCAAATACGAAAAAACAAACCACAAAAACTTTTTTTTTTACGTTTAAAAATTGATGATTGTTTTAACCCCTTGTATACCGACGGTACTTAAAAGTACCATTACAGTTACGAGCTCATAAAATCTTAAAAAAAAGTTGTTGTATACCTTTGGGCCATAGGTATGTTAGAGTACACTATAATTTTCCTAATAAGATCTTTTTTCGACTATTGGCGACCCCGTCTTATCAGAATAACGGTAATTCGAAATGTATTTCAGCTGTTTGGTTTAGATATGGTGGCACTAATTTCGATTAATGAAAAATACTTATGTTATAATGATAAATAAATTGTTTTTCTTAATACCATGGAATCAATTAATTAACAAATGCTTTAATACTAATTTATTAAAAGTAGAAAAAAAAAACCAATGTTTCTTTCTTACTTTTTAATTCATCTTGACCCAACGGTACTTAGGAGTACCAGTCATAACTAATATCCTTGCAGGTCCTTGACAAGTTTTAAACTTTGTATATAACTTTAAGAAGGCATATTAATGAAGATTTAGTGAAAAAAATGCAAAGTTTCCAACGCTTTCGAGTCTTGGTCCACAAGGGGTTAACAGACTTTTCAATTATTTTTATTTTTTTTTATGGATTGTTTAAACAATGTTTGAAAATATATAGCAAAATGGTTTGAATATAATGAAAAATCAGTAGGCCTTTTTTTATTTGTATTTTCAATTAATTTAATATGTATTTTAGGTTGTTTTTAACGATAAAATATTGTGATTGTATCAAAGAAAATAATGGTGGAATGCAAAAGAAGGAATGTCGTGAAATTTTAAAAGAAACCAAATGTACAAAACTGTCCTTAATATCAAATTTTGTCAACTACATGCTAATTTTCGTTTCATTAATTTATTTCATTAAAATATTATTGAATATTATTTTTATTAAAATATTATTGAATATTATTTTTATTAAAATATTATTGAAAATATTCTACATCACTGTAGTTTTTTTTAACACAGCGTCTTATTTTTGAAACTGTTTAATGAATGAATTCATTAGAAAGAAAACTACGTATTAGTAATGAAACAATTTTATTAATGAAACAATTTTATAGAATTTGTTTCGTAGATGCCATGAAAAATTTCATTATATACACATATGGCCAATGAAATAGGTACGATATAAGTTTTTTCTAATTTTATTATCGTTGCCTTTATTTTTAAAGATCAAAATAGTGGCTTAATTCGCCAAGAAAGGCAAGAATATGGTTTAGAAAATTATACAGAATTTTAAGGTAATGTTTGTTTTTTCATTTTGTCACTTGTTTTAAGTGGGCGTGGCTTTTAACGAAAAATTTTCGACATCGACCTTTTATCAAATTACATAGTAAAATTTAGGCAGTACTGATCTGTTCTGTACAAACTGTATATTTTTCGAAATCCTATAAAATTTCCTTAAGTCTTGCATTAGTTTTATCTACAAACAGTCGCCAGACTTAAAAGTGCAGCACCTAAAACATGACCAAATTTTTCTTTGTTTTTAGCTGTTTGAAAATAAAGTTAACAACACGGTTATCCAGTAGTATACCAGTGCTTGATTTTTTGTACCACTGGTAAATTTTGACTGCGAAATTTTTTTATATTTTCCTATTTTATCTTCACATTTCTATAATATTTTCCAATTAAATGGTCATAATTACACTGATACCCAATTCTACACTCAAAAATATTTGACAGTTACCTCATGATAGTTGTTAGTTAGTACTCGATAGTTATTGTTTTTATTGTAGGTACAGTTATTTTGCTATGGAAAAATTCAAAACAACTGGTATGACAGTTATTTGGGAACATAACGAAAGGTACGGTAATTTGGTAACCGTTGTTTAAAGCAGTTATTTTTATTATCATAATAAACAATATATCATATAACAATATAAATCGAAATATCATAATTATTTCAAATTACAATATGGTTCTCCAGTTAGTATACTTTAATGAATTGAAGATACAAGTTTCTGATTTTAATATGCAAACTAGGAATATATCAGTAACAACAAATTAGGTTACATTTGTTGTTACTGATAAAAATAAAAACTTTACAGATATAGATAAATTTGGAAAAAAAATATAACTATTAATTTTTCAAACTAGTTATATAGTTATATTTTTTCCAAATTTATCTATATCTGTAAAGTTTTTAATTTCAATAGTAAAAGGCTTTATTTTTGAATCATGTAGGTTGATAAACAGCATCCGGTTTCTAATTTGTTCATTTTTACTAGCACACGCTGTAAAATTGCTTATTTAAAAATTTTATTTGTACATTATTGTTTTCTTCTACTGAACGGCAGAAAACAGGCTTTGAATTCAGTGAACTTATTTTATCTTTTTTTCAATTCAGTGAACTTATTATTTTTTTTTTAATTCACTGAACGTAATTTTATTTTTTTTTAATTCACTGAACGAAAATGAAATTGAACGAATTCAGTAGTGAATTAATTCCTTACTGAATTCAAAGTGAATTAATTCCTTACTGAATTAATTCACTTTTTTCCGTTCGATTTATAAAATTGAATGCGTTCACCGGTGAATTAATTCATTTGATTTAATAAAATAAACTATTGCAATTGAATTAATTCTTTGAATTTGTTGTTTGATGAACGCATTCAGTTGAACGACTTCAGTGAATTACTTAAGAAAAGGAATTCATTCAATTCTAGAGAAAATTGAATTCGATTGGTGGTGAATTCATTCAAAAAGGAATTAATTCTTCAAAGCTCTGTATGTATGGATCAATGTAGAGAAGACAGGTTATCATCCGACTTTTTCGACTTATTCGATAAAATTTTAATTTTGTGTATTGAAAAATTTCAATATTTAGGGTCATATACATAATCACTTTTTAAATTTACAAATAGCTTATGTAAAATTATAAGAGGTTTATTGAACAAATTTTGTATGAAAATGACGTTTTGTAAACTTGCTATAACTTTTCAAAGCATTTATGAATTGAGTTGTTAATTTTGCATTCAAAATTCATTTTAAGTGGGGCATAAACATTCAATATTATTGACCAATTTTTCAAAAATCAACCAATCACATTTTATTTTTAAATACTTTGTTCTGATTGGTTGATTTTAAAAACATTGATCAATAATATTGAACGTGTATGTTTGCCTTTATAAACGTGTTATAATATTTCCAAATTATTATGCATAAACACTTTAAGTTTTTACAACAATAGCGGTTAGCAACTGTCACAGAGAATTTATGCATTATTTCGGGAGGTAATGTTATAATAGAATTTTTATTTGCTTTGATTGTCAATATTTCAATATATCTTTTATGTTTATTCTTTTTTTCCAGCAATTTTTCATATGTCAGTCATTAAAGCAAAGCAAAAAGAAACTTCCGTTTTTACTACTGGTGGTTTATCATGTAACTGTACTCACCTATAAACCCCTTTTACAGCATCACCATCACGCATCTCATTACGATTGTGTAAAATATGAGCTTCTGCATCTTCCACACCATACGAAAATTCATATTCCGGTTTAGCAACATAATCCAAGCGTGAGGAGGCATCATTGCCAGCAACACTTTGAACATTACCAACATCATCTACATAAATTCTGTGTTCAGGACCAGCAACGGGGCCAACAAAGCGCGTATACGAATAGCCGACTGCATCGACGCAACCAAATGGTAACAACAACACAGAGATGACACTTAAAACCGCTATGTATAAATTATATGAAGAGTTAACTACACCACGGTGAAGATGTTGTTTTCGAAGCTGACGAATATAACCATATTTCATATTCAATTTAAACAAAAGATGTGACTGATCATGATGTTTTTTTGCTTTACTGGATAAAGCTAAAACTTTATTGTTATTTGATGCTTTTGTTAAATATTTATATTTCTTAATTATCATTTTTTTCATATGATATTGGTAATGATGATGATGACGAAGATGATTTTTTTTGGAATTAGATGAAAAACGGAAATAAAATTTAGTAATAAAATACCGTAATACCGGTGGTCTTGAAGTGAAGTTTGTTGATATTGTATTATAATACTAAATATGATTTGTGACACTTCTTGTTTATTTATAAGATTTTCTTCTTCTATTTGTTTTAAAGAGTTTTTCTTTGCGGAAACCACAGAAATATATATCAATGATAATTGAAATAAAAATGTTACACTTCAGTGGCGATAATATTTGCCAGCACTTAAAACTGTTAATTTTTTGTTAGACATTGACTTGGAAAAATACATTTGGTTTTAAATAGAAAATTGTGTAAATGTTAGATAGATTATTAAACATCTTGGTTCTAATCAAAAACCACATAATTTCCTCTAAATGATGAGATTTTTTTTTTTATAAAAACTAAATTTCAATATACAATTTAAAATTAAATATGATATACTATATATATTTTTTTTTATATGATTAGTTTTGTCTTTAATATCGTTATTAACTCCTCCTACCCAATATAGTTGTCAGATTTCTTAATATACATATTTTTTAGTTAGATTTTTAAATAAAATAAATAAAAAAAAATATGTAAATGCGTTTAATCTCAATTTTGTTGTGTAGTGATTTTTTGCAACAACCCACATCAGTTAGATAACATACAATTTTTTAAAATAAATTTTATCAAACAATAATCTCTTCATAACAAATCAATGTTAATAAAAACGAATTGCATTTTAAATAAAATACCAAAAACTTAAGATTTTTTTAACAATAGAAAAATTGCATTAAATTTAGGAAACTTTCAACGACCTTAATGCTCTTATAAATTCCACCACAAATGCATTTTTTATATAAATAATAACAAAGAAATTGATCCAAATGGGTAACAATACTCTGTTTCTATTTGATAACGCAAGCTTTAAAATTTATTAAGAAAGTATTTAGTAAAAACTTTTTACTAAATACGCCAAAGCCTTACATAATCAGGGGGATTGCTCCATCAATGAATTTTTAATTTGAATTGTACCGCTGGCAATTTCTGACTAGGTAACACAACCACTGCTTGCAAACCTTGGCATAACACTCTAATTTACTGGACATGTAATTGTAATTCAAAATCACTCAATTACAATTACAAATATATTTGAAATTGGAATTAAAAAAACAGCAATTACAAATTACATGTAATTGTAATTGAAAATATGTCAGTACATTTACATTTTATTGTACTGACATATTCGAAAATTTTATTGAAAAACGAGTAAGAAAGTTAAAGTCGGGCATGCCGACTATATAATACCCTACACCAGTCTGATTTAAAGCCAACTAATGTTTGGATCCGAAATTTGAATGAGTTAAAACAGACTTGTGTCAACATTTTCTATAAAATCATAAAAGAAGAGAAAATCTAAAATATAGCCTATATGGGCGAAAGGTCCAAATATGGACCGATCCTATTTAGAATCAGGCTTTTTCCTTGGGACCATGTGAGTCAAAAAATCAAATTTCATTGAAATATCTTCGTATTAGCGACATGCAGCGTGTAACCAAGCCAATTTTGGGGGGACCCTTATATGGGCACTAGGTCTAAACAAGGACCGATTTTAACCAAAATCAATAGAATTCGTCTTTTCATTGAAATATCTTCGTATTTGCGACTTGCAGTGTGTAAAAAAGAAAATTTTGGGGGGTACCCTTATATAGGCATTAGGTATAAACATGGATCGATTTCAACCAAAATGAATAGGCGTCGTCCTTGGTAAGTGGGTATACCAAATTTCATCAAAATATCTTAATATTTGCGACCTGTAGAGTGTTCACAAGAATGCATGGACAGACAGACAGACAGACAGACAGACGGACGGACGGACGGACGGACAGACGGACGTACAGACGGACATCGTTAAAGCGAAATAAAAAAAATTCTGAGCCGATTGGTATACTATAAGGTGGGTCTAGGACCAATATTTTTTTGGTGCTACAAACATCAGCACAAACTTATAATACCCTCTCCACGTAGTGGTGCAGGGTATAATTAAATAATGGCAAAAAGCGCGCGTTAACCCATTTTTCTCCGTTACCAGTTCCCGTCGACGGATTTTGATAAAAATTTATATCAAAGCTATTCTGGGCCTAATTAAGAATGAATGAATTTTCTAATTTTCCGGAAAATTAGTTGAGATTGCAACCACCATTGGCGGAATATGTATACGCGACTGATATTTTTGAAGTGTAAATAAAAAGCGTTTTTACCCTGAGTATATCATAAAAGAAACATAAATTAAATAAAAAAAACATTTCATTAGCAAGTTATGAATAGTAAAAGTGCTGGTGATTATAATCACCGATTGGCGAAAAATGGGTTAAGGATGAATTCAACAAGACGTGTTCTTGTTATGCTTGATCACGCCTATCCTGTCTATCCCAACCAGTTTTTTTTTTTTTTTTTAATTTTTCAGAAAACAATTTTTAATTCTAAATGTAATTGAAATTTTGTAATTTCAAATACTTTCAATTATAATTACGTATCATTTTTAATTAAAAATTTTCCATTACAATTACGTGTAATTGTAATTGTATTTTTTTTCAAACTTCAGCTACAATTACTTTCAATTATAATTAAAAAATTTCAATTACAGTAGACGCTCGCAAATTAGAGCTTTCAGTAATTCGAACGTCCAGAAATTAGAATCAATGTTTGCAATATGTACAAATAAAATGTTATTGTAATTGAAATGTTATTGAAACCCCTGCCGAGTGTCTACACCTGAGAAGAAACCACTAGTTGCCCGTTTCATTCCATTCCTTCCACCTTCCATTGCACTCGATCCCCGATCCATTCCATTTCGATTCACTAGTCTAGTGTTTCAATTCCACTCGTGTCCCCGTTCCATTCCATTTCGTTTTCCAACTTTAGTGTCCCAATCCCTCTCGTTTCCTGTTCCATTCCATTTTCTTTCCACTCGTTCCCAGTTCCATGCCATTTCGTTTCCCTTGTCTAATGTTATAATTCAACCCTAGCCCCGCTCCATTCCATTTCGTTTTCCAATTTTAGTGTTCCACGCCCACTTGTTCCTAGTTTCTTTAGGTTACAAAGTGTTTCAATTCCTATCGTTCCCCGTTAGCCGCTCCATTCTATTTCGTTCTCTTTCATTAGTGTTCCAATTCCTCTCATTCCCCGCTCCATTTCATGTCGTTCCCTGTTGCATTCCATTTTGTTCCCATTATATTTAAAAGACCGTTATCGATTCAAAACCATTTCAACTGACAACGCTACCCTTAAAATGCTATTACCGAACTAATCGAAATTCCGTTATTCTTGAAATACCGTTATCCTTAGAAAATATATACCGAAATAAATGAAAATAAAATATATAAGAGTGATGCCATGCAAATACATTCAAGTATCCATATTTAACTTAAGTCAACTTTTGAAAAGTTCTATCTCTATTAAGCTTAATAATTGGTAGGGCAAGGAATTTCATGCACTTAAAAATGGAAAATATGTGCCCAAAATATACGGCTAAAAAAGAAAAATATGCATTAAAAATATAAGAAATATGCACTAAAAACTATTATTTTTGCAAAAATAATGTAATTTAAAACTTAAAAATATAATTAAGTTAGTTATTTTGCAAAGAGACACAGAACTCGAAGATTTTCCATAGGTCAAAAGGTTTTTATGAATGTTTATTTTGATTGAAACAAAATATAAAAATTTTAATCTTTATATTTTTTACAAAATAAAAAATGCTCCAAAAAATGCTCCTAAAAATTAAAAATATCCACAAATATGCATTAAAGAGCACAAAATATGCATTAAAAAGGCACTAAATATGAATTTAAAGCCAAAATATGCAAAAACATGCATTTATGACAAAATATGCAAAAATATGCAACTACAAATCGATGCCATTTTGTTCTAAATTTGATGATTCGGATAAATATTTAGTCCATATTAGTTTTGGACTATCGACAAAAAACATGCCTTAAAAAACCGTTACCGAAATTATTTAAGTGATCACGTTTCCCCTTTTGAACCACCATTTTTATCGAAAAATCCAAAATGTACCTTATCACTGGATTAGCACATACTCCAGGCAACACATACATATTTACAATTTCAGGTTTCTAGCCAGAGGGATTTGTGCAGGCCGTCAAGAGGGAGACGTTGCCCCTTTTTGCAATTCCCCATAGAAATTTCAAAAAATATAGTCTTAGCGGATGTTTACGCCGGAGAAGATGTACATACAAAATTTCAACTTCCTAGTTCCAGGGTCTTGGGCAGGACGTGAAGGGTGAGACTTTTCCCCTTCCCTATAAAAATTTGAAAAAATCCCGCTCTCTCATTTAGATATTTATATATATATAGACTTAAAAAATTTTAAACTTATTTATTTGATAATCAATGACCTAAAGCGTAATGAGTGAATATTATCTATAAAAATGTTAAATCAGTATAGTCTTACAGTCGAAAATGCCCCAAGACCTGAACTCTACTATTTTAGTCCATCATAAATAAGGATGCAAAAACAAAAAATAAATAAAAATCAATCTTGAGATCTTAACAAATAAATTAAATAACATTTAATGCGTTTTTCTCATAGTTTGGAATAAAAAAGAAATATTTAAAACTTTACTTATGCGAACAGATATTATCAATTGAAAATGATGACGATGACGACGTTAGGGGCCAAAAAGATCAAACCATCTAACATACTCGTAAGAAGTTACTAGTATACACTTAGTGAAATTAAACTGAAGGCAATAACTTAAAATAAAACAACTTTAGAAAATTTGCCAGGAAATTAATCATTGTTGATGTTTACACTCAGGGAATTATGTAGGTAAAAGCAACTGCAAATGACAGTTAAAATAACTTCATTTGCAGTTAAAAAGGTGTACACTACATTTGCATTTAAATCAACTGCAATCTGAAGTTATGTTTAACTATTAAAAATCAACTGACAAATGTAGTAAAAGCAACTACAAATGCAATTAAAACAACGTACATGCAAATTATTTTACAAACAACTACAAATGCAGTTAAAATAACACAAAAAAAATTTTTTTTAATTACACTATGCGACAGTCAAAATCGGAATGGGATGAAACCAACGGGAAATGTTATATCGGTCAAAAACAAGTTATACGAGTCCCGGCGTTTCGCTGGGTCAACCCTAGAAATCGAGATATATATTTTTTTTGACATAACTCGAGAACCACTAGTTCGATTTTGCTCAAACAATTTTAAAAAAATTAAAAATTACAATTCCTTTAATCTGTTCATATAACGTTTTTCTATATACTCAACAGTTTTGCCGCTAAAAATAAATGTTTATTACCGCTACCATAAAAATCAATAACCTTTTGTTTATTACTTTTTTTTTTAATATTTTAGGCAAAAAATATTTTTTTCTTCATACATTTATTTTTACCGGCAAAACTGTTGAGTATATAGTAAAACGTTAAATAAACAGATTAAAGGAATTGTAATTTTTAATTTTTTTAAAATTGTTTGAGCAAAATCGGACTAGTGGTTCTCGAGTTATGTCAAAAAAAAAGACCACCAAAGGTCAAATCGATATATCTCGATTCCTAGGGGTGACCCAGCGAAACGCCGGGACACGTATAACTTCTTTTTTACCGATATAACTTTCCCCGGTAGTTTGAACCCTTCCCGATCACTGACCCCTACCATTTGTCTCACAGTGTTATTAATTTAATAAAAATAAATTTATGTAAATACTTTTAATTTTATTCTCGAATAAATTTAAAATTGTGAAATCAAAATTTACACTTAATATCACTTTTATTGTTCACTATTAAGATCAGGCTGGCCAGACTTGGGGTTTTGTCCCCAAATTTGGGGATGTTTTGTTACTCTTGGGGACAAGTGGTTACTCATTTGGGGACAAGTGGTTTTTTGGGTATTTAAAAAATATTTTGGGAATTTTTTGGAGTTATTTATAATCTTTCGTAAATTTTGGAGATTATATTAATTTTAAATAATCAAGTTTTTTCACGTAATTTCAATGAAAAGTACGAATTCACCCTTTTATACATTTTCCGTAACAATTCAATGCTTTCTAACACGAATAAATATGTTATGCCTGAGATTTTAATACTCGTAGGATTAATAATATCCAAGTATCTAAAATATTGAAAAAGATAATTGTTTTTGGAAAAAGCTGGCATTAAAATTTATTAATTTTATGTTAGTTAATAATTGATTATCACTTTAAATCAATGATTTATTCAAATTTGAATTGTATCAATTTTGATTCGATTAAATTTTTCGTTTTATGATATGATTCGTGAACTATAAATCAAGGCCAACCTTTTTGGTTAAATTGATTTATTAAAATTGAATCAAATAGCTTGATTCTATGAACAAAAATCAAACTAATTCTTTGAATAAGATATTGACTAATTGAAGTAGGAAATAATTAAATCAATAAAATGAGTTTTGTGAATCGATTTGTTAAAAATTGATTCAGATTTAAAAGTCAAATTAAAGAGTTTTATTTTTAAAGGCCTGATTGTGGAGACAAACTTGAAAATTCCAATTTACGAATTCTTTAAAAAATTAGTTCAAAATCTTGAAAATTTGAGCAAATTAAATAAACTCGAGTACCTTTTTTAACATTTTTTCTAGTTGGGAATTTTTTGGGAATATTTTAAAATTTGTTTGCGGATAACGAAAAAAAGTATCTGGCAAGCATGATGAAGATATTGTTCTAGATGTCCGTCTGTGGGGGATAAAATATTGTTTGGCTTCCTTTTTTGCTCCAGGTAGAAACAGATGAAAATGTAAATGAACTGAAAGAAAAAAATATAATAGTGGGATTCATTAAACGTCGTATCTTTCTGTTATATAGCGTAAACCTTGTATTTATACACAATAAATGTCAAAAATAGTTTACAAGCCCTGGTAAATTTATGCAGCTATTTTTATGTGTAAACTTTTTGGTATTTATATACACATTTGAAAATTGTCACATATGAAATTTATTTGATTTTCTTTTATTTGTTTTTATAAATTTTGTTTTACAATCAATAGGAAAACATCAATATAAATAATAGGGTTCGTCAAAAAAAAAAATTCTTTGATTTTCGGATATCATCACTTTTTTTAAGTTTTTGCATAGAAAAACAGAATGGCGTTTTTTTTTCTTTTTTATTTCAATGCCTTCCACTGGCGCAAGTCGGCCAAAAACAAAAATTTGGTACAAAAATTTTTGATATACCGCGACCCGTTAAAAAGTTATTTAGTAATCAAATATGTTTAGTAAAAAAAAATCTTTGTAATAAACATAACAAAACTTACAAATTATTTTGTCATTACTAAAAAATAAATTTATAATGCGGCAGCGAGTATTGGAAGCTGCATTTTAATTAGCTCAAATACTTTTTCATTGAATTTAAAAAAAAATCCAAATTTGATTAGCTAATAACTTTCTAACGGTTCACGGTATATCCAAAATTTTTGTACCCATGTACTCCGCCGGAAATACATTTTCATTGTGTGTAATAAAAAATTTACTTTTTAGAAGTTTTTGAAAAAGCGGATTTTCGAACCACTCTAATGGCTATCTGGTGTATTTTGAAAATGCAAAAAAAAAAGTTTTGTGTATTAAATTTTGTTGTAGAATCGAATGGTAAAATCAGATTTCCTATAAATGCAGCTGTTTTTGCTCTGGAGGCAAAGGGTCTTAAAATTAGCGTTTTTGGCCGACTTGCGCCAGTGGAAGGAGTTGAAATAAAAAAGAAAAAAAACGCCATTCTTTTTTTCTATGCAAAAACTTTAAAAAAAGTGATGATATCCGAAAATCAAATTTTTGTGACGAACTCTAATAAATAAATCCGTGTGTTGTATTTAGAAACTACCAAAAAAAATTAAATTTGATTGTAAAAAAACAATTTGTACAATGCGCGTTCATCTAAATATTCGTGTAAACTCATAAAATTACAACTTGTGTAAAAAAGTGCGGTTTAATGAATACCACTAATATTTTTTAATATTCCCGTAAATAGATTTATGTTTTATATTACAAAACTTACCATATTATTTTAATTATTTAATAAAATATATAACCTTTTCCGTGTTACGCGTCTTCACTCTTTAGCGTTGTTTTATGACTAAAGGTACAAGAGAAAACATGTTCTTCTCGTATTCTGTCACTAGAAGTTTCTAAACAAGCGCTTCGTACACACACTCTTGTTTGCTTCGTACACACACACTTGAAAATTGAAATATTTGTTACTACAATATAATAGTTTTTGTAGTTTGTCTAAAAAAAATAACTGTCAAAAACATTGAAAAAGTTTGCTCTAATTAAATTAACTGCAATTGTAGTTAAACTAACTACACAAATAACTGTCATGTAGTAACTGTAAAACTTTTCTGAGTGTATATCTTGGTGCATTTAATTAATATTTCCTGAGTGTATTTATTCCTTTTGCAGCTGTTTTTTTATATCTGTTTAATAATGCTGATGGCGTTGGTGGTGGTGGTGTTG
Organism: Leucophora obtusa; assembly: GCA_949987735.1. NCBI lineage: Eukaryota > Metazoa > Arthropoda > Insecta > Diptera > Anthomyiidae > Leucophora > Leucophora obtusa. The sequence continues at coordinate 228,552,107 of OX465296.1, forward strand.
TACGATTAAATTTTCGTATATAACAATTGTATTTTATATGTAATTGGCTTGCATTAGTTGCATATTCAAGTGTACTTGACTGCATGAAGTACTCCTAACATTAGTTTGTTATTTGAATGAATATTCATGAAATTTGTTGGTGTTTTCTTGATGCTTTAACCTTTAACAGGGTCTTGGTAATACATATTGTCAGTCTAATGTTGTGCTGTTTTTATTTTTTGGGGCTTGCAATTCATTTTCATGTCTTTTTGTTTATGTTTTTTTGGGTTGGAGTTGTCGTTTGAAGTAGGTTAGGCGTATATTGTCTCAACACATGGTTTTTCTATCTATACTTCTGATAAATACAAAATATAATAAATACTGTAAGGTGTTTTTAGAGTCTAGATATCTATAGTTAAGCCGTTAAGAGTCTTTTGATTGTATTTGAATGTTTTGTGTGATTCTTTAATAGTTGGAAAATTTATTACAAATGTTATGCAACAGTAGCAACTTTTTTCTTTTGGTAGATTTTATATTTTTCTTTAAAATTTTCTTATTCATGAGAAAATTATAATAATAATTTGCTGATGTACATATATTACTGTAATAAACTTTACTTAATACGAAGGACAAAAAGTTTTAAACAAAAAATTTATTTCAAAATTGTACAGCGATCAAAAATCGATATTCAACACATCGGCTGAAAAGTCCGTGGCGATAGGTGGCCCAACTAATGAAAAATCGATATGATTTTTTTAAACTACCAACCTTCAGATGATACCTGTCAAAATTTAACGGCAATTCGTTCATTAGTGAACAAGTTGTAGCTGTTTAAGTGACGGTACTTTTGTGAGCGTTTGCTCACAGTGCAACAAAACACATTTTGAGGCGAAAGATAAATCATTCTATAAAAAAAGTATCGAAATGTTAGAAAGGCCTTGGAGTTATTGTATTACTCTTGAAGGGGACTATGTTGATGAATAAAGTCGAATTTTTCCAAAAAATTATTGTTATATTAGTTATCCTACTGACTTTTCAGCCGAAATTGCTTTGTATCCATTGTTTTCAAAATCGCAAAAGTAGAGTCACTAAAACAGATGTAACTTGTTCACTAATGAACGAATTGTCATTAAATTTGTACATTAGTGGCGCCACCTATGTGTTATCCTACGGAATTTTCTGCCGATGTGTTATATAAAAAAAATTTAATTTATAATGTGATTTATTTCGCAATAAATTGGATTTTTATTTTATTTAAATAAATTTAACATTCATAACTATGGTTAAGCACTAAACACAGTTTATTTTAAGATAAGTTGGCAGGTCTAAATAGGATTTGTTTACTCAAAAAAGTTTGGCGGTAGAATCTACTGAAAATAACAGTTAAAATAAAGGTATGTATATATATGCAGTTAAAAAGGTATTAACCTTTATTATATTTAGCTGTTGAAAAACAACTAACAAATATATTAAAAATAACTAATAATGTCTTAATATTAACTGACAAATTTTTAATAAAAAAATTTTGAAATAACTGACAAAATGGGTAAAAACTATTGTTATTTTACAGATAATTCGTTTGGTATTATTTGATATAAAAGTATATTTTTTTAAACAATTTTTTTTTTTCGATTACAAAAATGTTTGTAATAACTTTAGCCTATTTAAAATTTAAAGCAAAAATTCCACGCGGCTCTTTTTCTATTATGCTTTTATGCATTGGGGATACAATACACATATCTGATTTTTATTCGCAAACTAGAGCTACACTCAAAAAAAAAAGTCAGTAAAGTCAGCAAAAAATGTTGCTGTGTCAGCAAATTTTTAGTCAGGAGCGTGCTTGCAATCAGCGGGCTGATTTTTACCAAAAAAAATAGTAATCTTCAGCAAAAGTTTTGTTAACACTTAGTCGACTGCAAATGAAAAAAATCCTTGCTAAAATCACTAAACTTTTTGCTGAATATTAGTAGACTGAAAAAAACTCAAAAAACTTGTAGCGAAATTTTACTTTAGTTAATTTATTTGCTGAAAATTTAAATATAGAATATGTGTAGAGTTGTTTTCCTTTTTTTGTCATTTCCGTTTCCAGACAAGCTGCGACATCTACATCTAGTCTATCTGGTTGTCGTCCACACTATGAATGCTGTTATCAGCACAATTTTTGTAGCAAAATAAATTAGTAAAACATTAGTTCAAAATTAGTTTAGTGCTAAAAAAATATAACTAAAATTTTTGCTGAAAACGGAATTTTAGCAAAAAAATTGCTGAAAACTAGTACACTTGATATACAAGACGTTTTACTAATTTTTCTACTAACTTATTTTTTTGAGTGTATTTCAATAATAACAAATATAAACTAAACAAGAATTTTTAAAATTAAATGAAATTCAACGAAATTCTTTATCTTTTAAATAACTAACAAAAACAACTGTTTAATGTAAAAATACTGTTTTGGTAGTTATGTATTATGATATTAAAAGCAATTGTTTAAATAATTGTTACGAAATTACAATACTTTTCATTAGTTATTTTCTTAAATAACTGTCATAACAGTTGTTTTGTATTTTTCCATAGAAAGCACCAGAACTTACAGTTAAAAAACAACAACTACGGATTACGAGACAAACAACTGTCATGTAGTAACTGTTAAACTTTTTTGAACCAAATCAATTAGGTAAATCGTTAATCGAAAAATAGTAGTTTATATAAAAATTTGTTGTAATAAAACCTTTCTTCACCTAAAAATTGCTTCGGCAATTTTATACTGAATTTATTGTTTATCCAATAGTAGGGTATTCAATTAATCGGCTTTTTATTTTAATCGATTAATCGTGCAAATGATTATTTGGGTTTTTTTTTCTTAACCGGTTAATCGAACAAAATTTTAAAATTAATCGATTAATCGAAAAAATTTTATGTAAAATAATATACATACACTTGTTGTGTTTTTAATAATTTTATTTAAATAAAGGAACGAAAATAAAATTAGTAACTCTTCTGAAATTCATAAAAATATAAAAAATTTAATAATTTAGATCAGGTTTTGTCAATATTTTTATTTTTTCTGTCTCCGCTTTTACATATTAAAATTTTATCCAAATTGGGGAGAACCACACCGAAAGAAGAATATAACACCCCGTATATTAATTTGTATCTCTTTCTTATTCATTAAATAAATAAAAACGTAAATGTAGTGAGGAATTTTCTTGAGAATTGATTTTGTCTCCACGTTTCCGTATCTTCATCCCTTTATTTTATTTTATTAATTCAGAGTGCTCACTAAAGAAGCTTTATTACATTGAGCATTAATTGTAATTAATAATTCTAATAATCTTTAATTACAACAAATATCAATGCTTTAATTTAATAACGACGTTTAAAAAGTCGTAAAAAATAATAAAATAATAATAAACTTTACTAGATAAGTCACAACAACATGGTAGTAATTCGGAAGATGACAAAGCAAACTGTGATAATTGTATGTTGTTTCTGTTTTTTCTTTGGGATTGAAGATGTTTATCAACCCTCCTACTTAGAACATGAAATTCTCATTGAGTTGAATTAAAAAAATAATTCTATAAATTCTAAAAAGTCGTCCCTTAATTATTTTCTTAGGCCAGAATGAAATCCGGATAGGTATAAGCCTACAGCAAATTATTTATCACAATTTTTGAAAAAAAAATTTGAATTTTTAGCACATTTACTTTAATAAAAAATTTATATTTTTTAAACATTTTTGTAATTTTCTACCAATTTGGATTAATCGATTAATCTTATGAAATTATTTGAATTATTCGTTATTCGAAATTTGGACATTTTAATTTATTCGAACAATTTTTGAGAAAAATTGTTCGATTAATCGTTATTCGATTGAATACCCTATCAAATAGATAATATAGTAGGGTTGTCACTGGATTAAAAGTTATTAAATTCATCGAACGAACAAAAGAAAAATACGAACGAACAATTTAAAAACATAATTTTTGTACATATAAGGTTATTTGTACGATATTGTTTGTTATTTCTACTGCCAATCTCAGTTATTTTTCAGAAGTTACAACATTTTTAGTTATTTTAAAGTTCGTCTTTGTCGCCTTTTTAACAGCATATACCATTATTTTAAATCTTACTTGTGCCCTCATGAGTGTAAAAAAAACTAACTGATTAAATTTTATTTTCCAATAAAATCTCAATTTGTCAAAATAAGATTAAACATAAGTCTTTATCATGCCGTCTTTAAGCTACCACACAGCCAAACCCAAATTTAGTATGACTATATTTAAACTCCATTAATTAAGACATTATCTAATTTATTTATGTCTGTTTGGTATGTTTAACAAAAAAAAAAAAACATTGGAAAAAAAACTAAAACAAAATTCTTTAACAATTAACGATTTGAAATTTTACTTGGCTAAAACTGAACATGCTTTATTTACTACAGCATGTTCTGATTATGGTCATACTGTGGAGTTGCATAAGAAATTGTACGATTTTTTTTTAACAAAATTTTATTTTTTCTTAATGAATGCCTAAAATAGAGAAAAAGACTATATGATATTTATAACGTTTACATTTTGAACAGATGTTTTTAAAGTAGTTAGTGGTAAAGTAGTTATAAAAATAACGGTTTATATTTTTTTGCTTTTAAAATATTCAAAAAATTTTAGAAAATTAAGCATTTTTTTTACATTTAAAAATTAAGTTAATTTTAAAAGTTATTTTAAATTAATTGATTGTAAATTCGTTATTAATAGACATTTGATCTGAATACGTGACTACCATATTCAATTTTATTAATTTTATTCATTAATAACAACAATTTTTATAAATTACTCTCAATTATTTCAACATTTCAATACATAATAATTACAAAACTTTAACAAGCCTATAAATTTAAATCAGTGGAAAAATCTTGACTTTTAAATCATAAACTAAGACATATTCTAAACTTAAAAAAAAACTAAAATAAAACAGCAATTAAAACATGTTTTTGCATGCGAAAAAACTATACGCCAACTATGTATGTAAGGCACCCCTATCCTGCCACCAATTGGTGACATATGCAACACTTTTAAATTAACAAAAAAAAAAAACTCAAAATCAAAAACCAAAACCAAAGCCTGGGAACCATTGATTTTAAACGAATAGAATGCATAACAAATCAACTTAAGGGGAAGGTAACCCAATAATAAACTGTCGATTTTGATGGTAGGAAGCATTTTAAAAACTTTTAGGCAAAAAGAAATATCTGTCAAGATAGCGCTTGAAAAAATTTGTATACTCCACACCACTCTGCATAGATAATGAGTAAAGTGACCAACTGTTTTTGATCAAAAAGCGAAATTCAGAAGCTAAAAAATCGGGATTTTAGTGCCAAAAGCGCTATATATAAAGTTAAGCAAATTTGCATATTTTTTAGTTCCAGTTACTCCAGTTAAGATTGAAAAATTAACAATTTGCTTCAATAGCACACTCAAAAAAGTTTGTCGGTAGAATCTACTGGAAATGATAGTTAAAACAAAGGTATATGCAGTTAAAAAAGCGACAAAGGTATTTACCTTTAAAATAACTTTGTTAATTTTAACTATTGAAAATTAGCTAAGAAAACCATTAAAAATAACTAACAATGTCGAAAGATTAACTGCCCAAGTAAAAAAAAGTGATATGGAGCCATATGAAGTTATATTTAATTATATATAATCTTTTATGTAATTAGATATAATTATATCCGAAAAATGAGAACATCTTATTGTATCGAATTGTATACAATTGTATACAATTTGGTACAATTTGATACAATTTTATGCAATTCGATACAATTGTATCCGAATTTTGTCCTCATCCAATTACATCAAATTATATCTTTTTGTATAAAATTATATAAAATGTTATAAAAGTGGACATAGTTTGATACAATTATATCTAAATATTGACCTCATAATTTTTATCATATTATATAGGACCATATCTAACAATATACAAAAATTATTTTTTTAAATAAAAAAGATATGCAATATCTGGAGATCAGACCTGGGGGATTTCAATTACAATTGCAAATAAATGTAATTGAAATAAAAAAAAAACAATTACATTTCATGTAACTGTAATTGAAAATTTTCAATTACAAGTAATTGTAATTGAAAGTGATTTCAATTACAAATTTCAATTACATTTAGAATTAAAGTGTTTTTTGTTAAAATTTTGTAGAAAAAACTGACTGGGATAGGTTGGATAGGCGTGGATAAGTATAAAAAGAATACGTCATGTTGGGCTGACCCCTCACTTGTGCTTTTTGTCATTATTTCTTTTCCGAAAAAAATGTAATTGTAATTGAAATTTTTTCAATTACAATTATATGTAATGTATAATTGCAAATTTTAGATTACAAATTACTTGTAATTGTTTTTTTTAATTACAATTACAAATAATATGTAATTGTAATTGATTTTTTTTCAATTACAATTACATGTAATTGTGTAATTGCATGTGTAATTAATTTCCAAATATAATGATTAACCCAAAGGTCTGCTGAAGATCCTCTAATTTCGATAAATCTTCCATTACTTTTATCCAGATTTACCATGACAGTGCATTAAACATGAACAAAACTTTCTTTGTTTTTAGTAATTTTAAATTAAAGTTGACAAGACTGAAATTTTAAAGTCAATACGATCATGTTATATGTACAACCAAGATATAAGAAAAATAGTAAAAAAAAAATAGTCAAATATTACAAAATAGTAAAAATTACTAAAAATATACATATGATGCAAAAAATAAACTCACACGAATCATGCACGGGTTATATATTCTTATTCACGCTCACGCACGAATCACTTGAGTATAGTAATTACTACTCACGATCGCGTGTTATTCACAGAGATGTTCGTGACTCACGAACATTTCTAGTCACGCGCCAATCCCTAGTTATTACTAAATCTAAATTTAGTTCAAAATCAATTTTAACATAGAACCACATATAATATAATACGGTTTTATATGGACCTTATATATTTTTATATAAAATCACTTTGAAATAATTGCTAATGTGGGATGATATATAATTATAGATGATTTTATAAAGAACGTTATATTGTTATATATTAAAGAAATCATGAAATATTGTAGATATGGAACCGTATTAAGTTATATATGGGTTCTTATTAGTCAATATATAATCATATCTAACACAAATTATGAAATATTTCTTATATGGCTCCACATATAGTTTTTTATTATTATGTATAGTGTCATACTAAATTATATATAAACGTATATGTAATTATATCTGTAATATGTTACTTTATGTACTTATATATAGCACATGCAATTATATGTAGGCCAGTATGTAATAATATAAAATCACATATGCCTCCATATTAAAACCTTTGAGGAAAAAATATCTAACATATGACTATATAAAAGTATATCTGCTTGAATTTAAAAGCATATCCTGCCATATGTAACTATAAGTTACTAAATGCAATTACATAAAATAATATATGATTATATCAAAACTTTTTTACTCGGGTGACAAAGTTTTACTAAAAAAAATTTAAAACAACTTACAAAATGAATAAACTGTTTCTTTTACAGTTTATTGGTACATATTATAAAAGCATATTTTAATAAAAAAAAGCCAATTTTTTTCTTTCGATTACAAAAATATTTGTAATTACTTTAACCCATAAAAATTTTAAGTAAAAATTCCAAACGGTTCTCTGGCTATTATGCTTTTATGCATTGGAGATACAATACAAGTTTCTGAGTTTTTTTTGCAAACTAGGAATATATCAATATTAACAAATACAAACTAAATAAGAATTTTTAAAATTCAACGAAATTTTATATATTTTAAATAACTAAAAAAATAACTGTTTACCGTAAAAATACTATTTTGGTAGTTGTTTATTATGATATAAAAAATAACTACTTTAAACAATTGTTACAAAATTACAGTACTTTTTGTTAGTTGTTTTCTTAAATGTCATAACCGTTATTTTGTATTTTTCATACACCCTAAAAAATACGTAGTTGCTGATTACTACTTTTTCAACTATGCCATAGGTGAAATAGCCCTCACTATGTCATGGTTGATTTGAAATGGAAGAAGATAACTAGGTTTAATTTAAACATAAAATTCAACTATGAAGAAGTGGCTAGCAACGATATTTTAGTTGATGTAACAGAGATTTTTAACGTAGTGAATATTAACTATGAACAATTTAAAAATCATTAATATAAATCATAAATCTTAGCATCTTATTTGTTCATATAAAGAGAATACAGACCTTACGTTTTTTATACTTTTATTAACAATTTCAAATTAATTTAAATAATAATAAAATTTGAAAACATGCTCCATAAATTCCTTTTTCTCGCTTGATAATTTGTTTGGTACATTTGGTGATACGTTATTATGGCCTGGAGGGAAAAAATTCGATTAGGAATTAACTCAATATTTCAAATTCTCTATGGCTTTACCTTTAATTTTAGATCAGCACAATGAAATTGCTTGAAGGTTATTTGGATTTTAATTTTAAACTAATAAATTTTTATCAAATTTAAGATTTTGTTGTAATAAAAATATTTCTGACACATGACGATTATAACATTAATATTTTTACCTAAAAACATAGTTATTTTTAATTACATATAGTCATTTTAAGTTTATTTTATATCAAATATGAATTTTGTTGACTATCCATCCTACCATGGAATTGTTTGGGTGTAGAAAAATAACAGTAATTACAGTTAAAAGCAATATCTACTGATTAATATACTATAATCAACTATGATGTACTAACTGTGAAACTTTTTTGAGTGCAGCTTAATTAAAATTTAAAAGAATCATTGCCTGATTTCACCAAATTTTCATATTTGCTTTAGTTTAAATTGTCCAAAAAATGCTTTAAGACATTTTATCACCAATTTGCTTTATTAATTGATCCATTAAAACCAAAAAGTTTTTTCTAGAGAAATACACTGCAATGCTAATTCCAATGCTATTGGATTTTGAGGAAATATTTCCTACACACACAGAAAAAAATTTCAAAATTAAGCAAAAATAACATCAAATAATTCGGTTTCTGCAACCAAACCATTCAGTTGGCAAGAAATTCGGTTGTCACGATGAATCTGTTCTTTCTGTGTACTTAATTTAAAAATGCGATGGTAATTCGCATATGATATAATAAGTTAAACTATAATTTCTTCTCTCTGTGCAGAAAAATCCTCAAATTCCAAAAATTACACAGCAGGGTCGGTTACCGTTTCATTTTTAAAATAACGGAAATTATCTACCATGCCGATACTAAAATTGATTTAAATATTTTATATCCTCGATATCAGTTAGGGCAATTGTCTTCATATTTCGGCGTTTTTATTTTATTTGTTTGCCGGTTCAATTTCTTATTATTCCTAAATTACCGTTATAAATGGCTGTTTTGGCATTTTAGCGGTATTAAAACGGTAATAGGCATAGATTACGCAATTGAACCAATAAAATATCGAAATAAAAACGGTTAAATATAAACACAATTACTCTTAATGGTATCAGCGTTTTAAAACGTTGGTATGGGGTTTGGTTTCGGCGTGGTTACCGTGAAACGGTAACCAACCTTGCTACACAGAGAAAAAATCACAGTTAATTATTAATTAGATTCATTAACATTTCACTGAATTAACATCTTATTATTTTACGAACAATTTTAAATTAATCATAAACTGAATTAAAGCAAATATGATTCTAGTTAAAATAAACTTTTTTAAGATTTAAATTCATATTTCAACATTTTCGATTTTGTTTTCGCATTAAAAAGTAGAAACATATTTTGATTAAAAGGAAAATAAAAGTAATTTGATTTCATAGCTATTTTAATTCTTTCTGCTAAATTTTAAGGTGTACAATTGCTAAAGTTTTCATTTTCCTTATTAAACATTTGTTACAAAATGTTAAAAAATAGTTTGGTAATTTCTCTGTTTATTATGGCAACACCCTTATCTAATTTCTCTGCACTTTCAAATAAATTGTTAGTGATTCCTCAACTTAGTATACGATTAACTCGGTAACCATAGGTTATTAATGTTGTTTTGAAGATTTTGTCAATAAAAATAATTTATAATAAAACAAAACATATATATATAAACATATATATATATATTTTTTAAAGACAGCCCAAGTAAAAAAAAATTATGTGGAGCCATATGAAGTTATATTTAATTATATATAATCTTTTATGTAATTAGATATAATTATATCCGAAAAATGAGAACATCTTATTTATCTTATTGTATCGAATTGTATACAATTGTATACAATTTGGTACAATTTGATACAATTTTATGCAATTCGATACAATTGAATGATACATCAAATTATATCTTTTTGTATAAAATTATATAAAATGTTATAAAAGGGGACATAGTTTGATACAATTATATCTAAATATTGACCTTATACTTTAGATCATATTATATATGACCACATCTAACAATATACAAAAATTATTTTTTTTAATAAAAAAGATATGCAATATCTGGAGATCAGACCTGGGGGATTTCAATTACAATTGCAAATAAATGTAATTGAAATAAAAAAAACTCAATTACATTTTATGTAACTGTAATTGAAAAAAAAATAATTGTAATTGAAAGTGATTTCAATTACAAATTTCAATTACATTTAGAATTAAAGTGTTTTTTGTTAAAACTTTGTAGAAAAAACTGACTGGGATAGGTTGAATAGGCGTGGATAAGTATAAAAAGAATACGTCATTTTGGGCTGACCCCTCACTTGTGCTTTTTGTCATTATTTCTTTTCCGAAAAAATGTAATTGTAATTTACATTTTTTCAAATTTAATTATATGTAATCTATAATTGAAAATTTTCAGTTACAAATTACTTGCAATTGCTTTTTTTTTAATTACAAATAATATGTAATTGTAATTGAATTTTTTTCAATTACAATTACTTTTATCCAGATTTACCATGACAGTGCATTAAACATGAACAAAATTTCCTTTATTTTTAGTAATTTTAAAATAAAGTTAACAAGACTTAAATTTTAGAGTTAATAGGATTATTAACAATTATTTTAATTTTTGCATTGAGGTAGAAGAATATTCTAACAAAATATTAATAGGATTATGTTATACAACCAAGATATAAGAAAAATAGTAAAAAAATAGTAAAATATTACAAAATAGTAAAAATTACTAAAAATATATAATGCAAAAAATAAACTCACACACGAATCATGCACGGGTTATATATTCTTATTCATGCTCACGCACGAATCAAGTACGAATTATATATTTTCAGACTCACTCACGAATCACTTGATTATAGTAATTATTACTCACGATCACGTGTGAATAACGTGACTCACGAACATTTCTAGTCACGCACCAATCCCTAGTAATTACTAAATCTAAAACTAGTTCAAAATCATTGTTAACATAGAACCACATATAAAATAATACGGTTTTATATGGACCTTATATATTTTTATATAAAATCACTTTGAAATAATTGCTTAGTGGGATGATATATAATTATAGATGATTTTATAAAGAACGTTATATTGTTATATATTAAAGAAATCATGAAATATTGTAGATATGGAACCATATTAAGTTATATATGGGTTCTTATTCGTCAATATATAATCATATCTAACACAAATTATGAAATATTTCTTATATGGCTCCACATATAGTTTTATATTATTATGTATAGTGTCATACTAAATTATATATAATCGTATATGTAATTATATCTGTAATATGTTACTTTATGTACTTATATTAGGGTTTATGTCCCGGGAATTTTTAAATTTAAATTTTTTTTAATTGTTTTATACAAAATGTTAGATTCTACGTATTCTTGGGCGGATGGCCCTTGAAAAATTTTTTTAAATGTAAATTTAATATTTATAGCTTAAACAGAGACATTTATTTTTCAAACCTTATGAAACAATTATTTTAGGCTTGATTGTTAAATTGTTCATTATTAAACGAATTATGCATACCGTTTCTGCCAAATTAGCTTAAAAACATCTAATTAAACTGTTTAGAAACTTTATGCATTCGGCTGTAAAACTTTTTTGTGTACAGTTTTTAAAGGAAATTTTTAAAAATTTCTGTTAAAGAAAAGTCATAACAGTGCTACGAAAAAGTATATTCAAAAACGTTTTTAATCTGAAATATATATATATATTATATACAGTGGTGGCCACGAATTTAACGACATTCAAGTTTTTTTTAAATTTTATTGTTGTTGCCTTTATTTTTAAAAAAATTTTGACACAAGTCCTATTTTAACCCATTCAGATTTCCGATTCAAACATTAGTTGGATTTTAACCAGACTGGTGTAGGGTATTGTATAGTCGGCATGTCCGACTTTAACTTTTTACTAGTTTTTTATTGAGATTGCACTTTTTTATGGAA